>CM019696.1:20970123-21325123 GCA_009760885.1 Achatina immaculata
TGTTCTCGACATATTGTTACATGGAATCGGCCTTCGTGCTAATCTAGATTTGAGATTCAAAATAAGAAACACTGAACCAGATGTGGAAGCGACTGTTCAGAATAAAAAGAGGCATGGTTTCTCTCACAATATTTAGCTTGGTTAGCTGACATATATTTCATATTCTGTTCGTTTGTCAGAAAAGCAGGAATGTTAATTGCTGTCTATTTTGTTCTTCTTAACTGCATTATTGTGATTTCTAAAACTCACCAAGTTTGTGCTGTTTTATAGTTCTATATAGCGTTTACTCATTAAAGGTTGCCAACATTTTATGAAAAAAAAATTCTTTTCCACTTCAAACACATAGCTAGCATACAGATATGAAGTTTTTCCAAAGTATGAGGGTCCGTGGCCTGGATTTTGAAACACCATGGGGGGGTCCACGGACTTTTGTTGACTGGAAAAAAATCCTACAAAAATTTGACACCAAATTTCATGTGTTCGGAAATAACTCCTTTTATGCATGAAATAATTCCTCCGAAGTCCTACTAGGTATAGCGGCTTCCCGCTCGAGTTGGCAACATCTCTCAAACAAAATATTTCCACGTTTTTTTTAAACCTCAGATTCCCCCCACCCCCTCTTGAAACCACCGCGTTGCAGTTTTGTGATAACTCCATATGTCGGTTATCGCACGAAGTATCAAGCCTCTTCCACGCCATCTGTTTCCTCCTTTTGTAGTTCGGACTTCAAGCCATTATCAGCGCCCTCAGACTGGAACCACTTTGAACTATTGTCACAACGCCCAGACAGGTTGATAGGAATTTGTCCGCCCGTTACAGCCGAAGAATGGGAGCGTGGGGTCCAACCAACTTGATCACGCTCTTCTGGTTACGTTGATACCCGCGGCTGAAACCCATCTTCTGAAGGTTCATGCCCGAACAAATCTGATATTAAAACGGCGGAGGTCAGACGTGGAGGTCAAACTGGGGAGAAAATGAACTAGGTTTCGCCGGAGTGTACTGGAAAGTGCGAAAATCGTCAAGGAAGCTAACATCTACTTTTGATCGCCCATGAATCTTTCCTGTGGAAATTATGACTTTATCCAGCCGAGGCGTCCTAAACCAGGATGAAAGTGAATAAATGAAAACCGTACCAGAGACATTAATGGCTTTTGTACTCGATTACTGAAAAAGGGGCGGACTTTCACCCCGTGGAAGTCAAAGGTTAAAGGGGCAATTCAGAACGAGGCCGGAAAAGAAGCGTGGCGTTGTATCCACGTGAAAGACATTCCACAACTTTTTTTTTGGCGCCAAGATCCAAGTTGAATCTTGTGAATCCCTGGTTTTCCCCCCTCATCTGCACTTAAAACACACCTTCCGGGGAGACTGTGATTTAGGTTAAAACCTCTATAAAGAGGGTTTTTTTTAAAATTTATTACACATGAATGACGGTGACAGAAATGTGTGGCCTGCAGTTGGTAACGTATATAACACAGTCACGGATAAACCATCTCCCAGACTGCTAACTAGGCTTAATTGAAGCTTCAGACCGTCTGGTACTATACGGGACAGTCCCGTATTTTGAGGATATGGCCTAGGAGTAGCATTACTTCCAGTCGGGACGTCTAAATGTCTCCTATTTTTTTTTTAAAAAAAGTGTCCCATATTGTCCTGCATTCTCATTCTTGGTCGTTGCATGTTCCAAAATGTCCAGAACTGTTTAATTATCCTAAGGGAAAAAGTTGCTGATTTAAGGATAATCCACTCTGTAGACAAGTACAATTCCTCAGCCTAAACTATACGTTTGTAAGTAAAAGTATAAACCTGGCCAAATGATTAAAGTTTTAGACTAGAAATACAATCATTTTTATTAACTTTATCCTCCTCCTGCTCCCATAATTGTCCCATATTTGAAATTTTAACTTAAGAAAGGATAGTCAGTTTAACTTGGTTTATGCCCTCGACCTATACCGCCTGCCTCCAGACACACGGCCGTGATTCTCCCCTAGCTGTGATCTCCACTAGTACTTACTACACGGCCGTGATTCTCCCCTAGCTGTGATCTCCACTAGTACTTACTACACGGCCGTGATTCTCCCCTAGCTGTGATCTCCACTAGTACTTACTACACGGCCGTGATTCTCCCCTAGCTGTGATCTCCACTAGTACTTACTACACGGCCGTGATTCTCCACTAGCTGTGATCTCCACTAGTACTTACTACACGGCCGTGATTCTCCCCTAGCTGTGATCTCCACTAGTACTTACTACACGGCCGTGATTCTCCCCTAGCTGTGATCTCCACTAGTACTTACTACACGGCCGTGTATCACGAAGACCAAATACTATCAGGCTTCTACTTTTAACCAACTTATTACTTACTGTTCCTCCCACCCATCCCCCACCTCCAAACGAATAAGCCCGAACCCAGTTCTGGTCATAGGGAGCTATACTGGAAGACAAACTTTGGGACGCAAAGCAAGACCTTCAGAAGTCTGTACAAATTTATCTGGAGACTAACCCAATGAGATGTGAGGCTGAAAGCCATAGAAAACGTATATTACTTTTCATTTTAAAATCATTTTCCTGCAAAGAAAGTTTACTCTGTATTTGGTAAACTTTTTTGTTGTCGTGACATCAGGCTGTCTGCTTTCCAGGGACTCCCTCCGCCCCCCCCCCCGGCCCTCCTCCTTCCCTTCCAGGTATTGTCTTGTCTTGTTTTGTCTTGTCTTGTCTTATCTTGTATTGTTTTGTCTTGTCTTGTCTTATCTTGTATTGTTTTGTCTTGTCTTATCTTGTCTTGTGTCTGAGTGGCTAAGTGGTTAGTGCACTGGTCTCTCATGGCGAAGGTCGGGGGTTCGAATCCGGCCGGAGACACCCCAGTCACCCAGCTGTAGAAATGGGTACCCAACTTCTTCTGGAGTTGGGGAAGGAAAGGCGGCCAGGCGTGATACTGACCATATCACCCTCTAGTGTGCTGACAGGTCAAGGAAAATATGGGCACTAACACCATATACCTATGTGCCTCTAAGCCATGAAAGGATTACCTTTACCTTTACCTATCTTGTCTTGTTTTGTCTTGTCTTATCTTGTCTTGTTTTGTCTTGTCTTGTCTTGTCTTGTTTTGTCTTGTCTTGTCTTGTCTTTGTTTTGTGTTATTGTTTTATATTGTTTCATCTTCTTGGTGCAACGAAAACCACGGTGTCACGCAATCCGCTTCAGAGACCCACCAAGAATACAGGCTAAAGCCCTGAGATACTCTGAAACACTTGTGGTCCTCTCGTGGTCCTTTCGGGGACCACACAGGAGACCACTGGACATAACGAGGACCACAGGCGTAAATTCAGTAGGATCACAGTGCGGTTTTGGTGGTAGAACCGAACGAAGAAGAAGAAGTTTCATCTTGTCTTGTTTTGTTTTGTCTTATCTTGTCATGTTTTGTGTCTTATCTTATCTTGTATTATCTTATCTTGTATTATCTTATCTTGTCTTATCTTGTGTTGTATCTCCCTAGAACTGCGAGCTGGTGTTCTTTGCAGCCAGTACTGTGAAGTTGTTGAGGCACAGCATGAGTCGGACTGGGAGTGGGTTATGACAGCTATTGTTTTAGTCCTTGAGTGCAGCTGAAAAGGAGGGGATGTACAGCTCTCCTTTAGCAAACTCCACCACCATGGAGACTAGCAATCCTTGCCTCGCTAGCCAGGCTAGGCATGTTGCTGCGGGCACCAACGGAGAGGTGAGACAGGGTCTTTGTCAGCTATGGTTCTCTATCCCTGACGCCAGCATGTCAGTTATGGTTCTCTATCCCTGACGCCAGCATGTCAGTTATGGTTCTCTATCCCTGACGCCAGCATGTCAGTTATGGTTCTCTATCCCTGACGCCAGCATGTCAGTTATGGTTCTCTATCCCTGACGCCAGCATGTCAGTGTTGAGAAATACACACACACACACACACACACACATATATATATATATATATATATATATATATATATATATATATATACATAGTGTTGAAGTTACATAGATGTGTAAGCATATGTTTATGAATTCATTTTGAATGTTCAGTTGTGGATCTTAAATTTAAATCATATTCTTATATGAAACGTTAAGCTTTTGTGTGTGGGTTGCCAAGTCAGACAAACCCTTATGAGATTTAGAAAATACAGAGAAGATACATCATGTCATGTATAACATGCTTGTGCACGATCAGAGTTGGCAGAATATTGAGATCATTGAATATTATTAGCATTAAATAGTTTGTGTTGGAATATTTATATACATGGCGTTGGAGTTATGTTTTGCCTGCTAGTGATAAATGAAAAGATTGTACTTTAGATCAGGCCAGTTATTGTCACTATACATATGATCACCCAAGGTGGTGGACCCAGACAAGAGGAACGCCCAAAGAAGAAAAAATCCTGGGTTGGAAAATAGTTGGGGCAACAGTGGGGGAGTGGAATGCCCTCTCATGCTGTAGGCTAAAGATTAGCCGTGCTCCCAAAACAAAAGAGTAATAAAGGGTTGAAGGGTTGGGTTGTGTATAAAAACGGGGAAGATAGTGATTTTTACCCGGGCCACAGAGTTGGTTGTCACATACCCATATCCAATATGATAACTTGTAATCCCCTGGGACAAAATGGTCCATTTTAACAAGGTTTAAGGATGGGGGGGGGGCAATGTATAAAAAAAATACATACAGAAGATAAAAACTCAATAAAGAACACAGCAAAAATAACAACATTATAAACAATTTCTTACATCAGCTTTTGGTTCTCTATTGCTCACGCCAGCATGTCAGCTATGGTTCTCTATCACTGACGCCAGCATGTCAGCTTTTGTTCTCTATCACTGACGCCAGCATGTCAGCTTTTGTTCTCTATCACTGACGCCAGCATGTCAGCTATGGTTCTCTATCCCTCATGCCAGCATGTCAGCTGTGGGCCGCTGATCGCCAGAACGGACAGATGGAAACAGGGCCACCTCCTGGAGCTACTAAGACATGGTGCGATGTCCTTCCATATATGGATGGTTTATCACGCTACTATAGTCCAAGATTCTATTCTCGGAAAGTCTCTTCTTCTTCTTCTTCTTCTTCTCAGATGTCGAAGCTTTTCTTCAACAGATATAGCCGTTGGTTACATCTGTTTTCTCTGCACAGTCCCCCTCTCCCCTCCCCCCAACCCCTCTCCAACATCCCTACTTTGTTTTGCTTGAGTACCCCAATGATCCGGTAGGATAACTGCTGGCATGATCTCCCAAGCCGGAAAGGAATCAGACAAAAAGAGGACTCCGGACTCTAGTCGCTTAGGTCGACTGGGGACAGCTACTACGGAGGACAACCCCAAGAGAAACACCGTACAAGCTAGATCTACTTGGTGCACTGCAACCCATTCCGTGATGGCGTTGGTTGCCGACACTCGTAGCGGAAGAAAGAGTGTTGGTCTTATTTTTCTGGTGTTATTTACTTATTTTTATCTACTGTATTATCGTAATCGTTAAACAACAGTTTTGATAAAAATCGTTTATACTTCGGCATTTGTCCTTAAAAACAAAATGGTGCTTGCCTTGTGTCGCTGTTGTGTGCCTTGCTAGTCGGCACATCCAAGTTTGACATGGTGTGTTTGAACTTCGTCTTTCCATTGCGATTACCGTCCCTATATATATATTTTTGAGGACCATCGGTGGTGGGTAGAATAGGGTCTTGGTCGGCTATTGTTCGCCGATCTGACGCAAGCAGTCAGTATGGGTCGGTAACTGCCATCTTCTTCTGTTTGAGTACAGCAACTTTGATTTTGCTGACGGCAACTGCACAACTGTAGTCAAGTCACCGGCAGGAGAAGCTCAAGTTCCTTTCTACAGCAGGAAGGAAACATTAACTTCTTCTTCTTCTTCACATTAACTTCTTCTTCTTCTTCTTCTTCCATCTCCCTACTAGTCAAGTCACCGGTAGGAGAAGCTCAAGTTGCGTTCTATCGCAGGAAGGAAACATTAACAGATTCTTCTTCTTCTTCTCCTTCTTCTTCTTCTCCTTCCATCTCCCTAAATCTGCTGGTGTTCTTCGCAGCCGATATTGAGATGCAGAATGATGCCGGAATGAGAGCGGGTTCCGGAGATTATTTTTGCAATCTCTTTGTAGAACTAAAAGCAAGGGGACGTACCTGACCTCATCGATATGGGGAATATGATCATCCCTGCCCTGTTAACCTCGCTGTTACTGGGGGTCAGTCAGTCATTTGCACGCCCCTTGCGAAACTTTGCCTCCCTAATAGCTCTCCTGTAGGTCTCTCGGTTGTAAGCAAAATGTCCTGCTGCTGGTGCACCTATTTGCAGATTATCAACGATGTCTTGCAGCCATCTTCGCCTTGGTCTTCCTCTCTTTCTCTTTCCCATTATGTACCCTTCCAAGACTGTCTTCTCTGAATTATCATAAAGTTTAATGTGTCCAAGATATTTACGTTTTCTCTGTTTAATCCTCTTTAATAGTCAGCCTTCTTCAATATTAAACTCTTGTAGTATGGATATATTTTTTTCTTTTTTGTGTCCATGATATTTGAAGGACTCTTCTGTAGCATTTATATTCAATGGCATTTATGTGTTTCTCAGCTGTTTTGTTAAGTGTCCAGGTCTCACATGCATATGTTGCGATGGGAAAGATGCATGCACTTAAAAATCTTATTTTTGTAGTTCTGTCTGTTCCGCTCCACAGATTCTTTAGTTGTTTTACTTTTTGAAGAGCGATAGATATCCTCCTTTTAATTTCCCTCATTCTATCTCCATTATTAGTTAGTAATGATCCAAGATATTCAAAACTGTCCATCTCTTCCAATATTTCCTAATTGATATATATTTCACCTGCCTTGCTTCTTTTGTCAGTCGTCATCAATTTAGTTTTCTTCGCATTAAGATAGAGGTTTTTCTCTTCGCTGTTCTTACGGACTGACATAATTAGTTTTTCCATTCCTTTTTGTGTTGTGGACAGTAATACTGTGCCATCGGCATATCTAATCTCTGGTATTTCATAACCTCCAATTTTTATGGCATCGTAATATTCTTTGACTACATCTTCTCCAACATTCCCCATTATATTTTCAGTTACTGGGGCTACCAACCGGGAAGTCCGCTATGGTTCACCAGACCTGAGCCTGCCATGTCAGCTTTGGGTCGCTGACTGCCCAACCTGACAGCGTCCCCATTCCGAGTACTAACAAATAAGGAGATATCCTTCAAAGTGAATAAAAGAGTGCCTGCTACAGTGCTATATATCTTCAGAATTGTAATACTCTTGTTAAACTTTGGACAAAAGGAAATTGCAAGCAACAAATAGGAGGTTTAGGGGAAAGATACAACGAACAACCTGGACCGCCAAAAGAAAAGGATGTCTGTGAAGAAGTGGAAGAGCAAGAAACTTTAGTTAGAATCGTTGAGTTAGAAGTCCTCAGACAAGTCGAGAGATGACACAAGTTAGAGAACCTGGAAGTCACTGGAAAACCCAAAGGAAAAAAAAGGGTAGGGCGGGGGGGGGGGAGGTTGTGAGAGCATTGGCTTAACGGGCTTGACCAAATGGCACGCGGCAGCTTTTGAATTGTTGACTGCAGAGTCAATGCTCATCTCCACAAGATAACGGCTGTGCCAACAGACTCAATGCTCATCTCCACAAGATAACGGCTGTGCCAACAGACTCAATGCTCATCTCCACAAGATAACGGCTGTGCCAACAGACTCAGTGCTCATCTCCACAAGATAACGGCTGTGCCAACAGACTCAATGCTCATCTCCACAAGATAACGGCTGTGCCAACAGACTCAATGCTCATCTCCACAAGATAACGGCTGTGCCAACAGACCAAAGCCTGTGGCAAAAGCCCCTCCCCCCACCCCCTTACTCCTGAACACATGTTACAGACATACATCGTATACGGAGACCTCACAGCCTACGTATGGCCCCGAGAAAGAACCATGGTGGTTCCTACCAAGTCTTCTTGCTGACATCAGGATTCATGGAGGACTCTCTGTTTAGAAGAAGAAGAAGAAGAAGAAGAAGTTATCGTTTAAAGTTCACCTAACAAACCTGATTCCCCCCCCCCCCCAACCTCTCTCTCTCTCTCTCCAATGACCGCGTAAGATGGAGAAGTACATTCAGCCGCAGCACGTAATGGATTACTCTGTAGGTTTTAATTTTCAAACAAACAACAACAACAACAACAACAACAACAACAAAAATGCAGCTTCCATACTTTCTAAATCTACGGGATATCCAATGGTTTAGATACTTCCGTCCTGTACAGAAAGCTCTTCATTTAAACGGGACAAGAAACGGAACCCACCACGTGGAATTTAAAGGAAAAAAAAGTGAAAGTGAGGGGGTGAGGGGGGGAGTGGGAGTGGGAACGGACCGATGTGAAATAACCGACCTTGACCTGCAGACCCAACAGGTTCAGACGTTGGTGAAACTACGAGGGCATTAGGTCATTGCTTGCGCATGCGTGAACACCAGACGGATACAATGTTGGAGGTATCAGAGGACCAGGATGTGATTATCATAATTTTTTATGAGATTCCGGTGAAATCTGATTGGCTGAGAGGGCTAGAGAACATTCCTCGTTACGTTCACTCGTCCCTTTATACCTCCCATGAAAGCGCCCCCCCCCCCTTCCATCCCTTCACCCTTACCTTCCAATGATGCAAAAATGTATAAACTAGGGGGAAAAGGCACATGGGGCTTCCGCAAGGTTTTTCCACAAATGCCTGTCCTTTGCCTTTTTTTCTGCTCTTGCCCAGGAGAGCCCTCTATTGCTCAACATCTTCTCTGTTGTTCTTCTCCATGTCGCCTTTGGTCTACCCTTACTTCTGTTCCCCTGTGGTGTCCATCTTAGTGCTATTTTTGGTAGTGAGTTCTCAGTCATTCGAAGCACATGTCCCAACCATCGCCAGCGTCTTTCCTCAATAATTGCTGTCAGTTGCTTCATCTGCATTTCTGCTAATAAGATGTTATTTCTTATGGTGTTTGGCCAAAATATTGTTTTCTAATTCTTCGTAAACATTTAATCTGGAAAGAATTCAACTTGTTTTCTATGGTTCTGGTGATCTTCCAGCATTCACTTCCATAGAGTAGTACACTTAGAACATTATTCTTAAATATCCTGATTTTCATATTCATACTTAGTTTTGTAGATTTCCATGTAGTCTGCAGCATTGAAAAAGCCTGTTTTGCTCTAGTCTTCTTCTTCTTCTTCGTTCGCTTCTACCACCAAAACTGCACTGTGATCCTACTACGTTAGATCCCGTGGTCTCCTGTGTGGTCCCCGAAAGGGTTTTCGTTGCACCATTTAAGTCTAGAGTTGGACTTTCTCACCGGAAGACCTCGACGTGTTTAGGATATCAGTGCATCCCCTCTTGGTGAGAGGCAGTAGCCCACACAGGCCAGAGTTGGACCTTCTCACCGGAAAACCTCGACGTGTTTTGAGATACCCGTGTATCACTGCCGGGTGAGAGGTGGTTGCCCATCCAGTCCAGAGTTGGACTTTCTCACCGGAAAACCTCAGCGTGGTTAGGATACGCAAACATCCCAGCCGGGTGAGAGGTGGTTGCCTATCTAGACTGCCCTGGTCCAGTGTCTTCGACTTCAGCATTTTGCGGTAGTGGCCGCTACCCTTCCTAGTTGTGACCAGGATGGAGCTTTTGTCCAGGAGGACGAATCCTCGCCACTAGTGACTTCCACCCCTGGGTTGAGCCGGTTTAGGCATATTATCCCAGTATGGGCGTGTTTGGGACGTGACCGACCTCTAGAGCAGAGGTACCGTGACATGTGTAGCCTTCAAGATTCACCCCTGGTGTGAGCCGGTTTAGGCATAATTCACCAGCATGGGTGTATATCAGGCGTGACCGACCTCTAGAGCGGAGGTGGCATGACATGTCTAGCCATCAAGTTCCACCCCTGGTGTATGCCGGTTTAGGCATATTTCACCAGTGTGGGTGTGTTTCGGACGTGGCCGGCCTCTAGAACAGAGGCGCCGTGGTATGTGTAGCTCTCGCAGCGATACTACTGGACATACCGATTAAACTTCACTTTATCCTTTCCACCACCTTTTCACATCGGCGCCGCACAGCAACCTTTATTTCTTTTCCACATTTTCTTCCTTGACCGGGAGGAGCTTCACTCCACGCGCGGAATTCGAAGAGTCTCACCAGCAGTGTCTTAACCTCTGGGACAAGCCGGTTCATGCATTTCACCCGATATGACTGCACTCAGGACGTGGCCGACCTCCAGACCAGAGGTGCCGTGATTTGACTGTTTGTTCCGCTTTATCCTTTCTACCACCTTTTCCGCAGTGATGCTGCGCGGCAACCGCATCTGCACCTTTCTTCATTGACCGGGAAGAGCACTGCTCCACGCACGGCAGCTGAAGAATCTCGCCAACAGCGGTAGATGAGCTACCAAACGTGCCACTCTTCTACCCTAAGTATCTGGTTTTCAGGCGCCAGATATTCGCCCTCGCCCCTTCTCCTGTCAGTTTAAACAGTTCTGCCACGGGAAGGCCAGAGCTGGACTTGACTGCAAGAGGCTGTTTGAGACGCACGCCGTTGGAGTGGAGATCGAATTCTCCACCCCATCTCCGGCAATAACAATCCTTAGAACCTCTGAACTAATAAAAGCGCTCTTTCCACGAGGGTCAGAGCTTGGTAAGCAGTATTAGCTCTAGAATTGCCACAGTTATCCAAGTAGGGTCGTGTCATCTAAGGAACCTCGACTGATTTAATGAGCCATTCGCGGTTTCACCATGAGACAGTGTGAACATAGACATGCATGGCTTAATCTTCGAGACAAGCATATGACTACTGGCAGGATCAACCAGATAGCTTTCTTCACCGAACCTTAGTCGGATATCTACCGACAGACCGACGCGGGGCAAGGGAGACAGCACTCTGCTCAGAGCGGATCCCTTTCGACCCCGGCGGCGTTTCACTTCCTTTAACCGTCGGGCGCGGCCGGCGGCTCTCTCTGCTCTAGCGAACGAGAAGAGAGCCCAGCCACCCACAGCATACGCACATTACATACTGCAGACCCGATACTCTTTGCGAGAGATGGGCCAATTTCGAGACCATCGGTCGACAAAACCGTACTACATCGTTATCACGAACCTGGCTGGCTAGCCGTTTACATGCTTCGCTCGACGGACAAACCACTTGCTTCTGCATCGAAACACCTTAACTCTCGCCGTCCGGGAAGGGAGCGAAAGCCTGTCTCCCCACGCACGGAACTCGAGAGCGCTTTTTCGCCAAAAGAACGGTCGGCCTGTGCAACAGCAGCAGCCCGCGCTATGTAGCGTAGCTCGGCACGGCTCTGCGCGGTTGACGTTTTGCTCTAGTAAGTCTGCTGTTGATGTCCTCTATACTGTCTCCATTTTCTACTACTCTGCTGTCAAGATATACAAATTCGTTGACCTCCTCCACTTGCTACTAGATCAAACTGGTGCAACGAAAATCACGGTGTCACTCATTCCCGCTTCTGCGACCCACCAAGAATACAGGCTCAAGCCCTGCGATACTCTGAACCTCTTGTGGTCCTCTCGGGGATCTCGTGTGGCCCTTTCGGTGACCACACGGGGAACCACGGGACCTATCGAGACCACGGTGTAAATTCAGTAGGATCACAGGGCGGTCTTGGTGGTAGAAGCGACAGAAGAAAAAGAAGAAGAAGAAGAAGATAGGGGTCCATTTCAGCAATGCTCTTGATGGTTCTTTTGTTATAATCAATGCTACTCCTCCTTCATAATGATCATCTTTACCTGACCATATTATTGTATCTTCTGTGTGCTGTGTTGTTAATTTCCTTCTGCCTTGTTCTGTCCATCTTGCTTCTTGTATTCCTAGTATGTCTAGTTTGTATCTATGCATTTCCTTGATGGTTTGTGCTAGTTTTCCAGTCTGGTTAAGTGTTCTTACATTCCAGCTGCCTATTTGCATCTTGTGTTTAGGTTCCAGGAGGTCTGCAGTCGGGCTGGGGACTTCCAGTGGCTGGCTTTCATCCACAACCTTCATGGTCTCAGTTTCTTGATAAGCATTTCTCCTTCCACCTGCATTTGTTTTTTCCCTTGCTTCTGTTTCTGTAGCAGTCTGATAGTTTTTTTTTACCAGATAGTGTTGCTGGCCCTATGCCGAACCCTCCTTAGTCGCCTTTTACGATCATGCGTGGTAGGGTACAGTGGTCCTATTCTTTGCAGATCCTGGGTACCACGCGGGGGACAATCCCTTTACCCCAACTATAATCATTTATTTTACCTTCTCCTGGTTAGATTACCACTGTCTCTTTCTCTCTCTCTCCTCTCCGCGGCTTCCCCAAGACACCACCCTCAGTTACGACCCACCCATCACACATCCTAAGTCTCCACTTAAATACTCTCTACACTCCACCATGCGCATTTCTGACACACGGCGTCGGACAAGCCACAGCTTCTTACAAGTTTCATTTAAGTGCTCTATTCATTTCATTTAGTTTTTTTTTTTTAACACAGTATTCGTGTGAATTTATACTTTATCTCCTCTCTCTATTTCTTCCTCCTGTATGTTTTTGCATGATTAAGGCTCACTCCGAAACGCACAACTGTGTACTCGTTAAGTAATAAAGATGTTCATACTTTTTTTCCCTAGTTTATGCATTTTGGTATCACAGCTTTACTGCAGTGGCTCCGTGTATTCTTACAGTATATACTCATACACTAATTATTGTGTATTTGCTTGAATTAATGCAATATCTCTTTTTATGTGCTTATTTAGAAACGGGCAACGATTATACCCCCTTTGTCGTGAAGAGTCTACGGAGGTTAGAAATAGCCTATTTACTATTATTAGCGAACATACAAAAGTCTTCGCCGGATTTAGACATAACCAAAACAAGTTACAGCTTGGGGCCTCACACACCCCCGGGTGTAATTTTTCTACCAAGTGTGTGTGTGTGTGTGTGTGAGGAAGGGGTAGGTGTAGGGGGGGGGGGAAGGCTCCAAACTTGGGATACACTTCTCAGAGAGGAATTTAGAAGTCGGGTGGAAAACTATTTCCTCTCTATTCCTCCCCCCCCCCCCCCCCAATCTTCCCACTTCCTTTCCTCATACTGATTGGCCATTCTGTTTTCATCTATTAAATGCCCGCGAAAAACTGGGTAAGTCATCGGGGCCCTCCTTTAAAACATGGGGGCTATCTCGGCCATGGAACAATGCACCGGACGGGTCAAAATGGGCTTGGTTTTGGGCCTCATCAAGCCTAAATCAAAAACTGCAGCTTAGGGCCTCACCAACTATAAATCCGACACTGTAGCTTGGGACACTGTAGCTTAGGGCACTATAACTTAGGCACTGTAGCTTAGGACACTATAGCTTAGGGTACTGTAGCTTAGGGCCTCACCAACTATAAATCCGACACTGTAGCTTAGGGCACTGTAGCTTAGGTCACTGTAGCTTAGGACACTGTATCTTAAGGCACTGGAGCTTAGGGCTTCACCAACAGTACATCGACCATGTAGCTTAGGGCACTGGAGCTTAAGGTTTCACCAACAGTACATCGACCATGTAGCTTAGGGCACTGGAGCTTAGGGTCTCACCAAGAATACATCGACCCTGTAGCTTAGGGTCTCACCAAAAATACATCGACCCTGTAGCTTAGGGCACTGGAGCTTAGGGTCTCACCAACAGTACATCGACCCTGTAGCTTAGGGCACTGGAGCTTAGGGTCTCACCAACAATACATCGACAGTGGACCTTAGGATCTCACCAACAGTACATCGACACCGTAGTTAAGGACACTAGAGCTTAGGGCCTCACAAAGGATACATCGACTCAAGAGCTTAGGGCCTCAAAAAGAATACATCGACACTAGAGCTTAGGGCCTCACAAAGAGTACATAGACACTATAGTTAGGGCCTCACAATGAATACATCGACACTAGATCTTAGGACACTACAGCTTAGGGCCTCACAAAGAACACATCGACACTGTAGTTTATGACACTAGAGCTTAGGGCTCCACCACGCATAAATCCGCAACTTTAACTCAGGGCATCACCAAGTGTTCGTCCGTCACTGTTAACGTCCATTATTTCAGTTGCTGGATCAGACAAGTAATTGTCTTGTCTTGTCTCCTTCCATCATATACCTTCCAATGTTTAGGTGATAAATAGACGTCTAAGATAGCTTCGCAGTTCGCTTCAAATAATGGAATTCTGTAATTTCCTCTCTTCATCTCTACGTGGGAGGTCTATTTCTCTGTTTTCTACAGTCCTCGACGGGAATGCTTTCTGTTTATACTCTCTGACCGTAGCGACGTAGCGTAGCCAAACCATCAGACTTGCTCTTTCAGGATGCAGTGTAATACTGGTGATACTCCAATTTTTGCCCTGATTGTATCATTTCTGATTTGATCTCTTCTTGTCACATTTAATATTCCTCTTAAACATCTCATTTCTGTCGTGATGATTTTCCTTTTTTTTTTTTTCTTTCTTGTGAGTTGTCAGTGTCCATGTTTGAAACTGACAGGGCATGACAGCGTTGGGGAGGAAAATTTGGTTGTACGGCTCTCTCTTTGTTTCTCTTGTGATTGGTTTTTTCATTTCAGTAATGGTTTCATGCGTTCAATCATCTGATTTGCTTTCTTGCGCCTGTTCTCAAGTTCGACATTGATTTTTCCAGATGTTGATACTGTTCTGCGTGTACAAATGTTGGGCAAAGTTAAGAAATTATTTTCTTTGGACCATGGGCCCTGGAGGTTTGGAAACCGCTCTGTTATATTATCTTGTATCCTTCCCGCGCCGTTAAACGTCACATAGGGCTCGCAAAGTAGTTTACCAATTTTTCCTGTCTTCGGCGAGTCTTTCAACCTCATCAAAGGATTTTATGCTGTCAATTTGGTCTCTCTTAACAATGTCCTCTTCAGAGTTTCACGCGGTCTGTCTCTTTTTTCTTTGGCCTATTGTGTTCCACTTGATAGCTTGTTTTGAGATTCTCTGATCATTTCTTCTCATCATCTGTCGAACATATGCTC
The DNA here is from genome assembly GCA_009760885.1 of Achatina immaculata. Taxonomy (NCBI): domain Eukaryota; kingdom Metazoa; phylum Mollusca; class Gastropoda; order Stylommatophora; family Achatinidae; genus Lissachatina; species Lissachatina immaculata. The sequence continues at coordinate 20,985,134 of CM019696.1, forward strand.
TGTTATAGGAGGAGTCAAAATGTCCACGGCATGTAAAGCAGAGCAGAGTTGTCCAGATCAAATGCCTATGTTTTATACCTTAACGTTGGTTGTGTGTGTGTGTGGGGGGGGGAAGGGTGGGAGGAATAGGGCTGTTTGCCTGTTCCCCCCAAAATTACTTTTTGGGTGCTAAACCTTACATGACTTTGCCTTGTCCTGTCTTCTTCCTCGTGTACCTTTCAGCGTCCTGTGAGGGGGACAAATAGACTTCCCCAGAGAACTTTCCGTTTTCATGCCTCAAAGCGAGGCTATCTGACCCCCAGGCAACGCTGGTCGCAGCGCCAGGTGTGATACTCACCTTACAGACCTTGGAGGACCAAAAATAACCGAGGCCTGACAAGAACAAACAAAAGGTCTAAGAATTCAAGTACAACAACTTTGCTACCAGTTTCCATGGCAATATTATATAACTACCAAGATGGCGTTTACTATGAACTTATAATCAGGGCCCAATGTTGTCCTTAGGATACTATTAGAGTTGGTACTGGCTCGGAAACATGAAAATTAGAAAGATGAGATACTTCCGCCACATCAAGAGACAATGGTTTGGAGGAGTTGATACTAGAATGTACAGAGACCAGCAAAAAAAAAGAGAGAGAGAGAAAGAGAAAAGGGGCGACCTCGCCCGCAAATGGACTCAGGTCATCACGGAAAATCTGAATGTGTAAAACTGCGAGTTCCCGGTCAACTTACGCCAAGTCCATTGTGCAGTCAGTGAGAGGAACAAAGTTCTGGAGAGGACCATGTCACATAAAGAAGTTATCCTTAGGTTATGCTGAAGACCTTCTGCAGGACACAGTGATCACCTTTGAGTTGTATCATTTTGTTTTGTAGATTTATCCTTTTCGACGCTATCCTTTAGTCCGAATAAGCACTTCCCTTTGGCTAGGACACAAAACTGCCGGATCCTGTATATTGCCAAATGATGAAGACGCTGTCCGACTTTGCAGTCAATGAACCATAGCTGAAATGCTGACGTCAGAGCTGGCGAACCATAGCCGGCCAAGACCCTGTCTCACTTTTCCGCTGGTACGCTCAACAACGGGCTTAACATGGTTAACGGAACAGAGATCGATAGACCCCCATGGTAGTGGAGTCTGGTAACAGAAGGTATTGCACATTCCCCAACCCCCCCCCCCCGGGGTTTTTGTCCACTCAGACTCTGAAGAAATTACCCCCAATCCGACACGAACCTGTACCCCAGCATTCTCTCCTCATCAGCTGCAAAGAATATTGCGCTGGCAGTTCAGAAGAACAAGAAAAAGAATAAGTAGTAGTAGTAAGTAGTAGTAGTAGTAATAGTAGTAGTAGTAGTAGTAGTAGAAGAAGAAGGCACCATCCTTGGTTTAAGTACGAAGCACAAAAGGACCGATGTTTGCATAGCCGCTGGTCTTGGTGGCCTCAGCTTGGTCAGTGTGCGATAGCTTGGCCCGTCAATCTCTAAAGAAATTATCTCATATTATTTCCATGTTTAAAAAAAATACTAATTGTTCATTTACAAAAAAAAAAAATAAGTGAATGAAGGTTCCAGAAATATGTAGTTTTTTTTTGTAGTTTTTTTTTCAGGAAGAAAATAATTGGTGAGAAAATTAGACTATTTACCCCTCCTCCCCCCCCCCCCAAAAAAAAAATCTATAAAACACTAAAATGATGGTTGTCTACTTACCAAGAGCTGTAAATATCCACTTGTTACCCACAGTTTGAAGATAAAATTAATTACTTCCAAGAAATATCAAATTTTACACAAACTGAAAAAAAAACAAACAGAAGGAACGAACCAGCAAGAAAAGATGAAGCAAAACAATGAAACTAGCAAGAAAAGATAGAGAAGCAAAACAATGAAACTAGCAAGAAAAGATAGAGAAGCAAAACAATGAAACCAGCAAAAAAAAAAAAAGGAAGCAAAACAATGAAACCAGCAAAAAAAAAAAAAGATAAGGAAGCAGAACAATGAAACTAGCAAGAAAAGATAAGGAAGCAGAACAATGAAACTAGCAAGAAAGTATACAAGAAGCAGATCAATGTTTGGTTTTAAGTTCTTGTAGTATGGATATATTTGACTTGCTGTCAAACATTTAATTTCTACAAATAGCACTACCATAGTAGGAATTAAAGTTCGTTACACATTTGATATACAAGAATATAAACACGTCTTATAATCAAACATAAGAAGCAAGGGAAATCGCAAATCATCTAATAATTAGGTGCATCACTAAATCTGTGAAGCATAGTTTAAAAAAATAAAGAAATAAACCAGTAGCAATTAAAGTTCGTTACACACTTAACATACAAGAATATAAACACGTCTTATAATCAAACATAAGAAGCAAGGGAAATCGTAAATCATCTAACACTTAGGTGCATCACTAAATCTGTGAAGCATAGTTTAAAAAAAAGCCAGTAGAAATCACAAACAAAAATTATTAGAATTTACATTCAACTGATCCATTAAACGCATGTGATGATGATGACGATGATTTGATATGATGCACAAAACAACCCGACATATAAAAACCAATGTTTGACTGACGGGATACCGGTTACATACTGTACGCTATTACTGTTTAATATGTGCATAAATCCTTGCCGTTTCAACTGACTCATCAATAACAGCTTTTTTTTTTTTTTTTGAGCCATCTGGAGCCATAAACAATTTTCCCATTATTCGTTACTATGAGCGTATGTATGTATGTATGTATGTACACATATATAGTCCTTCCTACTTGCCCTCTATATCTTTGCTATTATTTTCACAATCATCAAATAACATTCGTTATTATTTTATCATTTCAGTCTCTGGTGTCTACAAGTTGATATAACAGTGAGGGGCACTGTTAAAGTTCGATAAATAAAAGGAGAAAAGTAAAGTATTACATCGAGGCAGAGATGGGAGATATCAAAGATCTGGTGCCCACAATTAGGATACGGAAGACCACTAGTGCTTGCTGTCTCAGGTCTTAGACTTCACATCTGAAACATATGATTTGTTTGAGTGCGTTTATGATAGATAGATAGGACAGACAGACAGACAGACAGACAGACAGACAGATAGATAGATAGATAGATAGATAGATAGATAGATAGATAGATAGATAGATAGATAGATAGATAGATAGATAGATAGATAGATAGATGAGGGGGAGAGAATATTTTGGCTTAGAGTTAGCTAGTCTGTCAGTCTCAATATCCTCTGTAATATATCCTCTATCGTGTTTAGTGTTGTGAGCAAACATTCTGCATCGTGAGCCCAAAAAAATGTACTATTATTAAAGCTGTGCGTGAGTCAATAACAGATTCCCCTGGCATGTCACGTGCTTGTGGGCCGAGTCGAAAGCGCTGAGCGCTAAAGACTAAAAACTTGTGCTCTAGCGCTCGCTTGCGTACCTTAGAGGGAACATTGGTGGGTCAACTTATTCAATCAGACAGTCTAGTAAGGTTGGTCAACTCATTCAGTTTAGTAAGGTTGGTAGACTCATTCAGTCTAGTAAGTTTGGTCAACTCATTCAGTCAGTCTAGTAAGTTTGGTCAACTCATTCAATTTAGTAAGATTGGTAGACTCATTCAGTCTAGTAAGTTTGGTCAACTCATTCAATTTAGTAAGGTTGGTAGACTCATTCAGTCTAGTAAGTTTGGTCAACTCATTCAATTTAGTACGTTTTGTAGACTCATTCAGTCAGTCTAGTAAGTTTGGTCAACTCATTCAATTTAGTACGTTTTGTAGACTCATTCAGTCAGTCTAGTAAGTTTGGTCAACTCATTCAATTTAGTAAGGTTGGTAGACTCATTCAGTCTAGTAAGTTTGGTCAACTCATTCTTCTTCTTCTTCTTCTTCTTCTTCGTTCACTTCTACCACCAAAAACCGCACTGTGAACCTACTGAATTCACACATGTGGTCCTCGTTAGGTCCGGTGGTCCCCTGTGTGGTCCAAAATAGACCACATGAGTTCCACGAAGGACCACAAGGGGTTCAGAGTATCACAGTGCTTTAGCCTGTATTCTTGGTGGGTCTCGGAAGCGGGATTGCGTGACACCGTGGTTTTCATTGCACCAGTTTGGTCTAGGGTTGGACTTTCTCACCGGAAGACCTCGACGTGTTTGGAATATCAGTGCATCCCCGCTGGGTGAGAGGCGTTAGCCCACCCAGGACAGAGTTGGACTTTCTCACCGGAAAACCTCGACGTGTTATGAGATACCCGTGTATCACCGCCGGGTGAGAGGTGGTTGCCCATCCAGTCCAGGGTTGGACTTTCTCACCGGAAAACCTCAGCGTGATTAGGATACGCAGACATCCCCGCCGGGTGAGAGGTGGTTGCCTATCTAGACTTCCCTGGTCCAGTGTCTCCGACTTCAGCATTTTGCGGTCGTGGCCGCTACCCTTCCTAGTTGTGACCAGGATGGAGCTTTTGTCCAGGAGGACGAATCCTCGCCACTAGTGACTTCTACCCCTGGGTTGAGCCGGTTTAGGCATTTCCCAGTATGGGCATGTTTGGGACGGGACCGACCTCTAGGGCAGAGGTACTGTGACATTCATAGCCTTCAAGATTCACCCCTGGTATGAGCCGGTTTAGGCAAAATTCACCAGTATGGGTGTTTATCAGGCGTTACCGACCTCTAGAGCGGAGGTGGCATGACATGTCTAGCCATCGAGTTCCACCCCTGGTGTGTGCCGGTTTAGGCATATTTCACCAGTGTAGGTGTATTTCGGACGTAGGCGGCCTCTAGAGCAGAGGTGCCGTGGTATAGCTCTCGTAGCGATACTACTGGACATACCAGGTTAAACTTCACTTTCCACCACCTTTTCCCATCGGCGCCGCACAGCAACCTTTATTTACTTCCTTAACCGGGAGGAGCTTCACTCCACGCGCGGCATTTGAAAAGTCAAGCCAGCAGTGACTTAACCTCTGGGACAAACCGGTTCATGCATTTCACACGATATGACTGCACTCAGGACGTGGCCGACCTCCAGACCAGAGGTGCCGTGATTTGACTGTTTGCTTCGCTTTATTCTTTCAACCACCTTTTCCGCAGTGATGCTGCGCGGCAACCTCATTTGCAAATTTCTTCATTGGCCGGGAAGAGCACCGCTCCACGCACGGCAGCTGAAGTTCTCGCCAACAGCGGTCAACTCATTCAATTTAGTACGTTTTGTAGACTCATTCAGTCAGTCTAGTAAGTTTGGTCAACTCGTGCAATTTAGTAAAGTTGGTAGACTCATTCAGTCTAGTAAAGTTGGTCAACTCATTCAGTCAGTCTAGTAAGTTTGGTCAACTCATTCAATTTAGTAAGGTTGGTAGACTCATTCAGTCTAGTAAGGTTGGTCAACTCATTCAGTCAGTTTAGTAAGTTTGGTCAACTCATTCAGTCAATCTAGTAAGTTTGGTCAAATGATAAAGCCAGTCAGTCTAGCAAGGTTGGTTAACTCATTCAGTCAGTCAGGAGTATAGACTTTCAGTATGTGGCAGAGAGTGAGAGAGAGAGAGAGAGAGAGAGAATAAAACAATAAATGTTTAGCACATTTAAAAGTATTATTCAGATTTCCTAAATGGACGTTTATATTTTGAGTCGAAAGAAGGGAAATAAATCGTTTTCATAGTCAAGATGTCAGTATTTTTCTAGAAAATGTCAGTATTTTTTTCTAGACAACGTCTAGAGCACCAGCTGAATCCTACATTCTATTATATTGACAGTAATGTAAGAAACCATTTCTCTGCCCCTCAAAGTTCTATAATCTCCAGTCGGTGCTGCAGGGGTCTTCTATTGCAGCACGGTTCTCTAATTCAAGGGAAACCATTCTTAAGCTCGGGGAGGTAACTGTGGCTAGAATGCCTGGACAGCTGTCAGGGTCAGTCATCTATACCTGGGGTCAAGATCCTATCCCACCTCAGTGTTGGTGCTCGCAGACAGCCTGGCCAACGGGACAAGGAGAATCGCGTAATTTTTCTTGGCCGTGGAGCCTGCGTCTTGTCCCGTTCTGTAGCTCCACTTTGTGTCAGCAGGACTCTCCATTCGACATGATGCCTAAACTCTTAACTCCTTCACCTCATCGCAGCTAAAACCATATTACAGGTAGTCTCCGATTTGGGAACGAGTTCTGTCTCTGAGCAGGATTTGTACGTTAAGTTGGAACAATTAGGTGCTGTTCGTATCTAACATCAGTTATACAGTACATAGTATACAAGGCACCTTTCTTTCTACGCAGACAAATCATTACGGAAATCGAAGAACCGCTGAAGACGCGCAGTGTTTTGATGCGCGCCACAAAGTAGCGCCCGTTTGTTATTACCACCCACATGTAACTCGAATAATATATATATATATATATATATATATATATATATATATATAATAGATTTTCGAGAGTACAAATACTCATGAACTACTGCTCGAGGAAGCATTACATGGCAAGACAAGAACCTATGAACCTACAAATCATGTCTAAGAAATGGAGGTGGATTAGCCACACACGAACATAGCAAGACAGGCACTGACATGGAGTCCTCAAGGAAACAGAAAACGGGGAAGATTTAGACTTACTTGGAGAAGAGAAACTGTGACAGTGCTCAGAGACAAGGGGTACACATGGAAGGAAGCGGAGAATAATTCTAAGAACAGGGATGACTTGAGAGCCTTTATCCGTGGCCTATGCTCTCAAAGGAGTTAAAGGCGATGATGATGATGATGAGATTTTACGGAAGTTCGTTCGCAAATACGGGTTGTACGTAAATCAGACGTTCTTAACTTGGGGACACTGTACTCACAATTCCAGGGATACTGAACAAATGCAAGTATTCATGAAGGCAGAAGAAGATGGCGTTTGTTCGAATAATGTACACTGAGACAACGAATTGTATATATATATATATATATATATATATATATATATATATATATTATATATATATATATATATATAATATATATATATATATATATATACTGCACAAACAACCCAATTTTGTCAGTTTCATTATTTCACGAAATGAGAAAACGTGGCTGAATATAGCGACCGTGATTGTCAGGATTCCGGTCTCTGTACTGACTGTGGATATTCTTGGGATTTCCTGAAAGTCTCTTCATTACATTCATTTACTGCCTGAGAGTTCTTAAAGTAGACTGAGTGGGCAGTTTTTGGGTTTTTCCAGTGTATATTTTTAGAAGCAATGTGCAATTTTCTTTGTGGGTTTCCTAGAATTTATTTTTAAATTGAAGCGAAATGAATGGAACGGAAATAAATATTTCAAATGATGTTCTGTTGTGATTATATAAATGCTTTCTACATTCATTTGCACGAAAATGAACGGGAAAACTTCTAGTTGTAAACAAAAACAAACCAAAAAAAAACTTCAAATGAATGCCTTTTAAAAAAAATGTTGCAACGTCTTTACAGATTTTAAAAGCTATTTATTTTAGCATGTATCTTCTCTTCTTCATCGCTCCATCAAACATCGACATCAATCTCTCTCACAAAGTTCGTCTCTGGTCTTTAGCGTCACCGTAGAGGTTAGTGTGTATGAGAAAGTGCCTTAAGCTGGGGGAACACTGATTTTACAGGAATCCAGACCGATGTTAGTGGTTTTACCTGTGCTCGTCCACTGCTGATGGAGGTAGGTGTTTTCAGTTCAGTCGCATTGCTCTTCAGTCATCCAGATATAGAAATTACGACCCGGTGAGAAAGTAAAGGCGACCAGGCATCATGATGATGATGAGGACCATTCCACCATCTAGTGTGTACAAAGATCAACGCAAACATGGACACTAACACCTTATCTCATATACACTAACACCTTGTCTCATATACTAACACCTTATCTCACAGACACTAACACCTTATCTCATAGACACAGCCATCTTATCTCATATACTAACACCCTATCTCAAAGATACTAACACCCTATCTCACAGACACTAACATCTTATCTCATATACTAACACCTTGTCTCATATACTAACACCTTATCTCATAGATACTAACACCTTATCTAATAGATACTAACACCTTATCTCATAGATACTAACACCTTATCTCATAGACACTAACCGGATACTGTTCGATCAAATGTATTGTGGAGATTAATTATGCGCTGTGTATTTCATATCATTATCGTTGTGTATGGAGATTTCGCTGATTCTTATAGACATATTAGTGCATTTTTACAAAGGAGGAGTTATATGTCATTTTGTCAGTGCGCTGGCACAAGAAAAGAGTTAATGTCATGATAGTTCAGTGCACTGGCACAAAAAGCAGGAGATATATGTCATGATATTTCAGTGCGTTGGCAGAACATGGAGATGATGTCTACTGTGTGTATGTGGGGGTGGATTCATAGCAGCAGTGGCTGGAATATGTTAATCAGTGCGTTGGCGCCATTTTAAAATGAATTTATCTTTTGCTTATGAGGGCCAGGAGAGCCCAGGCCCGACGGGCCCACATGATTTCAGTTGTATAGTAGAGTGTTATGCATTTATGTTGATATCACACGTTTTTATTCATGATGATATATGTTGATGTTTGTGCATGCAATGTCTATGTGGCGTGATATGGTATGTAGTGTGTATAATAAAATAGTGAGTGAATTTGAGTACTGACTGTGTAATGTGTAATGCATGTTATGTCACTGGTATGAATGTATAAATATGCTGCATGACGGACATACAGTATCCTTTGAGGAAAGATGGATTTATGCCTGGCCACCCACTACGGTCATGGATCTGGGGTTGCAGTTGGGTTTCAGGTCCTGCCCCTCCTGTAAAATGTCCCCAATGTGGACTTAGCACCCCGCTAAGTTTACAACGGCGTCCCATTGGTTTCTATTGCTGGAGACCTGAGAATAGAGTTTGACAGATCTGCACTTTCATGAGATTAATGAACTATTTGTGTCTTTCAGCTCTCCATATATGCAATCAATACAGCCACATCTGTGGCCTAAAGCTGTCATCAGATTTGTTCGCTCGATAGCTGTTATCGATTTCTTTACAAAAATATTGCGAGGAAGGAAAACACATGTTCGTATATTCAATCTAAGATTAATAATAGAGAAAATGCAGAGAATTTAACGTGAATCTATATTTATCCTGTATAGATTATTCAAAGGCATTTGATTGTGTACAGCACCAGAAAATTTGGGAAATAATGGGAAAAAATGGGATTTCCAACACATGTGATACAATTAACTTCACTGCTGTATCTAGACCAACAGGCAGCAGTAAGAATAAATGGTGAAACAACAACTTGGTTTGGCATAAAACAAGGAGTCCGTCAGGGGTGCATATTGTCGCCTTACTTGTTTAACGTGTATACCGAAAATATAATGAGGAATGTTAGAGAAGATGTAGACAAAGAATATTACAAAGCCGTAAAAATTGTAGGCTATGAAATACCAGAGATTACATATGCTGATGATACAGTATTACTGTCCACAACACAAAAAGGAATGGAAAAACTAATAATGTCAGTCCGTAAGAACAGCGAAGAGCAAAACCTCTATCTTAATGCGAATGAAACTAAACTGATAACAACTGACAAAACAAATAAGGCAGCTGAAGTATATATCAATGAAGAAAAATTGGAAGAGGTGGAAAGTTTTGAATAACTTGGATCACTACAAACTAATAACGGAGATACAATGAGGGAAATTAAAAGGAGAACATCTATCGCTCTTGAAAAAATAAAACAACTAAAGAAGCTGTGGAGAGGAACAGACAGAACTACAAAAATAAGATTTTTAAGGGCATGCATCTTTCCCATCGCAACATATGCCCATGAGACCTGGACACTTAACAAAACAGCTGAGAAACACATAAATGCCTTTGAATGTAAATGCTACAGAAGAGTTCTTCAAATATCACGAACACGAACAAATATATCCATACTACAAGACCTTAGTATTGAAGAAGGCTGGCTAGTAAAGAAGATTAAAGAAAGAAATATTTTGGACATATTAAACGCTATGAGAATTTAGAGAAAACCGTCTTGGAAGGGTATATGTCAAGGGACATGCAAATAACTGACTCTGTCAAGGAATATGCAAATAACTGACTCTGTCAAGGGATATGCAAATAACGGATTCTGTCAAGGGATATGCAAATAACTGACTCTCTGTCAAGGGATATGCAAATAACTGACTCTCTGTCAAGGGATATGCAAATAACTGACTCTCTGCCAAGGGATATGCAAATAACTGACTATCTGTCACGGGATATGCAAATAACTGACTCTCTGCCAAGGGACATGCAAATAACTGACTCTGTCAAGGGACATGCAAATAACTGACACTGTCAAGGGACATGCAAATAACTGACTCTGTCAAGGGACATGCAAATAACTGACTCTCTGCCAAGGGACATGCAAATGACTGACTCTGTCAAGGGATATGCAAATAACTGACTCTCTGCCAAGGGACATGCAAATAACTGACTCTGTCAAGGGACATGCAAATAACTGACTCTGTCAAGGGACATGCAAATAACTGACTCTGTCAAGGGATATGCAAATAACTGACTCTGTCAAGGGACATGCAAATAACTGACCCTGTCAAGGAATATGCAAATAACTGACTCTGTCAAGGGATATGCAAATGACTGACTCTGTCAAGGGACATGCAAATGACTGACTTAACCTAAGAGGATTTATTCTACTGTATAAGAGATGTATGGAAACACAAATAATGTATAATAAAACCTGTGATTTTAGCATATCGGAAGTGGAAGGCTATGTTTTGTAAGCTCCTTGCGCCAAAAGCAGTACAAGCTAACTAAAGTTTCAAGTACAAGAATAATTCTTCTTCTTCTTCTTCTTATGTCTCCCTGGACTTGGGAGCTAGTGTTATTTGCAGCCGACGCTGTTAAGACGTTGAGGCACAGCATCGTGTCGGATTGGGAGCGGGTCATAACAGATATTTTGTTTCAGTCTCTCGATGCAGCTAAAAGGCGGGAAGTGTGCAGTACCTCTTTAGCAGACTTTTGCTATGGGGGCCTACGGCGATCCCTGCACCGTTAGCTAGACTAGCCTGTTACTAATGGAGAGGTAAGAAAGGGTCTTGGTCACCTAGGGGTTGCCAACCCTGACCCTAGCATGTCAGCTTTGGATCGCTGAATGCCAAATTGGAAAACCTCTACGCCAACGTATATGGATGGATGGATGGATGGATGGATGGATGGATGGATGGATGGATGGATGGATGGATGATTGGATGGAGATACGTACAGGTAAAGTAAGACAGCCAAAGAAAAGATCAGACATTCAGACAGACAACTGGGCAAAGGAATTACTAGAGCAGCGACCACAGACCTCTTAAGATCCAAGTTTTGACACTACCGCCATCTGGTCCCCGCAAGTCTCCTCCACACAAGCGTACATTTCTTCTCCAGCAAAACCGCTCCTGTGCCTGTTCTTCAACTTTCGCTGTTTTAACTCAACTTCATGAACTACTTAGAAACCAAAACATTTAATTTAAAAAAAACAAACAAACAAACACTTAAGATGACGATGTTTGGTCGTAGCAACAAACACGCGTAAACTGGAAGCATTGCACCGAGTTGTTTCATGCAGGATTTCCGGCAAAATATAGGTCATACTGCGTGGATAAGTAGCAACAATAACAATAACAATAAACAACATGGCTGCACTTGACACAGTTACGCACATCCAGCATACTTTCCCTATGATAAATTGCTTCCGCGATATGCCCAGCTAAACAATGAACTTTGTTTTAAGAATTCATTTCCCGCTTTTGTTATTATTTAGTGTAATGGCGCAGTATCAGATAGATGGAGTAGAGTTTCATATATTTGTTGTTATGTGTAAAGGTTGTTTTTTTTTTTTCCTTTCTCTTGTTTTGGAAGATACGATTCTTGCTGTTAAGTTGGTTAGTTGGCTGAATGTCTGGGTGAATGACTGATATGTTTGTTGGTTGCTTGACTAGTTGGTTCACTGACCAGCTGACAATTTGGTTAGGTGAACGGCCGACAAGTTAGTTGGTTGTCTGACTAGTTGGCTGAGTGAGTGGTTGACAAGTTTGTTGGTTGTCTGACTAGTTGGCTGAGTGACTGGTTGACAAGTTTGTTGGTTGTCTGACTAGTTGGCTGAGTGACTGGTTGACAAGTTTGTTGGTTGTCTGACTAGTTGGCTGAGTGACTGGTTGACAAGTTTGTTGGTTGTCTGACTAGTTGGCTGAGTGACTGGTTGACAAGTTAGTTGGTTGTCTGACTAGTTGGCTGAGTGACTGGTTGACAAGTTTGTTGGTTGTCTGACTAATTGGCTGAGTGACTGACTGGTTGACAAGTTTGTTGGTTGTCTGACTAGTTGACTGAGTGACTGGTTGACAAGTTTGTTGGTTGTCTGACTAGTTGGCTGAATGAGTGACTGGTTGACAAGTTTGTTGGTTGTCTGACTAGTTGGCTGAGTGAGTGACTGATTGACAAGTTTGTTGGTTGTCTGACTAGTTGGCTGAATGAGTGACTGGTTGACAAGTTTGTTAGTTGTCTGACTAGTTGGCTGAGTGAGTGACTGATTGACAAGTTTGTTGGTTGTCTGACTAGTTGGCTGAATGAGTGACTGGTTGACAAGTTTGTTGGTTGTCTGACTAGTTGGCTGAGTGAGTGACTGGTTGACAAGTTTGTTGGTTGTCTGACTAGTTGGCTGAATGAGTGACTGGTTGATAAGTTTGTTGGTTGTCTGACTAGTTGGCTGAGTGACTGGTTGACAAGTTTGTTGGTTGTCTGACTAGTTGGCTGAGTGACTGGTTGACAAGTTAGTTGGTTGTCTGACTAGTTGGCTGAGTGACTGATTGACAAGTTTGTTGGTTGTCTGACTAATTGGCTGAGTGAGTGACTGGTTGACAAGTTTGTTGGTTGACTGACTAGTTGGCTGAGTGAGTGACTGATTGACAAGTTTGTTAGTTGTCTGACTAGTTTTCCTGAATGACTGATTGATAAGTTTGTTAGTTGTCTGACTAGTTTTCCTGAATGACTGATTGATAAGTTTGTTAGTTGTCTGACTAGTTTTCCTGAATGACTGATTGATAAGTTTGTTGGTTGTCTGACTGGTTTTCCCGAGTGACTGGTTGACAGGTTGTTTGGCAGGCTGAATGACAAGTTGATTGAGATAGGATGACAAGCGGTCGAGTTGACAGTTTGGTTATTACGCTGACAAACTGGTGAGTCGGCAAACTGGTTGGTTAACCGGCTGGTTAACCGGCTGGCTGCCTGGTTGGTTGGTTGATTGATAATCTCCTTAACCGGTTACCTGACCAGCTGGGTAGCTAACTGGATGATGATTTAGTTCTTTGGGTGGATGGTAAACGAGCTGACAGACTGACAGGGAAGTTCTTTGTCTAGGAGGTTCTAGGCAACATCAATTCTCACGTTATCTCGAACACTTCGTGCCAGTATACAAACCCCCCTTAAGTTTCACATTCCTGTTTGAATGAGTCTGTCGGATGAATCATCAAATATGTCAGCGAACTTAAGACTTTAACCAATCCTTCCTGTGACGGACATTGTATAAGTCATGGCTGAAATGCATCTAACAAATTTGTTCCCCCCCCCCTCTCTCTCTCTCTCTCTCTCTCTCTCTCTCCCTCTCCTCAGTCATTGCGTTAGAATGAAAAGTGAGGCCTAGAATATCAAATAGTAGGCGTATTTTGTATTCATTTCTTAACTCTTTAAAAATAAAGTTGGTTTCTCTTCCTCTCTCTCTCTCTCTCTTTTCTCCCTCCCCCCCCCCCCCCTCCTCTTCTCTCCTCCTAGATGATTTACTCTGACAATTATTAACAAAATTTTTAAACGATAACAAACCAAACGCTAAAGAACACGTTCTAGAACAAAAATATTGACTTCTCTTGACCATTTTTGACAGTATGGTTTACTGGCTTGTCTACAGGCTAAAGAGAGCTTGACCATGTGGTTTATTGGCTTGTCTACAGGCTATAGAGAGCTTGACCATGTGGTTTTGTGGTTTGTCTACAGACTATAGACAGCCTGACCATATGGTTTTGTGGTTTGTCTAAAGGCTATAGGGAGCCTGACCATGTGGTTTAGTGGCTTGTCTACAGGTTCTAGGGAGCTTGACTTTGTGGTTCAGTGGTTTGTCTACAGGCTCTAGGGAGCTTGACCATGTGGTTTAGTGGTTTGTCTTCATGCTATAGGGAGCTTGACCATGTGGTTTAGTGGTTTGTTTACGGGCTGTGGACAGAGATTCAAAGTTTTTGTATCTTTCTTTGCGATTAGAAAAAAGTTATTATAATAATAATATTATTTGTCGGAACTCTCAAGTATGTCTGTTCCTGTGAGTAAAAGATTACTGCAACGATAGACAGAGCCAGCACTAATTGCTACAATGAAAGACAGAACCGGTGCTAATTGCTACAACTATAGATGGAGTCAACACTAATTGCTACAACTACAAACAGAGACAACATTAATTGCTACAACGACACACAGAACCAACACTAATTGCTACAGTGATACACAGAACCAGCACTGATATATATGTAAACGTGAGCACTGAACTAACAGATAAACAGAATTATGGTTTTGTTTGGTTGAGAAATATGAAACATTTCCTCTTTGTCTTGTCTTGTCCTTCCTCATTTACTGCTAGGTGTAGAGGTGAAGTGCAATTGTCTCCCAATGGCTTGCCTGTTGGCTTCGTACATTGAGATGTTCAGGGACTTTGCTATACCATCGGTCGGTCCATCGTTTGCACGGGTGGCCCCTTCCTCTGCCTTTGTGTGGTCTGTAAAACATTGCTCCCTGTGGTACACGTTCTGTTGGCAGTCGTGATACATGACCGAACCATTTTATTTGCTGTTTTTGTATATAGTTCAGAGCGGGTTCAACTCCTACTTTATTTCTCTAATTTCTGATTCTGTCCTTTCTTGATATTCCAAGAATTCTTCTCAAGAATCTCATTTCAGGTGTTGTAATTTTGTCTTTTGCTGTCAGCGTCCATGCCTGGCATTGGTAGCACAAAGTTAGTATGAAGATTGTCTTATAGATAGTTCTTTTGGTTTCCAGTGAGACATGCTTGCTGTTTAGTATGGGTGCCATTTGCCCGATAAGTTGGTTCGCTTTGTTACATCTATTTTCGATCTCTATGTCTAATTTTCCTTCTGTTGAGAAAATGCTTCCGAGGTATTTGAAATGCGTTACTTGCTTCATAGTATGGTTTTCCAGTGTAATGTTTATTGGTGTGTCTACTCTTGCGATAGTCATGATTTCTGTTTTGCCTAGGCTAATTTTTATATTGTGTTCTTTGCATGCATCATTCAGTCTATTAATGTGATCTTGCAATCCTTCTGCAAACGACAATAGACCAGGTACATAAAAATGATATTGTATTAATAATGGGTGATTTTAATGCAAAAATTGGTACAGAAAGAGCAGAAGACGGAGGACATGTTGTAGGGAAATTTAGCATAGGACATAGAAATGATGCAGGTGACAATCTAATGGTGTTTTGCATGGAAAATGAGTTAATGATCGCTAATACACTTTTTAAACAACATCCAAGAAGACTTTACACATGGACACCACCTGATGGTAAAACCAGGAAACAAATAGATTACATTTTAGTGCAAAGAAGGTGGAGATCAAGTATAACATCAGCAAAAA
Source organism: Achatina immaculata (assembly GCA_009760885.1). Classification (NCBI taxonomy): domain Eukaryota; kingdom Metazoa; phylum Mollusca; class Gastropoda; order Stylommatophora; family Achatinidae; genus Lissachatina; species Lissachatina immaculata. The sequence goes on from CM019696.1 coordinate 21,000,785, forward strand.
CTTTACCAGGTGCTGATTGTGACACGGACCATGAGTTATTAATAGCAGACATGAAGATAAAGATAAAAAAAGACAGTTACGGGATCAAGACCACTCCGCTTTGATCTTACAAATATACCAAAACAATACGGTATAGAAGTGAAGAACCATTTCGAAATCCTGATGGCTGTACAGGAGGAGATGACACCAGATGAATTGGCTACGCAGGCCAAAGATATCTTAATAACAACAGCTAAAGACATGGTTCCAGTAAAGAAAACACAAAAGAATGGATGGATTACAGCAGGTACACTAGAACTGATAAAACAACGTAGAGAAATGAAGACGCAATGGAAAGTGACAAACAACAACAAAGAGAAATATAAAACTTTAACAAACGAAGTACGAAGAAACATAAGAAAAGACAAAAAACAATACATACAAGATTGTTGTGAAAGATTAGAAGAACATCAGAAGTGTGGAAGAGATAGTGAAATGTTTAAAGAAATGAAGACATTGACGAGAAATGTCACACCTAAGCTAAATGTAATTTGTGATGAGATGGGGAATACCTTGACAGAGACAGAGGAAATTCTAGAAAGATGGAAGGAATATTGCAAAGGAATGTATGAAACAACCGACTGTGGAAACAGAAATCAACAGTGTGAATGATTATTGGAGGAGAAAGAACCTGAACCGACAATAGAAGAAGTTTCATGGGCAATAAAGAATCTGAAAAATGGTAAATCATCAGGATGTGATGAGATAACAGCTGAATTTATTAAAGCAGGAGGAAAGGAATGTGCAACAATCTATCATGCACTATGTAAAAAGATATGGCATTCATGTATTTGGCCAAAAGAATGGAAAAGAACTGTATTCATACCACTGCAAAAAAAGGGTAACCTGAAAGTATGCACAAACTACAGAACTGTTGCCCTTATTAGTCATGCCAGTAAAATTCTATTAAAAATCATAATGGGTAGACTTCGTAAGAAAATAAAAGAAGAAGTCAATATGGTCCAAGCTGGTTTCAGGCAAGGAAGAGGATCAAGAGATCATATATTCAATCTAAGATTAATAATAGAGAAATGCAGAGAGTTTAATGTGAATCTATATTTATCCTTTATAAACGACTCAAAGGCATTTGATTGTGTACAACACCAGAAAATTTGGGAAATAATGGAAAAAATGCGATTTCCAACACATTTGATACAATTAACATCACTGCTGTATCTAGACCAACAAGAAGCAGTAAGAATAAATGGTGAAACAACAACTTGGTTTGACATAAAACAAGGGGTCCGTCAGGGGTGCATATTGTCACCCTACTTATTTAACTTGTATACTGAAAATATAATGAGGATTGTTAGAGAAGATGTAGACAAAGAATATTACGATGCCATAACAATTGGAGGTTATGAAATACCAGAGATTAGATATGCTGATGACACAGTATTACTGTCCACAACACAAAATGGAATGGAAAAACTAATTATGTCAGTCCGCAATAACAGTGAAGAGCAGAACCTCTATCTTAATGCGAAGAAAACTAAATTGATGACAAGTGACAAAACAAAGAAGGGAGCTGAAATATATATCAATGAAGAAAAATTGGAAGAAGTGGAGAGTTTTGAATATCTTGGATCACTTCTAACTAATAATGGAGATACAATGCGGGAAATTAAAAGGAGGACATCTATTGCTCTTCAGAAAGTAAAACAAATAAAGAATCTGTGGAGAGGAGCAGACAGAACTACAAAAATAAGATTTTTAAGGGCATGCATCTTTCCCATCGCAACATATGCCTGTGAGACCTGGACACTTAACAAAACAGCTGATAAACACATAAATGCCTTTGAATGTAAATGCTACAGAACAGTTCTCCAAATATCGTGGACACAAAAAAGAACAAATATATCTATACTACAAGAGCTTAATATTGAAGAAGGCTGGCTAGTAAAGAGGATTAAAGAGAGAAAACTTAAATATTTTGGACACATTAAACGTCATGATAATTTAGAGAAGACCATATTCGAAGGATACATAATGGGAAAAAGAAAAAGAGGAAGACCAAAACGAAGATGGCTGCAAGAAATCGTTGACGATCTGCAAATGGACGCAGCAACAGCAGGCCATCTTGCTCACAACCGAGAGGCCTACAGGAGTGCTGTTTGGGAGGCAAAGTTCCGCAAGGGACATGCAAATGAATGAATGAATGAATGCAATCCTTCTTCTGAGTCGGCAACTAGAGTTTGGTCATCTGCAAATAATAGTTTGTTTGTGTCGTCTTCTGTTTGTTCTATTTCATTTTGTTGATTTTTGTTGTCCTTATCAGTCCAGCTTCTCTACAGATGTTATCGATATATGTTATAAATAGCAGCGGTGATAAGATCCAACCTTGACGAGTGCCAGATTTAATAATAAAGGGTTCAGAATGTCCCCCTATTGCTCTGATGATGCCACTTCCGTTGTTGTACAGACTCTTACACAAATTTATTAGATGATTGGTGACCCCATATTGTTTTAGGACTTCCCATAGTTTGTTCCTGTCCACTCTGTCGAATGCTTTTTTTCCGGTCAACAAAATTCCTCTTTTTTTTCTCATTTTCTCATTTCCTCTTTATGATCACAACAACAACAACAAATAAATAAATAAACAACAAATAAACCAAACTTCTCAGAAATTTTACAGTAAAAAGGAAAAGTAATCAAAATAAAGAGGGAAAGACGCTCTAAATTCTCCGGATATCATAGTGAGAAGGCAGAGATCCCCAGCAATCAGTGAGATCTCAAGGGATACAACCCAGGGTGCTTAGAATGTCACACCTTACATTCAGTGTGGATACAAGAACTGTATGAGCGAAGTGGTCAGATATCATAGGAGAATACAGCCTGCTGGAAAAGAAGAAGCAGAAAATATAGCAAGGACGCTTTTAAAACAAAGTATAATAACAAGCATTCATACTAACTCTTATATGTGTTCTGTCCCTTTTGGCAATCTGCGACTCATAGCTGGCATGCTGCTGTCCCATAGCTGACCAAGACCATATTCCACCCCTCCGCTGGTACTCCCCAGTAACTGGCCCAGCCTGGCTAACGGTACAGGGATCGTCATAGTTTCCATGGTGGTGGAGTCTGTTAAAGAAGTACTGCACGCTTTTTTAGCTCCACTCAGCGACTGAAAAAATAGCCGCCATAACCCGCTCCCAGTCCGACACGATGTTGTGCCTCAACATCTTCACCGCATCGGCTGCAAACAAACACCAGGTCGCAGCTCCAGTGAGATCAAAGACAGGACAAGTAGAAGACAGGGCAAGTAAAAGACAGGACAAGTAAAAGACAGGGCAAGTAGAAGACAGGACAAGTAAAAGACAGGACAAGTAGAAGACAGGGCAAGTAAAAGACAGGACAAGTAAAAGACAGGGCAAGTAGAAGACAGGGCAAGTAAAAGACAGGACAAGTAAAAGACAGGACAAGTAAAAGATAGGGCAAGTAAAAGACAGGGCAAGTAAAAGACAGGACAAGTAAAAGACAGGACAAGTAAAAGACAGGGCAAGTAAAAGACAGGACAAGTAGAAGACAGGATAAGTAGAAGACAGGACAAGTAAAAGACAGGTAAAGACAGATAGTCCCAAAGAAAATGCCGTAGGGGATGAATTTGTTCTTCCCATTTCTCTAAACAGCTCATTTAATACCACTGGCAGTTCTAACAACAGCACGTACTGTAAACAAAGATCCTAGATAATCAGGATTGTGAAGCTCTAAGATGTTTTAAGCGGAAGTTGAGAGATCGTACAGAAGTACTGCTTGTGAAGAAGATGGAGTCTGATAGTAGAAAAATAGTGTGGTCCTGGTACCCTCATCACTTGGCTCCAGAGCGCAATCATTTGGTTCTCATACCCTCATCACTTGGTTCACATACCCTCATCATTTGGTTCTCATACCCTCATCATTTGGTTCTCATACCCTCATCACTTGGTTCACATACCCTCATCACTTGGTTCACATACCCTCATCACTTGGCTCCAGAGCGCAATCATTTGGTTCTCATACCCTCATCACTTGGTTCACATACCCTCATCACTTGGTTCACATACCCTCATCACTTGGCTCCAGAGCGCAATCATTTGGTTCTCATACCCTCATCACTTGGCTCCAGAGCGCAATCATTTGGTTCTCATACCCTCATCACTTGGTTCACATACCCTCATCATTTGGTTCTCATACCCTCATCACATGGTTCACATACCCTCATCATTTGGTTCTCATACCCGTTTATGAAATCTTCATACATTTAGTTATATTTTGAAACATAATAAGTACACGGAAGTACATGGAACAATTCCATTTTACAACTATACCCCCTATACAGATCAAGACCCGCGCTTTTTGTGTGGCACTGACGGAAACGTCGGCGTGTTTTTGTTTTTTTTTTTTCTGCATTTCCCATCTGAAATTATTACTGCTCCAAGGTATCTAGATATCTGCACCTGCTTTAGAACAGTTCCGTTTAATTTTTTACTGCATTTTGGTGGATTCTGTTTCTTAGATATAACCATAGTCTCTGCCTTTTTGGTACTCAAAGTAAAGCCTTTTTGTTCACTTTCTTTGGCGACTTTATCCAAGAGATTTTGCAGGTCTTGTTGGTTCTCAGCTATCAGTACTGTGTCGTCGAAGGTTGTTAATATTGTATCCTTCTACTTTTATGCCTGGTTCTGTGATGATCGTTCTTAGAATATTCTCGCTATAAAGGTCTTGTCGCAATCCCTGTTTTATTGGTTGACATTTTCCAGTTCTATTTTCAACTCGAATCGCTGCTTCCTGCTGCCAGTATAGATGTTTTACATTCCTCATGCCTTTGCCATCTACGCTTATGTTTTCAAGCATTTTAATAATCTCATCATGTTTCACCTTGTCGAATGCCTTGGTGTAATCAATGAAGCATAAGTAGAGATCTTTCTGTACTTCTAAAGCTCTTAGTGTTCGTAAAATCTAAATGGCATTTTATGTTCCCTTTCCTTCAACAAATTCAAACTGTTCATCTGCTATTTCCATTTTTATCTTTTCCCTTGTTCTTCTCGTAATAATTCTCAGAAGTAGCTTCGTTATGTGACATGAGAGGCTGATAGTCCGGTGGTCATCACATTCCTTTGCACCTGGTTTCTTTGGTAGTGCTATAAACGTGGATTTAAACAGGTCATTGGGCATATAAACACTGTTTATATGTCATTCAGTAACTCGGTTATTATTTTTATTCCTGTCTTGTCTAGCACCTCTATTTCTTCCATTGTTATATTGTCAGGCCCAGTCGCTTTTCCTTTCTTCATGTGTTTGATGGCATCTATGATTTCATCTTCAAGCATTGGTGGTCCATCACAGTTTTCAGTATCTGGTGTTAATTCTGGTCTTCCTCCACCATATAGCTCACCTACGTACTCTATCCACGTCTTCTTTTCCCATTAACATTTTACCTTCTTTTGATTTCAGGTATCCTGTGGTATATTTTGTCTTCTTGCCTGTGAGTTCACTAATTCGTTTGTGCATGGTTTTGCTGTTTTTATTATGAAAGTCCTCTATTTGTCTGCACTGTTTATTTAACCACACTTCCTTTGCTTCTCTGCAAATTTCTTTATTTATTCTATATTTTTTCTTGGTTATTTTTACTACTCCTTCTCTTATCTATCAGTCTCAAGATTTCATCTGTCATCTATTTATTCTTGGGGGCTTGTGTTTTTTGGTGGTATTATCTCCTTAACAATTTGGTGGATATAATCTCTTAACGTTGCCCATTGTTCATCTATACTATTTATCTTTGCTATTGAATTGTGTCTATTTGTTATAATAACGCTGTATTATTCTTGCAGTTCTTGGTCATTTTTAAGGAGTTCTGCTTTTTTAGTTTGATGTTTCTCACTTTTCTGCATGCTTTCTATATTTTTTTATCAGATCTTTCTTTATATTGCTACAAAAAATATCTTGTCTTAAAGGAAAGATCATCAACTGAAGAACCAGCTTCACCAATTAATGGCTCAATATCTTCACCATCAACTAATGACCCAATTTCTCACAATCATCAATTCAGTTTCAGACCCAGTATATTCACCATCATTGACAAATGGCTCAAGATCTACACCATTATCAACTAATGGCCCAATATTCTCACTGCCATTAACAAAATTTAGCCCAATATCTTCACCACCATCAACCAATAGCCCAATATCTTCACTACCATCAACCAATAGCCCAATATATTCAGCACCATTAACCAAGTCCAATATTCTCACCACCATCGACCAATGGCCCAATATCTTCACCACCATCAACTAATAGCCCAATATCTTCACCACCATCAACCAATGGCCCAATATCTTCACCAGCCCAATATCTTCACCACCATCAACCAATGGCCCAATATCTTCACCACCATCAACCAATAGCCCAATATCTTCACCACCATCAACCAATGGCCCAATATCTTCACCACCATCAACCAATAGCCCAATATCTTCACCACCATCAACCAATGGCCCAATATCTTCACCACCATCAACAAATAGCCCAATATCTTCACCACCATCAACCAAAGGACTAACATCCAAACCAATAACAAACAAAGAACACAACACAACACAACGAAATAACCAAACCAACAAACGAATGTAAATTTCGATAACAAATTTAATTTCTCTCTTGTATTTCATCAAAACCCAACAACTTCCAACAAATAGCTCTTTGTACATTCCATTGCATTGTTAAGTTGCCTTATAATAATTAGGAGAGAAAAAAATAATTACACAACTCATTAAAAAAAATCAGTAACTTTTACATAATCTTACACCCTAGAATCATGCCAATAAATAAATGCTACATTCATTCTTACATCAAGCGCCTAAAAGAATGTAATACACCAGGGCAATGTCAACCATAAATAGTTCTAGACTCAACACAGCCATTGCCTTCCAAGCACTCGGAAAGTAGGTCAAATTCCTCCGCCACCATTGGCCCGCTCAATCGTCTCCTCCTCTGAAGTTTTTACGAGCCCGGCCCGCCAATTTGTCTTCTAAGTTTGGAATCCGCCAGCGTTGTAGGAGGTGATGAAACCACGCTGGGACTCTCTCTCCTTTCACACACTCTACCACGCTCAGCCAGCCCAAGTGGTTTCATTATCGATCGTGACCTTCCCCCCACCGTTGTCTGGATGGCCTTGAGAGTCAGCCCTCCAGTGCGTGATGGAAATTTTACCAAACGCGAGGAGATATGTCGGGCCAAAATAGGTCACGTTACCGTCCCGTCTCCGTTAAGACGTTACCGTACACCTCCTTATAGACGCGCGCCTGAGAATTTCAACACACTGGCTTCCATGAGACCAACGTTTTGTAGGTGGTAAATTACACGTGTCAACAAAATATACTTGGGCAAATTACATCCATACAATAAATACAAACATGCTATGTCCCCATAACCATACATACAAGATAAATTAACAACCTTAATTTAGATTACGTTATATATTCTAATTCATAAATAGAAACAAAAACAATTAACCTGCTGCCTGAAGATAAATGAAAAAAAAAAGACACACAAAACCCCTTTCTTTTGAAAGATTACTATAACTTCTAAAGATCCACCAACCCCCCAACCAAAAAAAAAAAGAAGAGAAGAAAACATTACAGGAACTTAAAAATTTCCACCCGCCAGAAAATGGGTCTCCTTTTAGGTTTTAAGAACTTTCTCCAGGTTACGTACGGTAAACCAAATTTACAAAAAACAGTTATCACCCCAAAGAATGTTATAGTTAGCAGAAGTTGGAATGTTGCGGGGATTTGGAATACACAATGAAATACTGATCAGCAGATGGCGCGTGGGGGTGGGGTGGGGAGAACCTACAGCTCAGACTTGGCTCGAGAGAGAGAGAGAGAGAGCTGGAAATTATAATCTCTGAAGAATTAATCATCTACTTAAAGCAGTATATTTCAAATTCATGAATTCTAATCGAGTTGGCTGTACGACAATCTTCCATAACAGCAAAAACGTTTCAAATAAATTGACAATGATTGCACAGGGAACATTTAAGTTCATGTTTGTATCAACACAGATAATAATAATGGCGATAAATGCGAACTATTAGTAAATTCTCGTAGTTTTGAAATTCTAATGTCCAGAAACAAATTTTTGAGTTAATTTTTTCTACAACAGATCATGCCTATATTATAGATTTCAGAAGTCCATAAAATTATGCAACAAAATGTCTTTCTTTACAAGGATTTCACACACCCCAGCAGTTCTTTTGAAACTTCTAATTCCAAAGTTCACGAGATAACGCAGATGTGTAGAACAAAAGTGATGAAACGGAGAAGTTCTATATAGATCAAATGCTGTTAAATCCAATACTGTTCATTACTGACCAAACAGGAATATATCCAGAATGATTGTCCGTGAACTATACAGTTCTTTGCATAATTTATTTTGATCAAATTCTTGGCAGGATCATGCAAGAACGGTAGCTGGAACGTCCATATCATGGTGAAGAGTCCAGTTAGAATGTCACCAACTCTTTGTCTGGAAGACAGCAGAGCACCCTCACCTCTTTCAGCTGAGATGGGGTTCCTAAGGCAACATGTTCTGGCACGGCTTGTGGCAGTGACTAGGGGGGGGTCTGTACTTGATATCACCTTTGCACACCTCTCACAGCGTCGACAACTGTTGCAATAGCAGCGCTGCAGCGGTCACCTCTTGTCGAGGGATGTTAAGCAGGAATGAGGAAGAGCTTGGTGAAGCACTCGATGGAATAACTAAACACTCGTCCAGACCTCGCAACACTTTCTATCAGGATTCGCTGACGCTGCCATCACTGCTGCCCGAGTCGTGGGAATAGGAGTCTGTGTCAAAGTCATCGTCCTCCTCGGGGCTCTCTTGGATTGGGTCCAGGTTGGACATGGCAGAGATGGTCCTCTGGCGTTTCTTGGCGAACATTGGCTTGGGCTTCCTCTTGGACTTTAAGCTGACTGATGGTTGCGGCTTGGCTTTTGCTGACTTGCTGGTGGTTCTGCTCTTTATGAAGTTGATGATGGACTTGAAAATCCCCTTCTTCTGGCCGCCGTCCACTTTGGTCAGGTCTTCTTTGCCCTGGGCGAGGCCGAGGCAACTAGAGTGGCGCCTGGACTCAGGGCTGCTCATACTCGGGCTCTTCATATTGGGCATAGAGGATGACAGATTCTTCGGCGCCGCAACTCTGGACTCGCACAGTATGGGCGCAGTCTTGGATGTCGTATCAGCCTGGATAATGTAGGTATATGTAAAGCCATTCCTGTCTCTCAGGGTCACCTTGTATGTCTTCATATCCCCAGACTTGGTCTTCAGATTGTCATTTCTGTCCACCCTGGACTTCTTCGCCGCCTGGCGTTTGTGGGCTGGCTTCACAAAAGGCATGTAACCGTGTGTTGCGTTGGGATACATTGCCATTAGGAGTTTGAATAAAAGTTAATTCACAAAGAGTTCACAATTCGGTTGAAGTGCTTTGTAGTTCAAAGCTATCACAATACCAACTTCTCCACAGAAGCTGGTTGCTGGTCACAAAGTGTTGTTATAACTTCCAACAGGAAAGTCTGATGTTTGTAAACAGTTATTACTCTGAGTCAGGATGAAATAACAGATTTATAGAAATCCCGCAGGTTAGTGTGAAACACTTCAAACAACGTGGGGTTACCTCCTCAATAAAGTCTGCACAGACAACTGACAACACTGTGTCCTGAACCTACTTGTATAGGCAGTCTGGGTCGACCAATCAGAACACGCCTGGCATCCGTTCAATGACGTTCCTGGACTAGCCCAAGCATTTTTCCCGACGGTCGGGGGTGGAAGGTTCTTGTCGGTTAAACACGACTGCTTGTTTTATGGGTTTTCGCGAAAATTCTCTGTTAATTTTTTGTAAAGTTACAGGTGAAACAAACTAATAGTTTGAGCAATGATATTGCCCAATAATTTAAATCGTGAAATTATCTGTAAATAAAATTGAATTTCAATTTCTCAATGTTATGAATGTGGCGTCTACACCTAGCGTATGGTATATCCCTTGTGAATATAAAATTAGCTTGGCTCGGCGCCAAAATCATTCCCGCTTCACGTGAAAGTCCTTTCATATCAAGTCACGAGGCTCTGGGCACGGACCAATGAGAAGCGAGGAGAGAATTGAAGGACTTCCCTTATCACAAACCTCTAACATGAGACAAAGTCACGAGTACCTAACCCATGTTGTAAACATTAACAATCGCAACATGACAAGTTTCATCAACACGAAACTAACCCCAAAATGTTTAATACGTAGGGCTTGTTTTTACCAAAATTGCTACAAGTTTTTGTAGCCAGAAACTGACGAATCTTAGTAATTTTCTTCCATTATGCCCGCTAACTTCCCGCGTCTTCGAACACTCGTAGATACTTCACGAGAGTACGAGACCTTCACACACATGATCCCCAGGTCTGTCTCTCCCCAGGCAGTAGATGGGGATTTTCGTTAAAACATAAAACATAGGAGCCAATACACTCGTGATTTTTATACATTCGGTTCTTATGTAGCTGTTGGACATGAAGACGAACGTACCTAAAGTTAGGAAAAAGAGTATTGCTATGGAGCCAGCATTTCTCTGTGTGTGGCTGTAGAAATAGGACACAGTCAACAATGAGAAGGAAACTGAAGACAACGGAGATGTGGGTTTGGAGAAGGATGCAACACACGTCCGGGACAGAGAGAAAAAACAAACCAAGAGGTCCTCACAGTAGTCTCCGAGCACTGAAAACTAGTTAAAATGACAAGAAAAACAGTCACATTTTCTTGGACTTGTCAAGAGAAGACAGCCGTTAGAAAACTTAGTAATGACTGGAAAATTCGTGGGAAAAAGAAGGAGAGGTAGGCCAGGAAAAACTGTCCTAGACTGACAACCACGTGACATGTAAAAAAGAAAAGCATAAAAGAACTATAGTATGATGATATTGTACAAATGACACACTGAAAACCTGCTATATTTTGATGATGCTACACTAAGAAGACACTGAAAACTTGCTATATTTTGATGATGCTACACTAAGAAGACACTGAAAACCTGCTATATTTTGATGATGCTACAATAACACGACACTGAAAACTTGCTATATTTTGATGATGCTACACTAACACGACACTGAAAACTTGCTATATTTTGATGATGCTACACTAACACGACACTGAAAACTTACTATATTTTGATGATGCTACACTAACAAGACACTGAAAACCTGCTATATTCTGATAATATTCTGATGACTAACAAAACATTGAAAACTTGTGATCATCTGATGATGATGCACTCACTTGCCAAGAGTGGGAAAGAAAAAGATAAACATGAACTATGATATATCAGCGAAAACAAGAAACAATATTTTTACTTGAACAGCAAAGAAAAATGCAACAGTAATTGTCTTCCTATCAGAAGCAAACATCTTTCGACAGAAATAACCGTTATGTTAATGAGGAAACAATTGTTAGATGTATACATAAATAATAGCTTCATCATCATCATCTTGTCCCGTTTTCCCCTCTATCTCAGGTTTTTAGGAGGGAAAACATATTTCGGGCTTTTAGGAGGGAAGACCTATCCTAGGCTTTTAGGAGAGAAGACCTATCTCATGTTTTTTTTAGGAGGGAAGACCTATCTTAGGGTTTTAACAGGGAAGACCTATCTCAGGTTTTTAGGAGGGAAGACATATCTCAGGTTTTTATGAAGGAAGACCTATCTCAGGTTTTTAGGAGGGAAGACACTTCTCAGATTTTTAGGAGGGAAGACACATCTCAGGTCTTCAGAAACGAGTGCAACAAAGCTACGCCTGGTTATTATGTAAGTTCCCACTAAAGCGCTGGCCTCAACGAGGTTCCTATTAAGCCCAAGGACCACATTATACAACTGTAAATACAAGCTGTGGGCCACCAGCTTATACGTTATATCACAGTGTCTTGAACGCTTTATTGTTTTCATTCAACACACGAAACTTAACACCAAACAGACAACGCAGCTCCTCTGGGAACAACTATGTTAAGAACACATTTATCTTAACACAGGTCTTTGTGAGACAGGGAACACAGATCCGATTGCTTAAAAACTCTGACCTACTTCTGCAGCCCAGAAACCTGTAGCAATCAACACTGATTGTAATTGCTATTTTTGTAAGATGCAATGTCAGGATGGTGGACGGATGGGGACATGGAGATGACGGCTGGGATGAGGAAAATCTGGTATGAAACTAATGAACCCAGGACGTGACAAGACTATGGGCCTCTACAACAATGGCCATCAGAATGAGGTAAACAAAACAGCCCATAGACTATAGGTGGCGGGGAATGGATATCGTTGAAGCACCGCTCATCGGATTTCTCATCCCAAAGTCGGAGTGTCTCTGTGGAACTGTCTCAAAGCTGTCTGGCCAGCCAGTGTTGCACGCTGGGTCTGACGTGGAGAAAGGGCTTTATAAGTACAGCCACCAGAGGCTGGAAAACACAGTTTTGGCCAGGCAAGCCTACACCACTGTCTTCATGGCAGTCCGAGCAAGACCACAACCTGCCCTAGCAAAGAAAGGTGCTGAGGTCGGGGAGTATCCAGCTAGAAGGCGCATCGCAAAAATCAGGGTACTAGGCATTATCGCTAATTAAATGTTATGCGTACGAAGCAGCACTTAGAAGACAACGCAGCCTCGGGCTACAGTTTGGGAACCACTGTACTTGAGAATGATACGGACAGTATAAGGTCTGCCCCCCCCCCCCCACCCAGCTATACCAGGAGCCAGTAACCACAGCTGAGAGACTTGGAGGTTTCGAACCGGCGACCCCCCGCTATGTGAGACTAGCACGCTCACAACTGCACCAATCAGGCCCACAGTTCCACTTGTTCGTTGCTCCGCGAACTTTGTTGAAAAAGCTACAGCGTGAAGAAAGGGGCTCATCAACAATCGCCGGACGCGTGATGAGAAAGGGAGGAGTTTTACAAGGTCAAGGAGAAGGAGCGTTGCTGGATCGTGGCCCATTCTTTAGCACCACCAAGCCTCATCACAGGTTACCATCTTATGTTGTTGTCCGGGCTGTGCTGTACTTACCGGGCACCATATCCGTTACTGGGATAGCATATAGTCTTCGGTACCACAGCTCATGTCCATCCATCCATCCATATTTACTTGCCTGCTTTTCTATCTACCTGCCTGTTTGCCCGCCTACCTACTTACCCGATTACCTACCTACCCACCTGCTTATCACCTGCCTACCTACCTACATATCTGCGTGTCTATCTACCAACCTGCCTACATACCTACCTACCTGCGTATCTATCTACCAACCTGCCTACATACCTACCTATCTGTGTATCTGTCTACCAACCTGACTACATACCTACCTATCTGTGTGTCTATCTACCAACCTGCCTACATACCTACATATCTGCGTATCTATCTACCAACCTGCCTACATACCTACATATCTGCGTATCTATCTACCAACCTGCTTACATACCTACCTATCTGTGTGTCTATCTACCAACCTGCCTACCTATCTACCAACATGCCTATGTACATACCTACCTATCTGCGTGTCTATCTAGCAACCTGCCTACCTATCTACCAATCTGCCTGCCTACCTGTCCGCTTATAAACATGTCCCTATGTGACAAGCACTTGCAAATGTTTTGGCGTACATGTGAAACACCCTTTACATTGATTCCCCCGCACTAGAGCTCGGCAAAGACTTTTCGACCCACGAAGCAACTCGTTGGCTGGGGCTGGGGCGGTGTCGACTCGATGCCTGGTCGAGTAGTGGAGGCCAACATGTAGGGGGGTGAATATAGGCCATGGTTCAGAACAAGCCAGACAAAACGACAAAAATGTAAACTAAACGCGAGAGCTGTCCCTGCGGGAAATTGGCAGCCGTCCATGTTTTGATTTGCTTCGACCGTTTATAGAAACTTTGCGCAGTAACTGCCTGGCCCGACCTGGCTTCCCCCCGGAGGATGTCAGGAGAATGTCAGGTCTGACTGTAGGAGTTTGGGGATTTCAAAGAGTGGTTGTCATGCTTTTGCCGGTTCTCATACCTTTAATCAGCCCATTATCGTGTTTTAGCACAGCGGCTTTCAAGTTCTCTTGACCTTACGACACTCGTCTCCTACCTCATATAACCCTTTCTTTGCTGAGGGGACAAATAGACATCAGCTCGGCGATTTGCTTCATGTAATGGGATATTTAAGCTTTCTCGATCCATCTCCTCCATGGGCGTCCTGTTCCTCTGTTTCATACCATTATTACTGTCGGTGTTTTCTGTGGTACGCTGTCTGGGGGTAGCCGTGAAGCGGTCAAACCGTTTGACTTGATGTTTCTGGGTGTAGTGTAACAACGGTGTTACCCCCAGTGTAGTGGTGGTGTCATGTCTTATTCTTCTCTAACACTTCTTGTCACATTTAGAATACTGAAACATTTCATTTCTGTCACGAATAGTTTCCCCTTTTTTGTTTCCTTTTGGTTCGTTAGTGTCTATGTCTGACATTGACAGCACAGAGTTGAGAGGTGTTGTACAGTGCTCTGACATTGATAACACAGAGCTAATACGTGTTGTACAGTGCTCTGACATTGACAGCACAGAGCTGAGAGGAAAACTGTGTTGTACAATGCTCTGACATTGACAGCACAGAGCTGAGAGGAAAACTGTGTTGTACAATGCTCTGATATTGATAATACAGAGCTAATATGAAAACTATGTTGTACAATGCTCTGACGTTGACAGCACAGAGCTGAGAGGAAAACTGTGTTGTACAGTGCTCTTCGTGTTTCAGTGGTGATGTATTTGTTTATCAGTTAAAGTGCCACTTGTCCAGCGACTTGATTCGCTTTGTTGCTTCTATTCTCATATTAAGCGCCGATTCTATTCTTATATTAAGCGCCGATTCTATTCTTATATTAAGCGCCGATTCTATTCTTATATTAAGGGCCGATTCTATTCTCATATTAAGCGCCGATTCTGTTCTCATATTAAGCGCCGATTCTGTTCTTATATTAAGCGCCGATTCTATTCTTATATTAAGCGCCGATTCTATTCTTATATTAAGCGCCGATTCTATTCTTATATTAAGCGCCGATTTTTGTTTTCAATAATAATAAAGCAACTATCTAGGTATTCGAAATGTTTCAGAGACTCGTTGTCCTCGAAGATCATCGTTTTGAATTCTTCTCTGGCAATGGCCAGCACTGATACGACACACTCTTGTTAAAATATGCTAATCTTGCAAGCAAACTCCTTTTACCCGGTAGCTGAGAAACATGCTTGTTAAAAAAAATAATCATTATTAATACTAGTAAATCTTACATTCTTCCCGTGCCGTTAAACGTCACGTAAGGCTCGCGTAGTTGTTTGACAAGTTTTCCAGTTCTCGGCGAGTCTTTCAACGTCATCAAGGGATGTTATGCCCACTTCTCTTAACAATGTCCTCTTCAGAGTTTCAAGTGGTCGACCTCTTTTTCTTCGGCCTGTTGTGCTCCACTTGATAGCTTGTTTTGGTATTCTCTTATTGTTTCTTCTCATCACATGGCCTACATATGTCCATCTTCTTTTTCTGATCACCCATGAGACAGGTTGTTGTTTGCTCATCTGTCTTATCTCTGCATTGTTCTTGAATTCGTTCCACTTTATAGCAATTATTTTCATTAGGTATGTGTTTTCAAAAGAGTCTAATTTGCTGTATATTTTTTTAGTTGATTTCCAGCTTTCAAATGCATAAATGAGGGTGGATGAATAATCTTAACTTGGTGTTTGTGCTTATAACGTTTGAATGCCATATGTTCTCAAGATTTTTGAAGGTCAATGCTGCTTTTGCAATTCTAATTCTAACTATCTTCCTAGTGTCACCATCCTGGTCTATGTAGCTGCCAATATGCAAATTACTTCATCAACAACTGTTCCTTCTACACATCTGTTGCAAATTACTGTTGTGCTTTATAATCGATGGTGTGGTCTTTAAAACGTTGAGGAAAACTGTATACCAGGCGATATCATAATAATTATGTACTATATTTCATCTGCTGCTGAAGCGATCACACATTGCTCTTATTTCTTGGCCGAATTACATACATTAGTGATAGTTCAGACAGGTCTTTCCGCTACGCTCGTAACTTGTTTTCTATTATATCTCCATTTAAGACAGGTCTGTATGCCACTCTCGTTCATTGGTGATAGTTAAGACAGGTCTTTACACTACTCTCGTATCTTGTTTTCTCTTATGTCTCCCTTTAAGGCAGGCCTTAACGCTACTCTCGTAACTTGTTTCCCCTTTTATCTTCCTGAACCTGCGAGCTGATTCTCTTTGCAGCCGATGTTGTGAAGATGTTGAGGGACAGCATCGTGTTGGCTTGGGAACCGGTCAAGGCAGCTGTTTTTTTTTTCTCAGTTCCTGGGGAAAAGCAAAAAAAAAAAGCAAAAAAAAAAAAAGCAGGGGGTGTGCTATACTTCTTTAACAGACTTCATTACCACGGGGGCTATGGCGATCCATGCCCCTTTAGCCAGGCTAGACCTGCTACTGGGGGGGGGGGGGGGTATCACGGAGAGGTGGGACAGGGTCTTGGTCAGCTCTGGGTCGCTAACCTTGACTCTGACATATCAGCTGTGGGTCGCAGGTAATAAATTGATAATAAATTGTGATACGGCATAAAACTATGGCGCTGCATGAAATGCTAGTACTGCGTAACATTTCGTTCGTTTTACTTCTCAGAAAGGTCCACGTACTTCCCCTAAGGTTGGCCTCGAGTGAATGGGATACCAATAGAACTGTAGTTCCGACACTTTCATATACCGTGGCAACGAAGGATCTCCCTTGATTACATAGTCATTAGCGTGCGTTGTAGAAAGCTGGCCCTTTCTTTTGGATGTCACATGACACGCTCTTTCAAGTGAGCAATCTGCGGATTTTAATGGCAGTGGAGTATGGCCTCTTATGGTATTGGCCATGGATGACCGCTCCTCATGTCACAGAACTCATCCCAGTCATCATCTGTGAGGTTACATGGCTAGCACTAACTTTGCTACATTTTGTCCATTAGGTCCAAACTTTATCAGTATTCAAATCACCTTTGCTTAAATCTTCTTCTAGAAGGTCTCCTTCTGACCACGTCTGCCACAGGTAGTGTACTCTAGGCCAGAAAGTCATAACTTCTGTCAGTTCTTTCGTAGTTCTAATCAACTTCAGACGTAACTGAGTAAAACTGAATAGCATAAAGTAGTAAATTTTTACATTAGAATTTATTATCAAACATAAAGTGGTAAATTACAATATCAGAATTTATTATCAAACATAAAGTGGTAAATTACAACATCAGAATTTATTATCAAGCAGGTTTTGTATGTTAAACATTTCTTTTTTTGTTTTTGTCTAAGGATACGGTAGCAATTGCGCGTTAGATGTTCAAGAGACAGACCTGTAAGGATTGGCATTTCCCTGATTTGATCAGTCCTGAATCATCGACCGAAAGGATAATGTAAGACTAATACTTCGGAAAAATCTAGAAAGATAGTGTGTCCCTTATTGAACTCAGAAAGGGAAGCTCAGAAGTCGTGCAATTATACCATTTGTTTTTAATGTAAATTTGACGAATAAATCAGAAATGATAATAGAATAGATTGATGAAAAAAATTGCTCCAGAATTTAAGTCCCCGTTGCGACATACAAACGGGATTTAAAGTGACATATAAAAAGAGGAAGAAATATAATTTTTTTTTTCTGAAGAGTTTCAGTAAATTGTACAGTAATAGAGAGCTGTCATCTTGGTCTGTGTCATCAATCATTCATTCTAGAATTGTCATCTTGGTCTGTGTCATCAATCATTCATTCTAGAATTGTTATCTTGGTCTGTGTCATCAAACATTCATTATAGAATTGTTATCTTGGTCTGTGTCATCAAACATTCATTCTAGAATTGTTATCTTGGTCTGTGTCATCAAACATTCATTATAGAATTGTTATCTTGGTCTGTGTCATCAAACATTCATTCTAGTGGCAAGGATTGTTTCATAATTTTTGCATCACATCAGATCTCTCAGAGTTAGTCTGGGAAAGTCGATGAGGTCAGTTTCAGTATGATGCTGGGATAACGCAAGACATTCACAAGACTATCTCTCCAACAGCATCAGGCTGATGTAGGGGAGAGAGACAGACAGACAGACAGAGCAAAAGAGAGACAGAGAGGGAGAGGGAGATAGATAAAAAAAGAGAGAGAGGGGGAGAGAGAGGGTGAGAGAGAGAAGAGAGAGGGAGAGAGAGAAGGAGGGAGTGAGAGTGGGGAGCGAGAGAGTTTTCAGCATAATTATGAATAAAGTTTTCTCTTAACAACTTTTCATAACTACATAAATCCAGAATGTTAATCTGTTCATGTAAGTTTTCCCTGAAAAATGACACAAGGACCAGGAGGGTGTGGAGGGGGCGTGGAAGGCAATGATGAGAATAGGGCCCATGGTATCAATGAGACTATGAACACCATCCTCACTGAAGCAGACTTCATGACTAAAACAACAGCGGGTTGTTCACATTTTATGACCGCGTTTAGACAGCATAAACGACGACCGATCAAACGTCTAAATAGCTCAAAGTATCTGTCTGGTGTTGCTTACTTTATGATGAGCTCTGTTACATGTACCTGTCAGAAACCAGTAACTCTTAATACGCCAGTGGGAAACCCTAAGTACACCGCAGTTTCTCTGGCATTCGTCATTATGAAAACACGCGGCATGAGGTCGTGGCCTGTCACGAGACACCGGGACAGCGTGATGGAATATTTCAGCTTGTGTTCTGGTAGATTTCGACCACAAGCGAGGCGTGAGTATGACTAATGCTTGCTATAAACCGACATAGTCAGATCACTAAGGGCCCTTGGTTATCATGCCTGTAGAAGGCGTCGCGAGACAATAAGAAAAGCTTCTATTGCGTTATCGATGAAACGGTTACTTCTTCTTGTTTCGTGCCCTTGGCTCAGGGGAGCTAACGCGGCCGGGTCGACGCATTCCGGAAGTGAAGGAGGGCTCAAGGCTGGCAAACGGGAGTGAATCGGTGGCAACATTTTGTCCACTTAGAGGAGAAGATGCTATCCGTACAGCAATCGACGACATCTCTCTCTCTCTCTCTCTCTCTCTCTCTGAACCAGGGTACATGGGGCTTCCAGAAGGGTTTTCCACAAGTGCCTGTCTCTTGTCCGTTTTTTTTTTTTACTCTTGCCCAGGTGAGCCCTCTGTCGCTCAACATCCTCCCTGTTGTTCTTCTCCTTGTCTCTTTTGGTCTACCCTCCCTTACCTTCCCCCTGTGGTGTCCATCTTAGAGCTATTTTTGGTAGTGAGTTGTCACACAGAGGACATTAATTCTCGTCAGGGTTGGCGAACCACAGATGATCAAGACCCTGTTTCACCTCTCATTTGGTACTACCTCCTCCCCCCCCCACCAGTAAGAGACCTGGCTTGGCTACAGGGGAGGGGGGGGAATCACCAAAGTATCAATGGTGGCGGAGGCTGATAAACCCTGCACCCCCACCCACCCCCCATTTTTTAACTGAACTCAGGGACTGAAAGCTGCCATAACCCACTCCCATTCCGACATGATGCTGTGCCTCAACACCTTCACAGCACAGGCCCCAAAGAACACCAGGTCGCAGTTACGGGGACATTGAAGAAGAAGAAGAAGAAGAAGAAGAAGAAGAAGAAAAAGAATGGTGGATGCCACTCATGTGAGTGACCTACGAATAATAATGTAAAATTCTATATAACAATTATTTACTTAGGTAATTTGTTGTAATTAAGACATCATCATTAGTGTGATGCGGTACCTGGACCGAAATTATCGACACGTGGGCTAAACGTTCAGGGCAACAACCAGACAACCAGACAACCAGACAACCGTACAAACAGAGCGCAAGCCGCAGAAGGAAGCAGTCTTGTACAGAAAACTTAATCAAGCGAGCACAATAACCTGGCAACAGCCAGGAGTACCGGACAGTTCTAGAAGGTGACGGTTGCCGGACAGAGGAGGTGTGACAGGCAAGATCAAAGTCATGGTGGAGCTTACTAAGAAGCACAGCTTGGCAGTTGGTTAGAAAGGCTTCGCACGGGCTTCTTGAATCAGTCCCAAAGAACAACAAGGAAAGCCGTGATAATTAGGGATTCTTGTCAGGGCTTTTTTTTTTAGTATGTACCAGAAAAAAAGTCCCACTGCGGGACTTGAACCCGGTACCACCGGATTAGTAAGCCGAGCGCCTAACCACTCAGCCAACTCAGCCAAAGGACAGAGAAGTCACACTTGTTTCCTTTGAGGAGATGGAATATGATGATGATGATGATGATGATGATAGGAAATGTTCAGGAATAAAATAACAGTACAGATGATTTGACAACAATCAAGAAAATGTTCAATGACAGCTTGTCCATCAATGTCAAGAGGTTGAAATCCACTGCAACATCATGAATGGCTGTATTGTATCTCAATACTATAATACTACCCACTTTGCCCGGGTCACTTGGGTTCTAATGATTTGTGAATGAACTCAAACGCATTCAACGAGTCTCAAGATTTGGGATCATTGCGTAAATCAGTCAAAGGTGACTTGCATATCCCATGTTTCCTGGTCATGAATGAAAAGGGGCTTGGCTGGCAAATGCAAGCGGTGAAATGAGACACGGAGGAATGACAGGTACAAATGCGTACCTGAGGCAATTTATTATGTTTGGATATTCGGATACAGGGCCACTCCTTAAGTCGGGTCGGCAGCCTGGGGGTTAGTGTGATGTGACATATTTTGCCACGAATAATTCAGTGGCAAGCAGGTCAGTGTAAAGATCTAGTTTAAGGACTCGTTTTAATGGAAGTCTCTTTGGCCATAAACTGCTCATAACGTCCAACTGAATACATCATAACTTAAAATACTGTCCCTCATGTGTCGCTGAGTGATCGCTACCCAGTCTGCTGTACGTGGTCACATAAGGTGTATAAAATGCCTAAACACAAACACACAAGCATAAAATATAGGAACTTTACAGACTAACTTGGAATTATTTTTAACTGATCTAAAAGCTTCGCCTCTGACGCACGTTTACCAGTTAACAAATCCAGACGAGGCTGTCGAACACTGGATCAAGATATTTCGAAATATTTTTGACAGGCATGTCCCCCATAAAAAAAAAATGAGGGTAAAACACGTAACAAAATCCTCGTGGATAACTCCTGATATCTTGCAACTCATGAGGAAACGGGACGAAACTCGTAAAAGCAGAAATTTTAGTAGCTATCGTTCACTTAGGAATAAGGTGCAGTATTTAATTAAGCAGGAGAAGAAAAATGACTTCAGAAATTTAGTGAAAGACAAGACTGGTAGTAAATCAGTTTGGAAAGCGATTAATACTCTTGTAAATAAAAAGAAACAATCTGACCCACAAACACTTAACGGAGAACATACTTGCACTAACTTCAGTGAACATTTTAGGGAAGAAATTAGTATTCTAAAATCTTCATTACCGACCCCTAATTGCGACCTGAGCGTGTTGAAAACTTTCAGCGACAATAAATGTGTAAAGCTAAAACAACTAAGTATTCCTTTCTTCACAGTCGGTGAGGTTTATAACTACATCCGGTCCTTAAAGAACACTAACTCATCAGGATGTGATGACATTAGTAACAAGATATTACGCTACGCTGCACCAGTTATTACGGACATACTAACATACTTATATAATTTGTACATGGACAAACACTATTTCCCTGACGCTTTTAAACTCGCCAAAGTGTTTCCTGTTTTTAAATCTGGACAGACTAGTGACCTCTCAAACTATAGACTCATATCCATTCTGTCATCATTATCCAAACCTCTTGAAAAACATATACAAAAGTTAACACTTCTACACATGCAGGGAAACAATCAACTAGTAGACAGTCAGTCAGGTTTTAGACCAATCTCTCCAGCCACACAGCATTAACTAAAATGACAGAAAGCTGGCTGTCTATTATAAATGTTGATACATTGTGTGGTACTGTCTTTGTAGATTTCAAGAAAGCCTTCGATATGATTGATCATGAAATTCTTGCAAAAAAGCTGGAAGATTATAGATTACATCCTGAGGTGACAACATTTCTTACATCTTTTCTGTCAAGTAGAAAACAAATAGTTTGCTTTAGAAACAAAATATCTGACTCTTCTGTTGTTGATACTGGTATTCCTCGAGGTTCCATTCTTGGTCCTCTTCTCTTAGCTATTTACAAGGTCCGACAATTAAGTAATAAGACTGATTTTATTATGGCCAAGACAAAAATGCCATCTATAAAGCAAAGCTTGGAATCCAAAGAGGCAACTTTCATCTATGATCTGACCTAGTCAACATGGAGCAAAAAGCTAACATTAAATTCTGTTTAAAACTCGAAAAAAGTGCCATTGAGACAGTTGAATTGATGCGACAAGTTTATGTTGATAATTGTTTATCTCGTGCACAGATATTCAGGTGGTATTCAGAATTCAAAAATGGCGTGGAAGCGATTATAAATGCAACTAGACATGGACGCCCAATTTCTGTTTGTAATGATGAACTCATTGCAGAAGTCAGAGAATGGATACAAGAAGATCGTTATTTGGCTGTGAGGATGATGGCAGATGAATTTGGTGTTAACCGAGAGACCATTCGTAAAATTTTAGTGGAAGATTTGGGCATGAAAAATGTTGCTTGCTGGTTTGTACCACATACGTTGTCTGATGATAAAAAAATCAACGTGTTGAGTACGCAAAGGATATCATCAAAACGTGTCGCTGAAATAAACATTTCTTAAATTTTATTGTTGCAGAGGATGAAACATGGATTTTCCACTATGATCCCACAACTAAACGCCAAAGTGCTCGGTGGAATTCATCATCATCACCAAAAGGAAAAAAAAATTTCGCTTTCAAAAGTCGAAAATGAAGACACAGTTGGTGTGCTTCTACGAAAGCCAGAGAGTTATTCACAAAGAATTTATTCCAGTGGGACAGACTGTCACTGTCACACAATAAATAGTGTATAGGTATACAACTATACGCAAAGCACTGCAGTAAAGCTGTGATACCAAAATGTATAAACTAGGAAAAAAAAGTAGGAGCAGCTTTATTACTTAACGATAACACACTTGTGACGTTTAGGCGCGAGCCTTTATCAAACAAAAACAAACAGGACGAAGAATCAGAGAGAGGAGATAAAGTATAGATTCATTCATTCATTCATTCATTTATTCATTCCATCAGCTTTCTGTTGATTTGTGTGGGGAGTGAAGACGCTGTCTGATTTGGCAATCATCGACCCGAAGCTGGTATATTAGCGTCAAGGACAACGAACTATAGCTGATCAAGACCCTGCCACACCTTTCCGTCGGTACCTACAGTAATAGGCCAAGCCTGGGTAACGAGACAGAGACGGCTATTGTCCCCATGGTGGTGGAGTCTGCTACAGAATTATTGCCTTTTAGCTCACTCAGGGGCTGAAAAATAAAGCTATCGTAACCCGCTCCCGATCCGACACGGTGCTGTGCCTTAACATCTTCACTACATCGGCTGCAAAGAAAATTAGCTTGCAGTTCTAGAGAAGAAGCAGAAGAAGAAGAAGATGAAATATATGTGACTTTGGTGCCTCCAGTCGGACTTGAATAACCGACTAATAACTGGGGGCCCCGTAAAGGCAGGGGGCCAGACACAAAAAAACTCTGCAGTCCAGAGTTTCTCTGCGAGTTTCCGTAACGATATTCAACAGTTATAAGCACAAAAACCAAGTTAAGACTATTCAATTCAAATGTAATATCCACCCTCATTTATGCATGTGAAAGCTGGAAAACAACTAAGGAAATAGAGAAGAGATTAGACTCTTTTGAAAACAAATGCCTAAGGAAAATACTTGAGATCAAGTGGAACGAATCCAGGAACAATGCAGAGATAAGACAGATGACTGAACAACAACCAGTCTCATTGGTGATCAGGAAAAGGAGATGGACATATGTTGGTCACTTGATGAGAAGAAATGATCAGAGAATCCCAAAACAAGCTATCAAGTGGAACACAACAGGCCGAAGAAAAAGAGGCAGACCGCGTGAAACTCTAAAGAGGACATTGTTAAGAGAGGCCCAATTAGCAGGCATAAAATCCTTTGATGAGGTTGAAAGATTCGCCGAAGGCAGGAAAAATTGGCGAACTACTCTGCGAGCCATATGTGACGTTTAACGGCACGGGAAGGATATAAGTCCAGAGTATTGTTTTATGAGTAGGTCCGAGGGGATTTTTACTAGGTTCAGCCCATTTGATATGGGGGGGGGGGGAAGGAGGAGTGGAGGGGATAAGCACGAGTTACAGTTAATCCGCCACTGCTCGGGGTCACTTCATCTCCAGGTTCTGCTCCAAGTAACAAACTGATGGGCCTTTCCATTTGGATGGGAACTGGAGGAAGGAATGTATCAAAACAGCAGAAATTTTCCGCAGGACATTCAAATGAACATTTATACAGTACAAACCACTCCTCACTCTCTCTCTCTCACCCCCCCCCCCCCCATTTCTTTCCCTCTGTGTTAAGAGAAAAACCAAAGTTCAGGTCGGCCTAACAGTGAGCAGACTTTACCAGCAGATAAAACGGGGTATTACATTTGTGTGCTGTGAGACACCTTCAACTTTATGAACTTTTAACGCATTAAAAAAAGAAAACAACACAAACTTGATTACAAATTTTTAGCATTATTATTATTGTCGTAGTTGCTGTTACCTGCTTTCAGCTGTGGATCTCAGTATGGTGCAAGCACTCTGTAGCAGCCCCGAAAATCTCACGGCACAGGGGAAAAAAAGCGATAAAACTGCCAGCACTCACCAGCGGCGGCAGCGGAGGGTGGAGATCTCATCCTCTAAAATCAAGTACAAAAAAAAAAAAAATTCCCCTTCATTTCCCCCCAACGTCACTCAAATGTTCCCTGCAGACCTGCAGACCCTCTCGGCACATCAGTTGATAATCACTGGCCTAGACCGTCTGGTCCAGAGTTTCTCAACCAGTGAAGAATTTCCCTCTCGCGGGGGGGGGGGGGGGTGGGGGTGGAATAATTTTAGAGTTTCAGTGTAGATCGGTACACCGGGAGTTTGAGCCTGTTAATGTGTGGTCCCACCCCCCCCCCCCGCACCCCCAACCCAAAAATTTTCCCAACCCTGGTGGGTAGGAATTGCCCATTAACTAGATTAATCATTCTACTGGTCTTTCCCTTTCCTGTATTTACGTTAATTTTCAAATCCATCTCTAAAGAATGGTCTGAAAGAACAGCTGGGGACTCTCTAAATAATGGTCTAAAAGAACTGTGGGTGCTCTCTAAATAATGGTATAAAAGAGCAGCGGGGGGGGGGGGCTCTCTAAATAATGGTCTAAAAGAACTGTGGGTGCTCTCTAAATAATGGTATAAAAGAGCAGTGGGGGAACTCTCTAAATAATGGTCTGGAGAAACAGTTGGGAACTCTGTAGAAGTAAAATGTGGACAACAGTTAGCTCTATTAAGGAAAGCAACAGAAAGCAGGAGCCCCACCCCCACCCAAATCACGCATACCGAAACAATGCAATCACAGTCGAGAAGTAATACAATCGGCCCGAAACAAACTTTCCAGTCACGAACAACAAAACAACACAATCGTAAACCAGCAAGCAGAGAATAAGAACAAAAACTAGGAAAGTGTACCAACAGCTCCGGCCATAACAAAATGCGCATAATAAAGATGTCACTTTCATTTCCCGGAGTTAAGATTTATAGATTCTACAACAAGCTCGTTTGTGTTAGCCTCCAGATCTTAACAAGTTCATCCAGTGCTGGAAGACCGCTGCACTTCAGATATACCAACACTGAGATTTGTTTGCAAAGAGACGCACACTTATGTTAACTGGACATAAAACAGTATTAAATGCAGGACGGAATGGCCCGGGACTTGCGTGTCGAAGGAACAAGTAACATAGTGCTCTTTGTACATGTATGTAGATGAGATTTTCAGAGACAAATGGCGCAATGGTTAGCATGCTCATCTCAAATATTGAAATCAGTGGGTCAAGTCGGACAAGAGACCTCGCAGACATTCGGTTCTGGGCAAGGGTATCTGGCTTCTTTCGAAGTTATGAAAGATTTCTTCTTCTTCTTCTTCTGAGTTCAGTTTCGTTTGCTCATCTTTCTAGACAGGGATTCGGGTTGCCTCTATGAATCCTGCTGTCAGCAGGAGGTCTTCTTAGGTACTCCAGAGTTTCTACTCTTTGCTGTTATCTCGGGGACATAAATGTATTCTGAGGTCTCTATATGTGGTGCAGGTATGTAGTACATATTCTGCCGTTGTGGTAGATGCATTGGACTGTTGGCGCCGCCTTTATCTTGTGGAGATGAGCGTTACGTCTGCAGTGTCTGGTTCACAATAAAGATTGTGGTTTGTTGTTGTTTGTTTAGTTTTTAGTATGGGGTTTTGTGGGTATCTGCTGTTTGTTTAGTCTTAGTATGTGGTTCTGTGAGTATCTATTGTTTGTTTAGTCTTAGTGTGGTACTCTGTGGGTATCTGCTGCTTGTTTAGTCTTAGTGTGGGGTTCTGTTAGTATCTGCTGTTTGTTTAGTCTTGGTGTGGTGTCTTGTTGGTATCTGCTGTTTGTTTAGTCCTAGTGTGGGATTCTGTCGGTATCTGCTGTTTGTTTAGTCTTAGTGTGGCGTCCTGTTGGTAACTGCTGTTTGTTTAGTCTTAGTTCGGCGTCCTTTTGGTATCTGCTGTTTGTTTAGTCTTAGCGTGGCGTCCTTTTGGTATCTGCTGTTTGTTTAGTCTTATTGTGGGGTTCTGTTGGTATCTGCTGTTTGTCTTATTCCTCCAGATGTTGTGGTGTTTCGCTTCATCTAGTGTTTTTACTTCTCTTTGCGATGTCCTGTCTGAAGTGTTTGTTGCGTCCCCTCACTAGCCTGTTTCTTTTCCTGCAGGTAAGGAAACAAAGGCGCCCAAGCAGCCCTGATCACATCGTCCTCTAGTACAGGGGTTCCCAACTTTCAGGGTCCAGAGATCACCTTTTAAACAGCAGTTAAGTTTTGCGGATAACCAACTGATATGTAATATCAATCTTTCACTGTTTTCTTCAGTCTGTATCTCAAGTGATGTGCCTGCAGCCGTTGGCGGTCATACAAGTAGGTCTCCACAGCTCTCTGTTTTATGTTGTTGTACATGCTTAAGGAAGCTACCAATGGCGAAGATGCTGCCCCATTTGGCGTTCAGCAACTCGCATCTGATGTTCATACGACAAGTTTGGCGAACCATCGCCGACCAAGACTTCGCCGCCTTCTCATAAGGTACCCTCAGTGACAGGCCTAGCCTGGATAACGGAGCAGGGATTGCCACAGTCCCCTTGGGGGTGGAGTTTGCTAAAGAAGTATAGCACACCTCCTGCTCTGCGGCCGCAGACAGAGACAGGGGAAAAAAAATAGCCGTAAACCGCTTCCAATCCGACAAAATTCTGGACCTCAATATCTTCACTGCAGCGCCTGCCAAGAGCACCAGGTCTCAGTTCCAGGGAGGAGGAGGAGGAGAAGAAGAAGAAACGCTCAGTTCACTTTCTCCGGTCAACGGAAACCGTCTTGAAGAAGAAGAAAAAGAAGAAGAAGAAGAAGTAGAAGAAGAAGAAGAAGAAACGCTCAGTTCACTTTCTCTAATCATCAGAAACCGTCTTGGAACTGGAGAAAGATATATATATATATATATAACGAACCAAGTGGAAGGTTTGACGAAGTTTGACGAATGTTTGCTTATTAAACAAAAAACAAAAAAGGTCTACATGGTTACTTTTGTGCACCGAAGATAAGTGTCATGGCGGACTTACTGTGAGCACAGTCTGTGATGGCGTGAAATGTGTTTTTAATAAGTTTTTCTTGTAGGACGTTATTTAAAGAAAGGGTGAGAGAGACAGAGAGAAAGAAAATGAAAGAAGGAGAGAGAGGAAAAGAAAATGAGAAGATGCGCGTATAAGAGAGAGAGGGACAGAGAAAGAGAGAAAGACAGAGAGAAAGAAGATGAGAGAGAGAGACAGAAGGAGAGAAAGGACATCAGAGAAGGAAGAGAGAGAGAGAGAGAGAAAGAAGATGAAAGAAAAGCAGA
The DNA here is from genome assembly GCA_009760885.1 of Achatina immaculata. Taxonomy (NCBI): domain Eukaryota; kingdom Metazoa; phylum Mollusca; class Gastropoda; order Stylommatophora; family Achatinidae; genus Lissachatina; species Lissachatina immaculata. The sequence continues at coordinate 21,028,928 of CM019696.1, forward strand.
GAGAGAGAGAGAGAGACGATGAGGGAGAGAGAGAAAGAAAGAGACAGGAAGGGAAATACGTTAAGCGAGAGATAAAAAGACGAGATATAGAAGATGGGAGAGAGAGAGAGAAGATGAGAGAGAGAGAGAAAGAAGATGAAAATGAGAGGAAGAAAGACGACGAAAGAGACATAGAGAAAAGACACAAAAAGAGAAGGCAGATAAAGAGAATGGTAGAGAGAGCGACGGACAGACAAAGAGACAGACAGAAGGACACATACACACACACACACACACACAGAGATAAGATGAGAGGAAATAAAAAACGAAAAAGATTCTAAGAAACAAAAATATGCCACTGATATCTTCATCAACATTTCTTAAACTACAAGGAATACCTGCCCTTTCAACAGTTTGTTGAAGGTAACAGCAATCAAAGCAGTAACAAAAAACAAAAAAATGTGTTTCGTTGTATTTTTTTTTTAGTTAAACTGATGATTCCTAGCTTTAGCTCCAACCCGACAGTTTTGTTCTTTCTTTTCTTAGTTTTGTTTCGTTTTGTTTTGTATTGTTTTTAACCGTTAATGACTTTGCGATTTTATTTTCAATTTTTAGTCTCAGATTCTATTTATTTATTAACTTTTTTTTTATCCTAAAATTCATTACTTGTTTTTATAGTTCTGGTTCATACGGCAGACATGTGGGCGGGTTACTGTTGTTAGAACGAAACGACCCAGACAAGCCAGTCAGCAGAGATGTACCACGTGTCACTGGATGTAGGCAGACGTTCCACAGAAACTTCTTCTGTATTTCTTGAACTGGGAGCTGCTGTTCTTTGCAGCCGATGCAGAGAAGATGTTGCGGCACAGCTTAGTGTCAGAATGAGAGGAGGTTACGGCCGTCAGTTTTTTTTTTAAGTCCTTGAGTGGGGCTAAAGAAACAGGGCTTGTGCAGTACTTCTTTAGCAGACTCCACCACCATGAGGAATATGGTGATCCCCTCGGCCCGTTAGCCAGATGAGACCTGCTACTGGGGCATTAACGGAGAGGTGGGACAGGGTCTTGATCAGCTATGGATCGCCAAACCTGGCGACAGCATGTAAGCTATGGCTGGCCAACCCTAACGCCAGCATGTAAGCTATGGCTGGCCAACCCTAACGCCAGCATGTAAGCTATGGCTGGCCAACCCTAACGCCAGCATGTAAGCTATGGCAGGCCAACCCTAACGCCAGCATGTAAGCTATGGCTGGCCAACCCTAACGCCAGCATGTAAGCTATGGCAGGCCAACCCTAACGCCAGCATGTAAGCTATGGCTGGATAACCCTAACGCCAGCATGTAAGCTATGGCAGGCCAACCCTAACGCCAGCATGTAAGCTATGGCTGGATAACCCTAACGCCAGCATGTAAGCTATGGCAGGCCAACCCTAACGCCAGCATGTAAGCTATGGCTGGATAACCCTAACGCCAGCATGTAAGCTATGGCAGGCCAACCCTAACGCCAGCATGTAAGCTATGGCTGGATAACCCTAACGCCACCATGTAAGCTATGGCTGGCCAACCCTAACGCCACCATGTATTACTGATTACCATCTCGGACACAGCCGTGGCACCCCCTGTCCCCAACCTCTTCTCTCTTCCCCCCCCCCCCCACAACCTGAGAGTATAAGAGTATCTTGTATAGCAATTACAACTTTTCACTCCAGAAAACGGTTTTGGAGAGGAACTAGCCAAGCATCATCTTTCCTTAGAAGTTTCTCTCTGGACCGCCTTTTTGAAAATTGATTTGCATAATCGTGAATTTATTAATATAGGTAGAGGTAAAATCTCCCTATTTCCATGCCATTAAGGAATACGGTGCTAGGCCCTTATTTCCAAGACCATCATAGTTTGTTTTTTTTGAAAGTGTGATGTAGTCAGTATCACGGCGGGTGGGCATTTACGCGTACCTTCCCAGATTTTCTCTGGTACCCGGTTTTTTTTTTAGGCCGGGTGGGCTCCGAGATCTTTTCTGGTGTGGTGGTACCAGAGAAAGAAAAATAATAACCCCCACTGCTTGGACTTGAACCGGGTACCACTGGGTTGTTTGTTTTCTCACACGTAGAAAATCCACAGCCTGTTAACATTCTTCTCGTTGGGTAGTAAGATGTAACTGAGAAACGTAGTTAACTGAAGTTTTTTTTTTTGGGGGGGGGGGGGTCTCCTCTCGTCATTTTTGAGGGGGTTACGGCTTGTACTTGGTAGTAACCTTGGGTAGAGATAAAGGTGAATCTCTTGCGTACCGGCTAAAGTAGGTATACAACTAACACTCTTTGGACTCCACGAGGCAACGGAGGACACACACGAATAAGGGTACGGGGGGGGGGGGCGAACATTTCAGGCTGAAGAGAGGGGAAAAATGCAGGAAAGACGAGATAAGAGATACAATAGATGAGGGTGGATGGTAGATTTGTACAAGAGAATGAGAGCAAGTGGTGGATTTGTATAGGCGATACAAGAGATGAGGGTGGATGGTAGATTTGTACAAGAGAATGAGAGCAAATGGTGGATTTGTAAAGGAGATACAAGAGATGAGGGTGGATAGTAGATTTGTACAAGAGATTAAGGGTAAATGGTAGATTTGTATAGGTGATACAAGAGATGAGGGTGGATGGTAGATTTGTACAAGAGATTGAGGGTAAATGGTAGATTTGTATAAGAGATTGAGGATCATCATCATCATCATCATCATGTGCTGTGCCGACTGGCGTTGGTTATTATGCTTCTCCAGAGTACACGATCCTTCATACAGGCCATCAGCTCAGTTGGTGATCTCCTCTCACACCATCCCGTCAGACTGTCCAGTATTATTTCTCTTGGTCTTCCTCTTGATCTTCTTCCTTCTATTTTTCCTGTTGTTATAATATTTTCAATGCCCCCTCTTCTCATTGCATGTCATATGAAAGTACATTGTCTCTCTCTTATCTTTTTGACAAGATTTTTTGTCTCTCCAGCTCTTCTCATACATTCTTCATTAGTTATTTTTGCTGTCCAGGGGATTCGCAACATTCTTCTAATAAACTACATTTCTGCTGCTTCCAATGATTTTTGTGCAGACTTGCCTATTGTCCATGATTCACTTCCATATAACAAGATAGGTTCAACATAGCATTTTATTTTATATAGCACATAGATTGAGGGTTAGATGACAGATTTGTATTAGAGATATAGAGATGAGGGCAGATGGTAGATGTGTATAATAGATACAGAGATGAGGGCAGATGGCAGATTTGTATCTTTGAATTATGTGCCCTTGGGCTTGATGATGATGATGATGATGGTGATACTCAATGAGAAGACCGAATCTGTTGTCAAGAATATCCGTTCTAGTAATTTGGAATGGGAAGAAATGTTCACTTTGAAAGTCGCTGAATGAAAATGATACTTTCTCACAAATCTTGTCAGAAGGATCAACTTTGGACTCTGTTGTGAAGGAAAACAGACAGGTTTTGCTAGTCTTTTTTATTTTTTTACATTTCAACAAAATATATATCCGGAAACCAGGATATCATGACGGAAATATCACACAAAACCTTTGATGCACAGTTATGTCTCACTGATTCCAGGGATAATTAAGAAAATAAGGATATGGGCGAGATTCAAGGAAAAAAACTGCTAAAAGAAAAAAAGCTGGTTCTCACATTCTGAAGTTGGGCTTTTCCTATCTTGAGTTGGCTCCTAGATTCCCTCAGACTGGCTCCGTTGTTTCCAGAGGTGGTATTCTGACAGCTTCCAGAATTAGCTGTTATAATTTAGTTGATGGCTCAAAGAATTTGAAGCTGTTGGGGACAGGTTAACGTAGTGGTTAGAGCATTCGTCTAGTCTGGCAACCGAATGGTCGAGGGTTCGAATCTCCAGCTGAGCGGGATTTTTTTTTTCTGACCAATACGGTCCTCCGAGGTCCACCCAGCCTCGTAAAACGGGTACCAGAGAAAATCTGAGAAGGAAAGGCAGCAAGGAAAGGAACTGGCCACCCTACCTCATACGCTGATGGCCCAGCATAACGAGGTCTCTAACACTTCATCTTCTACGGCATTTGTTATGGGATTATCTATCTATCATAGGTTCAGGGAAACTGAATCCTAGATTCTGAAGTCTCATACAAAATTCTGGGTGTGTCCTAGATACCGAGGGGGGGGGGCGCGGGGGAACAGCTGGGGATATTAAAAAAAATAAGAAAGGAGGGAATGGACTACTTCATTCATTCCGCTTTCCGAATCATTGTGGTTCATTGCTTCATTCAAGGTGTGTCTCCAGTTCTTCTCTGTTCTTAGTCTTCTGCCAATTGTCCAATCCGAGAGCTCGTAGGTCTTCCTCCAGGTTGTCACCCCACAGTTGTCTTGGTCTACCTCTTAGTCTGTCTCCGTTTATCACTTCTGTATAAGCCCTTTTGTCTGTCTGTTCTCGTCCATCTTCTCCAAATATCCGAGCCATCTCAGTCTGTTGTTCTTCATAATGGTTCTTACAAACGGAGACTGGAATAGTGCGCGGGTTTATATTTGTTATTTCTAAATTTCCATTCTTGTGATGCATGGCCTCCACAGTTTTAGAACCTCTGTTACGTTGAGTCGTGACACTGATCGTCTGGCTTGGAGTCATGATCTGAAGTCGTGTTTCTGTGAAGGGTTAAAAAACTGTGGCACATGGAAAAGCCACGTGCGTACTTGATAAATCACCACTATGTGCAGAACACACCTGGTGATTAACGTGAAGCAGTCGATGAGAGTGAGCCAGAGAGAGTGTGAGAGCGGGGGACAGAGAGAGAGAGCGAGAGAGACAGAGAGAGAGCGAGAGAGAGTGAGAGAGACAGAGAGCGAGAGAGACAGAGAGAGACAGACAGAGAGAGAGCGAGAGAGAGTGAGAGAGACAGAGAGAGAGCGAGAGAGAGTGAGAGAGACAGAGAGAGCGAGAGAGACAGAGACACAGAGAGAGAGTGAAAGAGAGACAGAGAGAGAGCGAGAGAGACAGAGAGAGAGCGAGAGAGACAGAGAGAGTGAAAGAGAGACAGAGAGAGCGAGAGAGAGACAGAGAGAGCGAGAGAGAGACAGAGAGAAACAGAGAGAGAGCGAGAGAGAGTGATAGAGACAGAGACAGAGAGACAAAGACACAGAGAGAGACAGACACAAAGAGAGACAGAGAGAGAGCGAGAGAGACAGAGAGACTGAGACAGAGACACAGAGAGAGAGACAGAGATAGAGAGAATGAATCAATGAATGAATGAATGATCTTTATTTTTAAAGGGTAAAGAATTGGGCACGCAGGCCCGTCTTACATTCTGCCCTTCATCGCTTCATCTTTCATTCTTCCCACACACTCGATTTAATACAAGTATACAAATTACATTAGCAACAAAAAACATATCAAAAGAGTGTAAGATTAAACTATTATATTCAAAGTAAAAAGAAGAAGTAACCTAATTAACCTAATAAAATAGCTCTCACACACATACACCAACACACACATGTACATACACAAAAACAAAAATACATTGTAAATACAGATCTTTTAACGTATGTTTTTTTAACAAACATTAAAATAATTTCTAACAATATCTAACAAGTTACTTTTCGAACTATGTCATTTTAGTACTTGATGGTTGGCGAGTCACGTGTTGAGAGAGTGCTGGTTATTCTATGGAGGCATATAATTACAAGCAAGTAAATAATGAAATACGTTTGAGTTAAAGGATGAAGTATTACTAATTGATTTTAAATGGTAGGGGAGGGTGTTCTACAGCTGTACTGCAGAGTATGCAAGGCTTTTCTTGTACAGACCATGCCTGGGTTCAGGAAGAAGACAGTTTTTTAAACGCTGGCTATGTTTAGTGTTATATGTAAACAGTGACCACAAGTAAGGCGGAACAAACTTAACTTTGTTAAAAATGATTCTATATTTGAGGGTAGAATGTTGAGTTGTTTGTGTGTGTGTGTGCTGATCTGCAGTCTGTACTGGGTGTTTGTCACAAATCAGATTTATTGCTCGTTTGTAAGCCTTTTTTATGTTTGAACTGAACATCCATCCCACATTGTGGAACAGTAATCTAAGTCGTGTTTGTATATGTGACATATAATACACCTTTCTTGCCTTTATCGATAAAGTGTTTAACTTTGGCTAGTTGGTAAACTTTCTGTTGGATATTCTTGTTCGTGAGAATTCCAAGTTAAATGTTGATCAATGATGAGTCCTAGAGTTTTATGTTTATGAACCTTTTCTACTGCCTTAGTCCCAGCACAAAGTTGTAGTGAAGTTTTTGTTTCATTCTTGTAGTGACGAGCATGGATTTTGTTTTGTTGGTGTTTATCAACATATCATTTTTATTACTCCATTTAATCAAACTATTTATATCATTTTGGTTTCTGCTTCATACAGTAAAACAGAGTAGATATACATGACAAATGCTGGGAGTTACCTGCTAGCATGTTTTGTCAGGTTTTATAGAGGTACCGCAAATAAGCTCAGAAGATGTAAAGATTCTAAATAAAATATGAGGTTACAAAAGCGTCTCATAATTTCAGTTTCTTTCTTTCTTTCTTTCTTTCATCTACTGCTTCAGATGTATTCATTTTCCAGAATAATTCAGAAATGCTGTTAGACACTTTGTCATATCTTGCCATTCTAGGTTTCGTCTTCTGTCAGTCCTTCCACTCCGGCGATGTCCTCTGCTTCTGTATTTTCTTTTTCTGTGTGGTGAAAGACAATAAAGAAGATGATGACGAAGAAGGCAGTGATTAAACTGAGAATTAAGAATAAGAAAATGATAATAACATTCATGAAAAAAAGGATGATGGCAATTATGATGATGACTGTGGATAATGATGATGATGGTGGTGGTGGTGGTGATGATGATGATGATAATACTTATTGTGATAATAAATAAAAATGGGTAAGAAGAAGAAGACCTTACAATGTGCACAATAGCTTGTGAACCCATTCCTGGTAGTCCAAGTGGAGCTTTTATTTATAAACAGAGGGCGGTATCTGCAACACTAAAGCCCAGGCCTGGCTGGAGGAGGGGACTTGAGCCTGAAAACAAGGGAGGGAACAGTGGGTGGCATATCATCTTACGTAACTCTGTTGTGTAACGATCCAGTCATGCGCGCATCACGTGAAAGTTACTTCATAGATACCAATGACACACATACGTGCGGTCTGTTCCACCCGCCTTCATTGCACTTCTCGTAAAAGTGCTTTATGAAGTGTAGATACGACGGCCACGAGTGATATTCACCGAGCCATAAAGTTTGAAATATGAGAAGCGAGTGCACACCAGAAGAAGATGGATGGATCAATTTCTTTCAGGTATGTGTGAAGATTGACGAAGTTAGATTTGGAGGAATCAAGACTGATGCAGTCCTTCCGTTAGACTGAGAAATGGGACCAGTGGTATCAAATCTGATCACATTCACCGTCAAATTCGACCTATTTTCACAAACGGATTAATGAGAACAATTTGCCTCTGAATGTGGAGAGCATCTTCGTACACAGCGAGGAGCACTGGGTTACACCTCAAATTTTCACTTGGATGAAAAACATGATTAGAGTATCATGGACAAGCCGGTCATATGAAGGAAAAAAAAACAGCAATGTTTCTCAAGTTTTTTTTGTCACTTCGTTGATCCTTGAACCAAGGATAATTCACAAAGTCCATCCAGTCTTCCCCACACTTTGTCACAATTTGACAACAAATTACATTTCTTTTCCCCTTCATGTTTTGGGTATTTTATACATTGTAAGCATACTACACAGACTTCAACATAAATCTTCTTCTTCTTCTTCTTCTTCTTCAAGTTACGTTTCGTATGCACAACTTTCCAAAAAAGAAATCAGTCCTGCTGTTGGCAGGTGGTCTTCGTAGGGACCTCAGAATTTCTCCTCCTGGCTTCTCTCCCGGGGTCAGACTTGACCTCTGAGGTCCCTTTAATTTAGTGCAGGTCTGCTCTATGTGTTCAGAAGTCTAGGGGCCATGGCGCATGCACTGGGCTGTTGGCGCAGGCTTAAAATAAGTTCGGCGCAGTCAAAGGCAACGAACAGAAGAAAAAGCATGGTAGTACGGGGAAAGGGGGGTGGGGGAGGCATTGGTTTCAAATGTAGGGTCATATACCTGATGGAGTCTTACATAAACAACACAAAAACTTTCCATAGGACTATTCACGATTGTGGAATTTTATATGTCACTGTTTTCCTTTGTTTCAGTGACAAGATAAACACTGGAAGATTCTAGCAAGCAAAACCTTTGACCCCAGTCATTCCCCTATTACATGGACCCCCCTACCCCAAGTATCTCTTGTAACGAATCTTCTGCCTCGTGATGGTTACTTTCATTAGCGCCCACGTACGTAAACATCACATGCCGGTTAATTAATTATTTAAATTTGCTCCGTGTAAATGATGTTTTCCCCACCTTTGTATTTGCATATAAACAAACTGGTATAATATAAGTGATTTGCCCTAGGCAAGCCAATGTGCAATTTTCAACAGTTTGGACTGGTTCATAAACTGTAGTTTTGGAAGCTTCCTGTGCCACTGTTTCCTAACCTACGATTTTCTTTGCCGTTGTTTCCTAAACTAAGATTTTCTTTGCCATTGTTTCCTAACCTAAGGTTTGCTTTCCCATCGTTTCTTAATCTAAGGTTTGCTTTGCAATCGTTTTTTTAACCTAAGGCCTGCTTTGCCATCGTTTCTTAACGTAAGATTTGCTTTGCCATCATTTCTTAACCTAAGGTTTGCTTTCCCATCGTTTCTTAACCTAAGGTTTGCTTTGCCATCGTTTCTTAACATGGGATTTTTCTCTTCCTAATCTAGGGTCTGCAACCTGGTGTCATCGTTCTCTAACCTGCGTTTGCGAACTGTTCCTGTATCATAGTTTCTAAGCTAAGGTTTGTGAACTCTTCCTGTATCATGGTTTCTAAGCTAAGGTTTGTGAACTCTTCCTGTATCATAGTTTCTAAGCTAAGGTTTGTGAACTCTTCCTGTATCATAGATTCTAAGCTAAGGTTTGCAAACTCTTCCTGTATCATAGTTTCTAAGCTAAGGTTTGCGAACCGTTCCTGTGCCACTGTTTCCTAACCCAGGGTTTGATAATCCCTCATGGTCCTCTAAGTGTCAGCTGGGGGTTTAAAATTAGTCACGTGGGATCATGCCTGGGAGAGTCACGTAGACATTTTCATGTGTACTCCCACGTGACACTTAGTGGACGGTTTAAAATTACTTTTGTTGGTTTACTTCATAGAGAATCTAAACCAGGAAATTCTCGAAATATGACATGAAATACCACGTGGATGCAAAAGCTTAGCGTGGCCAAGATGAGCTGTTATCGCGTTCAAGGGTCCACTGCCGGAATAAAGACTGATAACCACTGGCTTATGCCTAGCATTCTAGGTCCGCGTGCACTGACGTTTGATAACCACTGGTCTATGCTCAGCATTCGAGGTCCGCGTGCACTGAGGTTTGAAGTAGGTGTTAATTCTGCAGGAGAGACAGTTCTTAATGTCAGTGGATTAGGCGTGCAGAGTGTCTGTCACTGGGCTGGTTTGGTGAACTTTCACCCGGAAGGAAAGGTCCCGAGGCGTACACGCTCAGATGAGAGAGGGAAAATTGAATGCTTGATCAGGAAGTTCAGAAAATGTGGTGGGTTGGGTTAGAGGAGAAATGAGTTGGTAATTGTTGTTGGTGATGGTGTTTTTCTTCTTCTTCTGCTACCGTCCTCCTCTTCCTCCTCCTTCTTCTTCTTCTGCTCCTCATCCTCCTTTTTCTTCTTCTTTTCTTCTCTTCTTCTTTTCCTCCTCCTCTTCTTCTTCTTCTTCTCCTTTTTCTTCTTCTCTTCTCCTCCTCCTTCTTTTTCTGTCCCTCTCCTCCTCCTCTCTTCTTCTTCTCCTCCTCCTCCTCCTCCTTCTTCTTCTTCTCTAACCATGTTTTTTTCCTCTTCCTTTAGTTCTTCCTGTGTTGCGTGTCTCCACGTCGCCAATGACCTGGGCCTCTTTCTTTTTCCCCTTGAGATGTTCAGGTCAGGGTGACATACGGGTATCTCGTTTTTTTTTTTTTTCCCCCCATTCGTAGTATGTGGCCCAGCTTTTTCCATGTTCATCTTCTGTCCTGTTTAGTAACGTGCTCAGCGTCATTTGTTTGGTTATTTCCTTGTTTCTCACACGTTCTTCCCAGCGTGTTCTAGAATTTTCCTCAAGACTTCCTTCAAATCCTTTCGATTCTCCAGCTGGTTCTCCATATCTCGGCGGAATATAATAAAATGGAGAGCACTTTTAACAGAACCAAAAAAAAAAAAATTCTTTTAATCCAGTGGTTCTCAAATTACTTTTGGCCTTGGATCCTTGGACTTGAGAGGTGAGAACACATGTGGACGCCTCAATAAAATTAACGCGATAAACGGAACCTAGATACTGTTCAGATTTTTTTTAATCACTCGAGCAATGCATTTACTGGCACATGAATCCCCCAAAATTCTCCCGTCATGGAACCCTGTTTTAAAAACACTGTTTAAAAAAAACATAATAAAAGGGCTTTTTTTCTCAGAGTTGATGAATTTTCCGGATGTTTACAAAGATTTCCTTGTTATGTTTATGTTTTCAACCCAAAGGAGGAAAACAAGGAGAATTGTTTGAAAACAACAGAAAAAAAAAACAGGAACAATCAGAGCGTGTTCTTGCTACAGCTGGACGGTCTGTTGAACATATAACGTAGAACATCATGGGGGTACAGATTGTCGTTGTTGTTTTTCCATAGAGTTTTTTGAGCAGAACGTTCTTTTACAGTCGAGGCAATGACGGTGTTGAAGTACAAGCTTCCTATCGGATAGGAAGTGGGTAATTAAGGTAAATAATTTTTCGAAAACCCAAGAGTAAGTAGATCTTTCTTCAGCGATTCCTTGTCCCGATGTCCAGGCAGGGTCATGCTATTAAAGGCATCAACGGAGAAGTGGGACAGGGTCTTGGCCGGCTATGACTTGCTGACTCTGACGCCATGACTCAGCTGCGAGTCAATGACCGAAACCTCACGCGGGAGAAAGCATACTCGTATTTCAGTTTCATCGAAGAGATAACAAAACGAAGGAGCGGAAGAAGAAAGGACATAAATAACAAAACAGCAAATAATTTCTACTATTTCTGTCGCACATGAGGCAGGCGTTTTTGCTGAAATATTGGATGGTTACTAGTTACGGATTATCCTTTAGAATCTTAAACCCAGTACGGCAAAGAGCCCGATGTAAAAAAAAAAGAAGAAGAAAAGCCCCGTTATATACAGAATAACATTTCAATCAGTTTGTATCAGGAGATAAACAGTATAAATCGAAGGGGGTCGGAGAGCCCATTTCATGGGCCTGAGTAACAGTTAATCCAACACAGATTATATTATGTATTTGTTTTGTTTTTTTCATGTCTGTATTCTCACCTTGTTATTTATTCCTGGCGTTTCTGGCCTCTTTCCTTCATACACCTGGCAAACAGGATAGAGCTTGACATGTTCATCCTAAGAGGAGTGGTGTTCGAGAAGGCTCATTGCTTGCCTTCGCCTTTTGGTCTTCAGACCAATCCACCGTCATAGCTATGGGTCTGACACAGCTAAATCGGTCTTCTTGTGATCCGCTCCCTATCCGATACGATGACTGAGCTTAAATATCATCACAGTTTCTCAGCACGTCTTGGTTATAGGAGAATTAGAGCAGGGTGGAGCTTACTGGGAAGTTTATTTCTTATTTCTGCCACGAGAATCAAAGAACTCTACCCACTGTGTCCAGTTCCACGTATCCAGCCTAGAAGGGTTTAGTATCCACCTCCCTGTATCTGAGCTAGAACGCTACAGTATCCACCTCCCTGTACCTAAGCTAGAACGCTATCTTATCTACCTCCCTGTATCACTGCTAGAACGCTACCGCATCCATCTCCTTGTATCTAAGCTAGAACGCTACCTATCCCTTACCCAAGCTAGAAAGTTACAGTACCCAGCTCCCCTTACCCAAGCTAAAAAGCTACGGAACTCCCCTTACCCAAGCTAGAACGCTACGGAACTCCCTTTACCCAAGCTAGAAAGCTACGGAACAACCCTTACCCAAGCTAGAACGCTACGGAACTCCCCTTACTCAAGCTAGAAAGCTACGGAACTCCCCTTACTCAAGCTAGAAAGCTACGGAACTCCCCTTACCCAAGCTAGAAAGCTACGGAACTCCCATTACTCAAGCTAGAAAGCTACGGAACTCCCCTTACCCAAGCTAGAAAGCTACGGAACAATCCTTACCCAAGCTAGAAAGCTACGGAACAACCCTTACCCAAGCTAGAAGGCTACGGAACAACCCTTACCCAAGCTAGAAGCTACGGAACAACCCTTACCCAAGCTAGAAAGCTACGGAACAACCCTTACCCAAGCTAGAAAGCTACGGAACTCCCCTTACCCAAGCTAGAAAGCTACGGAACTCCCCTTACCCAAGCTAGAAAGCTACGGAACAACCCTTACCCAAGCTAGAACGCTACGGAACAACCCTTACCCAAGCTAGAAAGCTACGGAACTCCCTTTACCCAAGCTAGAAGGCTACGGAACTCCCCTTACCCAAGCTAGAAGGCTACGGAACAACCCTTACCCAAGCTAGAAAGCTACGGAACTCCCTTTACCCAAGCTAGAAGGCTACGGAACTCCCTTTACCCAAACTAGAAAGCTACGGAACTCCCCTTACCCAAGCTAAAAAGCTACGGAACTCCCCTTACCCAAGCTAGAACGCTACGGAACTCCCTTTACCCAAGCTAGAAAGCTACGGAACAACCCTTACCCAAGCTAGAACGCTACGGAACTCCCCTTACTCAAGCTAGAAAGCTACGGAACTCCCCTTACTCAAGCTAGAAAGCTACGGAACTCCCCTTACCCAAGCTAGAAAGCTACGGAACTCCCATTACTCAAGCTAGAAAGCTACGGAACTCCCCTTACCCAAGCTAGAAAGCTACGGAACAATCCTTACCCAAGCTAGAAAGCTACGGAACAACCCTTACCCAAGCTAGAAGGCTACGGAACAACCCTTACCCAAGCTAGAAAGCTACGGAACAACCCTTACCCAAGCTAGAAAGCTACGGAACAACCCTTACCCAAGCTAGAAAGCTACGGAACTCCCCTTACCCAAGCTAGAAAGCTACGGAACTCCCCTTACCCAAGCTAGAAAGCTACGGAACAACCCTTACCCAAGCTAGAACGCTACGGAACAACCCTTACCCAAGCTAGAAAGCTACGGAACTCCCTTTACCCAAGCTAGAAGGCTACGGAACTCCCCTTACCCAAGCTAGAAGGCTACGGAACAACCCTTACCCAAGCTAGAAAGCTACGGAACTCCCTTTACCCAAGCTAGAAGGCTACGGAACTCCCTTTACCCAAACTAGAAAGCTACGGAACTCCCATTACTCAAGCTAGAAAGCTACGGAACAACCCTTACCCAAGCTAGAAAGCTACGGAACTCCTTTTACCCAAGCTAGAACGCTACGGAACAACCCTTACCCAAGCTAGAAAGCTACGGAACTCCTTTTACCCAAGCTAGAACGCTACGGAACAACCCTTACCCAAGCTAGAAAGCTACGGAAGTCCCTTTACCCAAGCTAGAAAGCTACGGAACAACCCTTACCCAATCTTGAAAGCTACGGAACTCCCCTTACCCAAGCTAGAAAGCCACGGAACTCCCCTTACCCAATCTAGAACGCTATCATTTCCTGCTCCCTTTGTATAAACTTTATTAAATCGAGAATGTGAGAAGAATGTAAGATGGAGTGATAAAGGGCAGAATGTAAGACGGGCCTGCATACCCAATTCTTCGCCCTTTTAAAATAAAGATCATTCATTCATTAATTCATTCATTCATTCAGAACTGTTCACACAATCATCTATTAAAGTATAACGGTTACAAACAAAAAACAAGCACCTGAGATCTACCCTGCGTCTCCTTTTCTTCCGGACAACTATTTCTCCAAAAAGAAAGCACAACAAAACAAGAATTTATCAGGGATGTAATCAACAATGTCTCCATTTCATAGCTTCGGTCAAAAGAGTGTCTATTTTGTTCAAAGAACAGATAAAATTATACGTAAGCATATCTTCCTGTATTTAGAGTTAGACTGAAGTACGATTATTTTCATACGTAAATATAGTAGTGGTTCTAAAACTAAGGTACATGGGTCTCCTAGGGAGATGTGATGGGAGGTCTGCGTATCATGTATAGAAACTAGAAATGTGTACAGATTTTTTTTTCTATAGTTTAATAGCAAATGACGGGGGAGCTGAGCGGGGAGAAGGTTGGGTGGTGGGGGGGGGGGGGAAGCTGCAGTGAACTATCACTGGTTTCAGTTGTTTGCGATATGGAAAAGTCTGGGAATTGTTGACGTAGAAGATATATATTCAGATAGTTACTCAGCAAGCTGAAGATATGAACCCTCCATGCCTTAGGCAAGAATGACTCTAGAGTCAATTACTCAACAGCCTCTAGATATGAACCCTCCGTGCCTTAGGCAAGAATGACTCTAGAGTCAATTACTCAACAGCCTCTAGATATGAACCATCCGTGCCTTATGCAAGAATGACTCTAGAGTCAATTACTCAACAGCCTCTAGACATGAATCCTCCGTGCCTTAGGCAAGAATGACTCTAGAGTCAATTACTCAACAGCCTCTAGATATGAACCCTCCGTGCCTTATGCAAGAATGACTCTAGAGTCAGTTACACCTGGTACGACTGCTTTCCTACCTGCTACACCAGGAAGCGAACCACCTATCATTCATCCATTCATTTATTCATTTGCATGTCCCTTGCGGAACTTTGCCTCCCTAACAGCTCTCAGGTAATCCTCTCGGTTGTAAGCAAAATGCCCTGCTGGTGAAGCATCCATCCGCAAATTATCAATAATGTCTTGGTGCCATCTTCACTTTGGCCTTCCTTTCTTTCTTTTTTTCCCATTATGTACCCTTCCAAGACGGTCTTCTCTAAATTCTAATGACGTTTAATGTGTCCAAAAATATTTAAGTTTTCTCTGTTTAATCTTCCTTACTAGCCAGCCTTCTTCAGTATTAAGTTCCTGTAGTATGGATATATTTGATCGTGTGTGTGTGTGTATGTCCATGATATTTGAAGGACTTTTCTATAGCATTTATATTCACAGGCATTTATTGTGTTTCTCAGCTGTTTTGTTAAATGTCCAGGTCTCACCGGTATATGTTGAGATAGAAAAAAAATACATGGCCTTAGAAACCTAATTATTGTAATTCTGTTTGTACCTCTCCACAGCTTCTTCAGTTGTTTTAGCTTGTGAAGAGTGATAGGTGTCCTCTTTTCAATATCCTTCACTGCATCTCAGTTATTAATTAGCAATGATCCAAGACATTCAAAACTCTCCACCACTTCCAGACTTCCCGTCGAAGATGGCGGGCGATACGGACAGCATCAGTGCCTTCCCTCGAAGGGCGTGAACAACTGTGCTTATATCCGTCACAGACCGGAGTTCGCCTGTGAAACTGACTTGGATTATATCACGTCTAACGAATCTGTGCGTGGTTTATGTGATTTTTGTGCAAGCAGCGGGGCCTTTTATTCCTGTAGGTGCTCGGACAGGGAGATCCAGGTAAGTGGCCGCTATTATCGATAACACGAGGTCACCCAGGCTGCCGAAGGCGGAGTGTGTTAGCCTACAGATGGCGCTGTCTGGGAAAATAAAGACATACACACAACCAGGAGAGAGTCCACCAATTTCTCCTCATATATATATATATATATATATATATATATATATATATATATATATATATATATATATATATATATATATATTATATATTTCACCGACCTTTGCTATGAAATATAATAAGGCTAATCTTTCCACTAATCTTTGACGTACGATACGAAGTAAGACAGGGACGTATCCCTTTTCTCCATAATCTGTTTAACATCTATGACGAAAACGTAATGGGGAATGTAAGAGAGGAACAGGAAAACAGCTAAATTTGACTCTTTCAACACTCAGGGCCCACCAGATCCAGAAATTAGATACGCCGATGATTCCTATCAAACAGCTCAACAACAGTTGATTCTCTTAACGAAAAGACGCAGTGAAGCTCAGAAGCTCTTTTTAAACACTTTTTTTTAAAAAGTAACGACAATTGACAAAATGAGGAGCAAGGCTAAAATGACAGTGGACCATCAAGAGCTTGAAAACGTAAATAAATTTGAATATCCAGGCTCAATCATCACCACCAATGGCGGCGACTGCGCAGTGGAAATCAAAAGTAGACTAACAGTTGCGCCACAGAAACTAGCACACATGAAGAGTATGTGGCAAGGTACCAACAAGAAAACAAAGTTATGTTTACTAACAGCTTACATATTCCCAGTGGCAACATACGGATGCGAAACATGGACACTTAACAAATCACTAGAAAAGAAAATAACGGCATCTTAAATGAAATGTTATAGAAGGGCACTTAGAATATCACGGATAGAAGGGAAACCAAATTTTAAAAAAGAGATACTCATGGGATTAAGTGTCGCAGAAAACTTGCTCGTTAACATCATAATAATTAGAGAGCTGTGATAATTCGGCCACATCGAGAGACACAACAGCTTGGAGAGGGTGGTAGTAGAAGGCGTAGTGCCCGGCAAAAGAGAAAAGGGACAACCTCGCCGCTGGTGGACTCAGGACATCATGGAAAGTCTGAATGCATCACTGGAAGACGCCGGTCAACTTGGCGCATGACCATATTTCAATCAGCGAGGCTGTGAGAGAGACAGCGTTCTGGAAAGGATAATGTCACATGAATGAATCTTTCCACTAAGGAACATTAACCTTTACCGTAGTGTGACATCCTGCAGGTTCTACAACTGTAAAATCACAAACAACCTTTGTTTCTTTCTGTGTTTTCAAATATTGTAACCTGTAATTTACTTTTGCTATTAGACAACATATTTACCTCAACTTTCAAGGATAATTTCAATGTAACTTCCGTGATAACTTATCCACAGATATAAAACATACGATAAAATCTGTTATGTTAACCTGTATGTATGTATATATATATATATATATATATATATATATATATATATATATAATCTATTTAGAAAAACGAAAAACAACATCAAACGCAAGGGAAGATTGTATGAGTTTATCGCTGAAAGATATCACAATGATTTGATAACCCCAGTGAGCGTGAAAGTTATTATCCAGGTGATGAGATGTCACAGCGATTGATAGCCATTTGAATGCGGTCAAGACCATGGGTGTTTTTCCACTGCCTGTTATCTTTAAACTGAACTGAAATAAAAAACAAAACAGAACTGATAACTGGGCTGTGATGTGAGGACTTCAGCTCAAAAATGCCAGGTATCCCAATACTGCGTACTTTATTTGCTCCAACAAGTAAACAATTGTCTGGCATTGCTTTTTTTTTTTGTTGTTTTCTTTTGTGAAATCCACGTCGGATGTTGCTTACTTGAAAGGACTTTTGGTATCTGTGACCTATTTCACAGAGTAAACTTCAGATCAGGCCAGCCAAAGTAGCTCCTAATGAGGCAAACCAGGCCGAATGTAAGGAGTTAGAATGGGCGAATATGAGCAAACTATGTAAACTGTATTTACCTGTTTTCCGCTGACCTCTTGTGAGATACTTTGAAGTTGACAGATTAGTGGCTGTTTAAATGGAGCAGTTGCCATAACGTTTTACAGACTGACAAAAAAACAAAAACACACACACACACACACACACACACACACCAATCCACTGAGATTCAAACCGAATGATTCTTGATGACAAACTAGTATAGAAAGTGATCGATGGCTGTAACTCCAAGGGGTTAAGAACGAACCTGCTCTTCGTTTACAGCCTTGCCCTGTGTCTTAACCACTGCATGATCTTGAAATCTCATCGCCTGCGGCAGAAGTTCAGGGAAATTCCTTCGTTTTTCTGCATTGCTGATGGGGTTGACGCGGGATAAAGAATAAGGAGAAAATGAGTAAACTAGTTGCAGTATTTGGTATCAGGTTCTTGGTATCAGATTCTTGGTATTAGGTTCTCGGTATTAGGTTCTTGGTATCGCCGCCAACGAGAATCTTTTATTCACCGCTTGTGCCAGTGAATATCGCACAGAATGTTCATCGACGATCATTTGCATCAATCCTTGATGTTGAGCCACCCAGCGAGAACGTCAGTTTAGGAACTACAACAGTCCAAATGCGAAACTAGTCAGCGTCGCTCTCGGCATGAGCTTCGTAGCTAAGGCGTCAAGCCGAACCAGGACACACAGAAAACCATCATGGTTCTGGCCGAGTAGACATAACCACGAAGAGTCATCAATGCTGTCTATACGAAGTTCGCAGCTCATAATGGTGCTATAGCACTAAACTCAATAGCTCGGCACACAGCTCTGACCTCCATCTTGGAAGCATTGACGACACTGTTGCTCATTTGACACGTCCGTAAGTTCCTGTTCGCACCACAATCACTCAAAGTGCTAAGAGTCGCTACAGAACACACTCACTTTCAACTGGCAGCGCAGAAATCCAACTCAAACTCAACTCCACATCGACTATCATAACAATCGGACAATCAGTCATATGTGAGAGCGTGAAACGGTCAAATGCGACCTACCGACATTGCTGAAGGGTAAGAGAAAAGGAGCCTATGCTTCCATATTATATGTGTGCCTGTATATGCCCATTGTAACTTTCATTTCTCACTTGATCTATAATATACAATCAATTGATAGCCTCGATAGAATCTGTGCCATGCCATGGTAAAATGAATATGGAGTTAAAATCCATGAAGTACACAAAGAGGAACATTTTCAGTAGCTTGTTTAGACTAGATATTTTAGAATGCCCAGAGGATGTTCTAGATTGGAAAGAATGAGAGAGAAAAAAATGAGAAGATGTCAAAACTAATGATCAGAAATATTTTGACGTTATGACACAGGCAATGAGAGATATAAAGTGGAAATAGATCTTAGAAGATGTTTATAGAGCAGTGGTCCTCAACCCATGAGGCCGCAGCCCATAGGTGGGCAGTGATAGGGAGTATTGTGGGCCGCGCTGAAGTCTCAAAGCAGCACACAAAAAAAAGCAGATACAATAAAAAATTATTCCGCATTTTTCACGCAATGCATAGGAGCAGACTGCACGGATGCAAGCCGCAGAATTGTAGGTCGCTTTATTTAGCATGTCCGCAATGTGGCTATTTGGAGAAAGGATGGTCCAGACAGCATTTCTCGCATAAAGCAAGTGTCACCCGAGATTGTAGGCACCTATTGCATGATCCATCGTGAGGCACTCGCTTCAAAGAAGTTGAATGAAACTCTGGGATCTGCACTCGAAAACTGTGTTCGGATTGTAAACTTCATAAAAACTTAAACAGTGAACAGTCGATTATTTGCTCAACTTTGTACTGAGCCAGATCCAGAACACAAGCATCTCCTATTGCACTCGGCTGTGCTTTGGCTGTCCAGAGGAAAAGTTCTTGCAAAGGCGTTTGAGGTAAGTTTGGAATTGTTGCAGTTTTTGACAGAACACAATCTCGACCTGAAGGTAAGGTCGCTGATATTGAGTGGCTTGCCATACTGGCACACCGTGCTGACATTTTTAGCCTTTTGAACAGTTTGAACATACTGCAGGGTAAAGATGCCAGTATACTCAAGACACACGACAAAGTTGTTGCCTTTAAGAAGAAACTACGACTTTGGCGCACGCGACTGGAGAAAACATCACAAGACGTGTTTCACTTGTTCTGTGAATTTATAGAGAGCAGTGAAGTTAATGGCGAGATTCTGGAAGGAGTCACTGGTGTAATAAAAGGGCATCTGACATCTCTTGCTGAATATTTTGACAAATACTTCACGCCCGAAGACATTAAAACGTACGGCTGGATTCGTAATCCTTTTCAGTGTGCATTCTCTGAATTAACCGGTCGTGCACAAGAAGAATTAGCGAAACTGTCTAGCGATCACACATTACAAATCAATGTTAACGACCCCGCTGTGGATATATCTTCCTTTTGGTGCACTGTTTCTCTGGAATATCCGTTTTGTCAGCCCTAGCGATGAAAATTCTACCTTTTTCAACAACTTATTTATGCGAAGCTTCATTTTCTACACTGACTGCCATGAAAAAGAAATATGCAGTTAAACATCATCATCATCATCATGTGCCGTGCCGACTGGCGTTGGCTATTATGCTTCTCCAGAGTACGCGATCCTTCATGCATGCCATCAGCTCAGTTGGTGATCTCCTCTCACACCATCCCGTCAGACTGTCCAGTATCATTTCTCTTGGTCTTCCTCTTGATCTTCTTCCTTCTATTTAGTTAAACATGTAGAGAAAATATTACCTTATACTTTATAAAATTAGACATTGCAAATATAAAACACTTTATTAGTGGGCTGCAAAAATGTTTGACTTTTAAATGTGAGCCGCGCAGCAAGAGGGTCTGAGTATTGCTGTTATAGGGGCATTATGCTTCCCACGAAAGCGCGGTGGATGGTATGATTACTCCAAGAGGCCTCCAAGAATATCTTAGACATAGAATTCCTGAATTAGTTCTGTAAACTATTATGGCTGTGAACCGAGACGTAGACAAGACATTTGTGGGGTTTGGTAAATTCTGAGATTTTGAAATGTCAGTAACTCATCAGTCACTGAAGTTGATTTTTAAGTGCTTTTTTTCCTGTCTTAAGTCAAAACTGAGGAAGAAATGTTCTCAGATGACCAGAATATCTACAGAGAAAAGCGGCCAAGATCTACAGACCCGGCTTTTTCAAACACCTGGTTGTGTTACTCCGACCAGTTTCTTGTAGATTAGTGTTTTCCCAACCGTAGTGGAGCCTATTCACAAGCACGACATTACAGAAGCAGTTCGATGCGGCCTAAACGTCTTTTACTTGCTCGCTTGGATATCTGCTACAGCTACCACCACACAGCCACTATAAGACAATGCCATCACACCACATTATCGTTTCCATCAACACCATCACTAACTACCATCATTGTCGCTACCACTGTGAGCATCATCACCATTATCTTCACTGCGCAAATAAGTTACCATCCCAGTTTCCATATTTTTTTTTTTTGGGGGGGGGGTGACTAATGTTTAATCATATTGACAAATCCGAGAATTCAGCACATCTGTTGTCAAAATACAAAACCAACTTCGGTCTCTAGAAACGTCGACAGTGCACAAAATCCCAGATAACGCTTTAGGAGCGTCCAGACAGTGAAGAATGACTGACAAATTTATATTTAGCCTTGAGTAAACAAGACTTTGGAACTGTCTCTTCGACTGCAAGTGACAAATTACCTATATGTACTTCTAGGTCACTGGAAGAACTTCACAGAGCGTAGGTGGGTTAGTGCCTTTTAATACGAGACTCGGTGATATCAGATATTATATTTTATATGCCAGGTCATATTCTGTGTAAATAGTCAGATATTGTCTCCCTTTATATACTTGAGTTTTCCTCTGTGGCCCGCGGTGGAAGTCTTAGACATCTTTATCTTTCTTGTCTGTATAAATCAGTGTTTCCCAGGCTTGTCCGGCCCGCCGTCACCTTTTCTCCCAGGCCACATCCTCCACCCCCACCCCCCGGGCACAGTTATGTACTACTACTCGTACACTGGTTTGTTAGACTAGGATACGCAATCACAGATCCAAAATCTTCGGTTACTAAACCAAATTTTCTTTATAGACCACATCTCTGTTGCTTCCAGTAGATTTTGAGTTCTCTTGGTTCCTTGGCCATTCCTGGCCCTCTTTAAGTATGTAATAGGAGTTTGGAAAAAGAAGGTATCAAGAGAGCCTCTGTTCTAACTTAAACATTCACTTTAAAATGAATGAAGGGAAAAAAAAAGTAATATCCCTTTTCTGGAGTGCATTATGGCGCAAAAAAAAAAAAAAGGCTTTGGGCATGGAGATTAACCGACAACCCAAACAGAAAGATAAACGTTACGGGTGAAATACCTGGATTAAGTACCCGTATCTCTTGGACGATGTTTACCCTCCAGTCCTTAAAAAAAACCAACCCAATATTTACAAGCCAAGCTACGGGTGCCTCATAGAGCACCTTTCCACAAATAGGGTTCAAAGATTGACTGTGTTTAATTCGGCGGAGGTTTTAGTAGGAACTGTTACCCCTAGCTGATCAAGACCCTGATCCACCCCTCCCTGGTGAGTCGATGTTTCTGCTTCACACTTAAGGATCAAAGATGACCGTTTAACTCGGCTGGGGTATTATCGTGGACGGCCACCCAGAGCTAGCCAAGACCCTGTTCCACCTTTCAGCTGGGCCGCCTCCTACTATGGTGGTTTTCAAACGTCCAAGATCCCAATCCTATCTTTTCAACACAGTCTGACCCCGAATTTTCCCTTATATACTAAATCGTCATCCAGAAAAGATTTTCACCATTATAGTTCTATTACAGCGGTAACTATTGAAACTTAACGCTTGAAATTCTCCCCCCCCCCCCCCCAACTTCCCCGGGATCCCTCTGCCTCTCCTTTGAGAACCACTGTCTTAGTCCAAGACCCGGCCGTACGGAACAACAAGACTCACCTTTCTCTACATAACTGGGGAGTCTTACAAAAGACTTGAATTTTTTGAGTCCACTCCAAGTCATATAGCCAGCCACCAAACCTGTTACCCGTTAGACACAAGGCCTGTGACATCTCCACGGCCTCGACTCTTAAGAACATCTTGCTCCAAGCTCCAAGGACAAACAACAGCCCCAAAGTTAAGTTTCGGTGTTTTAAATAATAAGTTTACAAATCGGTGATCGAGGACACTAGCGACAGGTGTTGAGTAACCTTGCAGAAAAGGAGAGAGTGACGCTGTCAACGCCTAAACCAGTTTGAAGTATGGATGGCTTGAATGTTGCATTTTTATACTACTTTTTACAAATTAATTTGTTAGTTTAGAATAAGAATGTAAGTTTATTTCATGTAGTTACACAAATCGGAGCGTCGAGTGTATGGACATGAGTTAAGCTTATTATTTATTTATGTAATTATTTAATTGTTTCTTCATGGATTATTGTGCAGAATGACTGCGACTGAGTGAAAGTTGTATGATGAAAGGCAAAATGTTAGACGGGCCCGAGTGCCCAATTCTTAACCCTTTGAAAATAAAGTATGTTCGTTCGATCGTTCCTTCCCTGGCTGAGAAATCCTGTATCAGAGAAATCACAATATCAGAAGGGTCAGTGACACTATCTGGTCTATTCAGCCTCAAGGTTGATAAACAATCGGTTATGATCTAACGGTGCTAAATCAAGGTGTTCATTATTGTAGGGGAGCTTGTTCAAAAGATTTCGATCTATTTGGAGAATTAAACGACAAATAAATAAAGGACAAGATGTGACATTATTCGTCTAGCAAACTGTCTGCCACATCTTGTCACACTTCATAAACATGTAAGGTGAACTGTCACAGATAACTCCTGTTTTAACAGGAGCTGTTTAAAATAAACTTCTGACACGCTAACTACCCAGATATCTCAACTTACAAGACCCTCGTAACAACACCAACCTCTAATTACCCAGATATCTCAACTTATAAGACCCTCCCAACAACACCAGCCTCTGACTATCCAGATCTCTCAGCTTACAAGACCCTCGTAACAACACTAGCCTCTAACTACCTAGATACCCCAACTTACAAGATCCTCGCAACAACACCAGCCTCTAACTACCTAGATACCCCAACTTACAAGATCCTCGCAACAACACCAGCCTCTAACTACCTAGATACCCCAACTGACAAGAACCTCGCAACAACATCAGCCTCTAACTACCCAGATACCCCAACTGACAAGAACCTCGCAACAACATCAGCCTCTAACTACCTAGATACCCCAACTGACAAGAACCTCGCAACAACACCAGCCTCTAACTACCTAGATACCCCAACTGACAAGAACCTCGCAACAACATCAGCCTCTAATATCGTCATGTCGTCAGCTATGAGCATTAACTGCTAAAATCGTTGCCACTGTATCGGTTTGCTAACAGCTGTGCCACGACATCAGCTGCCGAAATCCTCTCAGGATCAGCTAAAATCTTCACCACATATAAACCGTGACCACGGCACCAGCTACCGAGAGCTTCAGCTTCGCAAGTTGAAGAAGACTGACATGTCACCAACACAGAATCACAGTTTTCGCTGTGTGACACTACGTAGAATACCTTCAATAAATTCTCTTGTCTCCTGCTCCCTGTGACTGCCAGCCGGTGTTCTTTGCAGCCGAAGCTGTGGAGGCGTTGAGGCACAGCTTCATGTTGGCTTGGGAGCAGGTTATGGCAGCTAATTTTTTCAGTCCCGGACTGCAGCTAAAAAAAGCCCCCCCCGGGGGGGGGGGTGGGGGGTATGTGATACTTCATTAGGAGGCTGGGGGTACCACCAGAGAGCTGGGACATGGGTCTTGGTCAGATGTGGTTCACCAGCCCCGACCCCAGCATGTCACCTATGGGCCGTTGACTGCCAAAACGTACAAGGTCTTTGGTCCCTACTTTTAACTACATAAAGGATACACAATTTTGTTTTTGTTTTTTTTTACGGCCTTAAAAACATCTTCTACAGCAACAAAACAACGGGCAGCTATTAACAAGAAAAGCAATTCCCCAAACCTTTAAAAAACAAAAACACGCTCCTGGCGCTAAACTGTTTTGGTAACATTCACTTCGAAAAGTAGATAAACAAACATATAGGACAGCGACCAAGCGATATCTACTATTTTGTGGCCAACAGTTTGTGCACTCATGATCGCAAAAAAAAAAAAGGATTCATGAAACGATTAAAAAAAGCAAACATCAGTAAACAGAGAAAACAAACAGATTGAGAGATAAAAATAGAGTTCCAAAACCAAGCAACAGATAAGAAGGGGAGAGAACAATGTTGCTAGGGGAAACCAGGTTTTTTTACTTTTATGATTTCTGTCCCGAGTTATTTACTTGACGTTGAATAACAGGTTTGGCGAAACATAGCTGGCCAAGACCCTGTCCCACCTCTCCGTTAGTAGACCTAACCTGGCTACAGGGGCAGAGATCACCGTAGTCCACGTGGTGGTGGAATCTGCTAAAGAAGTATTATACACCACCTGTTTTGTAACTACACTCATGGACTGGACAAATTACTTCGTCTCAGCAGCTTCGGCCGTAAAGAGCATCATCATCTGTTCATTCCAAGGAGGTAGAGGACAAGACAAGACAATGACGATGGGCTTTGTGGAGAGGAGAGAGAGAGAGAGAGAGAGAGGGGGGGCTGTAGTAAGAATTGAATAAGGTATAAAAGTAGTCTGTTTTCCAGTTAATTCCATGATGGCTCTTGCTTAGGTCACGTCATACTAATATTTTCTTTCATTTTCCGTTCATTTTGTGAGAAGATCTTCATTAGGTGAAGTAAAAGTTATATTTTATTTCGTTTTTCCCGTTAATTTTATGAGAAGATCTTGATTAGGTCAAGTGAATTTCAAATTTTCGTTCGTTTTCACCGTTAATGTTAATGAGTTCCATTTGTGGATTATCCATTAGCCTGAACAGCCAAAGGTCTAGGGGCCACAGAAGAGAAGGGGGCCCAACGTCAAGCAGCCCTCAGCAAATACTAGTTTATTACGTGATGACGTGAGAGGAGAGCTATAATAGGAAGGCAGCGTGGTACGTTTAGCCTATCGGCCGCCGTTCATACCGTTTAATCCGCTGTTGCACAGTTCATGATTAGCTCAAGAGAAATCCTTTCTTTGTTTTTTGGCCCATGGAATATTTGCTTTCTTTTATATCTGTTATAACACAGTGTACTGAAGCTGTTACGATATAGCCACACAAGTTACATGCTCATTAAGATCTTCTTCTTTTTCTTCAGCTTTCCGAGTCATTAAGGCTCATTGCTGCGGATAAAAGTTTGCCTCCATTCCTCTCTATTCCTAACCTTCTCTCTCCAGTTGGTGACACCAATTTCTTTTATACTTTTATATCCCATTCTATGTTGTCTTTCCATCTCTGTCTTGGTCTTCCCCTTGGTCTTGTTTTCCTCATCTCTTGTGAGTACATAATTTTCGTTTGTCTGTTCTCTTCCATCCTTTGTACATGGCCCAGCTCATTCAAGATGTGCAATGTTTATTTCTGTTTCTCCGTTCCGTCACCCAGTTCAAAATTTTTCACAAAGGACTTTTACTTCCTTAAGTTCTTTGGGGACCACTCAAGCTTTGTCCCTTTTTTTTTTGGGGGGGGGGGGGAGGGGTGGGCAATAGGCAACACAGTCTTCACAAGCTAGTGAGCCTATGTCCAGTGACGTCATATCTCTCTCTCTCTCCCTCTCTCTCTCTCCCTCTCTCTCTCTCTTCCTCTCTCTCTCTCTCTGTCTCTGTCATATAAGTTGTATACGTCAGTCGAGATGGGCATATAAACATCCAGAATTCTCAGTTGATATAAACATACATAACTCTCAGGTGATATAAACATACAGAACTCTCAAGTGATATAAACATACATAACTCTAAGGTGATATAAAATACAGAACTCTCAGGTGATATAAAAATACAGCACTCTCGGGTGGTATAAACATAAAGAACTCTCAGGTGATATACAAATACAGAACTCTCAGGTGATATAAACATAAAGAACTCTCAGGTGATATAAACATATGGAACTGTCAGGTGAACGGATAACCAGTCATCCGTGAAAACGTTTACGCCGGCGGCACATGGAAACTTCCAGAAACCCAGGCACACGGTAGGAGCGCCTGACATTCTAGCATTAGTCTCTTTGTGCTTCCCTGAATATCATCTCTTTTAGTCGCTGAGCAGAATATGACATTCATCTCCGAAAGAAAATCTATTTATGAGAGAGAGAGAGAGAGAGAGAGAGAGAGAGAGAGAGAGAGAGAATGAATAATCTTTATTTTTCAAGGGTAAAGAATTGGGCACGCAGGCCCGTCTTACATTCTGCCCTTCATCACTCCATCTTTCATTCTTCCCACACACTTGATTTAGTACAAAAATACAAATTAAATTAGTAAAAACATATCAAAAGAGTGTAAGATTTAACTACTACATTCAAGGTAAAAGAGAAGAAGTAATTGACCTAATAAAATAGCACTCACGCACACATACACCCGCAGACATATACATAAATAAAAATACACTGTAAATACAGATATTCTAACATATGTTTTTTTTAAACAAACATTAAAATAATTTCTAACAATATCTAACAAGTTGCTTTTCTAACTATGTCACTGAAGTACTTGATGGTTTACGAGCCATGTGTTGAGAGAGTGCTGGCTATTTTATGGAGGCATATAATTACAAGCAAGTAAATAATGAAACAGGTTTGAGTTAAAGGATGAAGTATTACCAATGGATTTTAAATGGTAGGGGAGGGTGTTCCAGAGCTGTACTGCAGAGTATGCAAGGCTTTTCTTGTACATATCAATTCTGGGTTTAGGAAGAAGACAGTTTTTTAAACGCTGGCTATGTTTAGTGTTATACGTAAACAGTGACCACAAGTAAGGCGGAGCATTGTGCGACAGAATTCTGTTAACAAACTTAACTTTGTTAAAAATGATTCTATTTTTGAGGGGTAGAATTCTGAGTTGTTTGTGTTGATCTACAGTCTGTACTGGGTGTTTGTCACAAATAAGATCTAATGCTCGCTTGTGAAGTGAGTGGAGCCTTTTTGTGTTTGAGACTGAGCATCCATCCCAGATTGTGGAACAGTAATCTAAGTGTGTTTGTATGTGTGATATGTAGTATATTTTTCTTGTGTTTTTGTCGATAAAGTGTTTAATTTTGGCTAATTGGTAAACTTTCTGTGCAATCAAATTTGTTAGGTTATGTACGTATGAATTCCAAGTTAAATGCTGATCAATGATGAGTCCTAGGGTTTTATGTTCATGAACATTTTCTATTGCCTTAGTCCCAGCACAAGAGAGAGAGAGAGAGAGAGCTTACGAGCTACATAAGATCTGCATTATTCTGCGCTTGTAATAAATAATAATGGTATGTTCATCCCACAAGAAAAGGTTTGAAACAGACGTTATCTGTCGTTGAGAGTGATTTTCTTGAGCATTTTTCAAGTTGAACTCTCTAAATTGATACCCGGAAAGGGACTTTGCTCTGGTAGCACTGACCCCCATCTGGTTTCTGTGCTATGGACCACGCCTCTTCTTTCATCAAAAGAAGAGACGTGGTCCATAGGCAGTAAATGTAGTAGAGATTCCAGGGATTACAGAAGATTGCAGAGAGAGGATTTACATATGGGATATTGCCTAAGTCTGTCACATACTTCTCAATGCACTTACGGGACAGGTATTCAGACTCCAGAGCCTATCTTGCAGATCTACCCTCTCCACCAAGAAGGCGGGACCCAGATTTGGCCACAGAGAGCTACACTGGAAGACAAACTTTGGAGCGCAAGACATGACCTCCGAAAGACTGCACAATTCGTCCGGACATGAAATACAAACGTCCAGAACTAGGGAACGTAGAAGGAGAAGCAGAAGAGGAGGAGGAGGGGGAAAGAGGAGAAAGAGGGAAAAGAGGAGAAGGAGAAGGAGGGGTAGGAAAAAGAAGAGGAATGTGAGAAACAGGAGGAATAAGAGGAATAAGAAGAATAAGAGGAATAAGAAGAATAAGAGGAATAAGAAGAATAAGAGGAATAAGAAGAATAAAAAGATGAAAAAGAATAAAAAGAATAAGCGGCACTGCATCAAATCTTCACTAAAGAGATGGCAGAGCACCAGCTACTTATGCAAAAAATTACGACAATAAAGCATAACACATGAAGAGCACTTCTACGTAAATTACAACAATAAAGTATAACACATGAAGAGCACTTCTACGTAAATTACAACAATAAAGTATAACACATGAAGAGCACTTCTACGTAAATTACAACAATAAAGTATAACACATGAAGAGCACTTCTACGTAAAAGTGACAGAGAAGGGGAAAAGACGCACAATGGAAAAATTACGTGAGTTTTACTTTTCATGCTCCACTTGTTACTGAGTTTTAAGAGAACATTTTGGAGGTAAAGACCCTCTCTGATCAGGCAATCAGCGACCCTACACGCTAGGGACAGGGTTGACGAACTAGAAGCGACTATGACCATGTCCCACCTACCTGTCGGTACCCCCCCCCCCTCAATAACAAGCCTAGCCTGGCTAACAGGACAGGGATCGCCAATGTCGCCATGGTGGTGGAGTCTGTTAAAGAAGTATAACACACCCCCTTGCTTTTTAGCTCCAGCCAGGGACTGAAAAAATAGCTGCCATAACCCGCTCCCAAGCCGACACCATGCTGTCCTTCAAATCATTGACCGCATCGGCTGCAAAGAACAATCCGCTTGCACTACGAAGAAGAAGAAGAAGAAGAGGAAGAAGAAGAAGAAGGAGAAGAAGAAGAACTGCCATATCTCTGTTATTATACTCTTGCTGTTCTTATAAACATCAAACTGAATACAGAACTCCATAAAAATGACCAAGAACTGAGAGAACATTACAAAATTATTATAGCAAATAGATACAATGCAATAGCAAAGATAAATAGTATAGATGAACAATGGGCAGTGTTAAGAGATTCTATCCACCAAACTGTTAAGGAGATAATACCACCAAAAAAAAAGAAGCCCCTAAAAATAAATGGATGACAGACGACATCTTAGAACTAATGGACAAGAGGAGGAGGAGGAGTAAAAATAACGAGGAAAAATATAGGAAGATAAATAAAGAAATAAGACGCAAATGAAGAGAAGCAAAAGAAGTGTGGTTAAATGAACAGTGCAGACAGATAGAGGACTCTCATAATAAAGACAGCAAAAACATGCACAAACGAATTAGTTAACTCACAGGCAGGAAAACAAAATATACCACAGGATGCCTGAAATCGAAAGAAGGTAAAATGTTAATGGGAAAAGAAGACATTGTGGACAGGTGGACAGAGTATATCGGTGAGCTATATGGAGGAGAAAGAACAGAATTAACACCAGATAATGAAAACTGTGATGGACCACCAATGCTTGAAGATGAAATCATAGATGCCATCAAACACATGAAGAAAGGACAAGCGACTGGGCCTGATAATATAACAATAGAAGAAATAGAGGCACTAGAGGAGACAGGAATAAAAATAATAACTAAGTTACTGAATGACATTTACAACAGTGGTTATATTCCCAGTGACCTGATTAAATTCACGTTTATAGCACTACCAAAGAAACCAGGTGCAAAGGAATGTGACGACCACCGGACTATCAGCCTCTCATGTCACATAACGAAGCTATTTCTGAGAATAATGATGAGAAGAACAAGGAAAAAGATAAAAATGGAAATAGAGATGAACAGTTTGGATTTGTTGAAGGAAAGGGAACACACAATGCCATTTATGCTTTACGAACACTAACAGAAAGAGCTTATACTTCATTGATTACACCAAGGCATTCGACAAGGTGAAACATAATGAAATTATTAAAATGCTTGAAGACATCAATATAGACGGCAAAGAACAGAGGATTGTAAAACATCTATACTGGCAGCAAGAAGCAGCAGTTCGAGTTGAAAATAGAACTGGAAAATATCAACCTATAAAACAAGGGTTGCGACAAGGATGTGTACTATCTCCAGACCTTTTTTCTCTGTACAGCGAGAATATTCTAAGAACAATCATCACAGAACCAGGCATAAAAATTGGAGGGTACAATATTAACAACTTTCGGTATGCTGACGACACAGTACTGATAGTTGAGAACGAACAAGACCTGCAAAATCTCCTGGATAAAGTCGCCAAAGAAAGTGAACAGAAAGGCCTTACTTTGAACATAAAAAAAGACAGAGACTATGGTTATATCTAAGAAACAGAATCCACCAGCATGCAGTATAAAATTAAACGGAACTATTCTAAAGCAGGTGCAGAAATTCAAATACCTTGGAGCAGTAATAACTTCAGATGGGAATGCAGAACAGAAATTAGGAACAGAATAGGCCAAGCAAAGACTGCATTTCAGAGAATGAGAAACATATTAGCTAACACATCTTTATCAATGAATGTTAGAAAACGAGTCCTAAAATGCTATATTGAACCTATCTTGTTATATGGAAGTGAATCATGGACAATAGACAAGTCTACACAAAAATCATTAGAAGCAGTAGAAATGTGGTTTATTAGAAGAATGTTGCGAATCTCCTGGACAGCAAAAATAACTAATGAAGAATGTATGAGAAGAGCTGGAGAGACAAAAACCTCGTCAAAAAGATAAGAGAGAGACAATGTACTTTCATAGGACATGCAATGAGAAGAGGGGGCATTGAAAATATTATAACAACAGGAAAAATAGAAGGAAGAAGATCAAGAGGAAGACCAAGATACTGGACAGTCTGACGGGATGGTGTGAGAGGAGATCACCAACTGAATTGATGGCCTGCATGAAGGATCGGGTACTCTGGAGAAGCATAATAGCCAACGCCAGTCGGCAAGGCACCTGATGATGATGATGTTCTTATAAACTGCCACACCTCTGTTATTATACTCTTGCTGTTCTTATAAACTGCCACATCTCTGTTATTATACTCTTGCTGTTCTTATAAACTGCCACATCTCTGTTATTCATTCTAAGGATCTTTCTGTGTGTCTTTTTATGTATTATCAATGACTCGTTTCCATTGAAAAACAAAACAAAACAAAACAAAATAAAAACGACAGAGTAAAAGTGCTTAGTTCATACAAGCAAGCATTAACAAGGAAAGCTAAACTATGAACGAATACTCCTATACATTCCATTGATATATTTGGCAATTTGATCTATACTCTAACAAGAAGGACATTTCTTGCTGTGCTAGGCAGTCGTGACAAGTCTATCACTGCAACGCCCACTTTCCCTTATCTAACATAGACCAGTGTTTTATTACAATAACAGTAACAGGGATTCCCAAAATAAGAGTCAAGGGGGGGGGGCAGTCGTGTTTTCCCCTGAGAAATGACTCTAAGAGAAACCTGGAGCCAGAGACAGTTCATGCTGGGGTGTCTTGACACTGCAGAATGTCAGACTGGGCCCTGACTTATTTGGCTTCCCACATCTCGCTGATGGACATAAGTAGGTCGTGGGTTTTCTGGAAACTGTGTGATCATGATCGACTACCAACCCCCACCCCGACGCCCCTTCCAGTCAAGCCAGGTGTAGAAACGGGTACCTGAAACATTCATGTTGATGGCAGACAGCCTCTGAAGATGGAGAATACCTCGCGCGGAAAGGGACTCATACCAAAAATACACTTGCACAGTTTGGCTATAGGGGATACAGGGAAAAGAGGATACCACGCTGGGGTACACCAAAAATACACTTGCACAGTTTGGCTATAGGGGATAAAGGAAAAAGAGGATACCACGCTGGGGTTGAGTACCATGATCTGCCTTCTCAGAGAAGACGGAAAATTGCTTTTTTTTTTCTCAGCAAACAAAAGTAGCCCGCCCCCCCTCCCCGATGCCCTGTTGGTCGTGATTAGGAGCACCAAGATGATGTCTGATAGGGTGTTGGTCAACTACGATTCCCGTGATTAGGAGCACCAAGATGATGTCTGATAGGGTGTTGGTCAACTACGATTCCCGTGATTAGGAGCACCAAGATGATGTCTGATAGGGTGTTGGTCAACTACGATTCCCGTGATTAGGAGCACCAAGATGATGTCTGATAGGGTGTTGGTCAACTACGATTCCCGTGATTAGGAGCACCAGATGATGTCTGATAGGGTGTTGGTCAACTACGATTCCCGTGATTAGGAGCACCAAGATGATGTCTGATAGGGTGTTGGTCAACTACGATTCCCGTGATTAGGAGCACCAAGATGATATCTGATAGGGTGTTGGTCAACTACGATTCCCGTGATTAGGAGCACCAAGATGATGTCTGATAGGGTTTTGGTCAACTACGATTCCCGTGATTAGGAGCACCAAGATGGTGTCTGATAGGGTGTTGGTCAACTACGATTCCCGTGATAAAAATACTCTGTCATTTCCCGGAGTAGAGCTAAAAAAGGTCATAGACAATGTAAAGCCATGACAAGATCATGGACAATGTAAAGCCATGACAAGATCATGGACAATGTAAAGCCATGACAAGGTCATGGACAATGTAAAGCCATGACAAGGTCATGGACAATGTAAAGCCATGGCAAGATCATGGACAATGTAAAGCCATGGCAAGATCATGGACAATGTAAAGCCATGACAAGATCATGGACAATGTAAAGCCATGACAAGATCATGGACAGTCTAAAGCGATGATATGTTACATAATGTCATGAAATGAACTATTGGAAAATATCGAGTGACAAGTCCCAGTTAGTTCTTTTATCACTTTTCTTTCACCCAGTTAATTGTCTTGTCACTTTTCTTTCACCCAGTTCATTGTCTCGTCACTTTTCTTTCACCCAGTTAATTCTCTCGTCACTTTTCTTTCACCCAGCTAATTCTCTCGTCACTTTTCTTTCACCCAGTTAATTGTCTCGTCACTTTTCTTTCACCCAGTTAATTGTCTCGTCACTTTTCTTTCTCCCACGTCTAAAAGTCTTCGTCTGTGAATTTTTTCCAGGTCTAACCATACTGTGTTTTACAATTTTGTGAGCGAATAGGAAAGCAAAACCAGTTTCTTATGGGTGAATCTGTGAGGAAAATCATTTTATTATGGGCGAATGTGTGAGGAAAATGTTTCTTATGAGCGAATCTGTGAGGAAAATGAGTTTCTTATGGGCGAATCTGTGAGGAAAATCAGTTTCGTATGGGAGAAATATAAGGAAAACCATTAAACCATTTTTTTATGAGCACACAAGAGAGCAAAATCAGTTAATTATGGGCGAATATGTTAGGAAAACCATTTTATTATGGGCGAATCCGTAAGGAAAACCATTTTATTATGGGCGAATATGTGAGGAAAATCAGTTTCTTATGGGCGAATCTGTAAGGAAAATAATTTTATTATGGGCGAATGTGTGAGGAAAATGAGTTTATTATGGGAGAAATATAAGGAAAACCATTTTCTTATGAGCACACAGGAGAACAAAATCAGTTTATTATGGGCGAATATGTAGGGAAAACCATTTTATTATGGGCGAATGTGTGAGGAAAACCATTTTATTATGGGCGAATGTGTGAGGAAAACCATTTTATTATGGGTGAATGTATGAGGAAAATCATTTTATTATGGGCGAATCTGTGAGGAAAATCACTTTATTACGGAAGAAATATAAGGAAAACCATTTTCTTATGAGCACACAGGAGAGCAAAACCAGTTTATTATGGGCGAATATGTGAGGAAAACCAGTTTCTTAAGAGCGAGCAGAAGAGCAAAACCAGTTTCTTGTGTGGGAGGAAAGAGCAGTGTGTTACGTGCTAAACCTAGGAGCGAACTCTAGACATGTTTACTTCATGCTCCGTAGACTGTGAATTATTTCACAAATATTTGAGTCTGTCATTTTAAAAAGCTGCATATAACATATTTAAAGTGTTCTACTTGTTAGGCAAGACTTCCCTAAGAATAGCAAACCGAACGAAGAACGAAACATATAGATTTACCATCCCAAGCGAGTTTCGTTTACTTGTGACGCTTTTCATGTTATGACACGCATATCGTTAATCATCATCATCATCATCATCATCGTCATTATCATCATCATCGCCTTTCACTACCTTGAGAGCATAAGCCACGGATAAAGGCTTTCCAACCATAAATTAAACCTCAGCAGGTAAAACAAAAAAGTATAATTTTTATATACAGGTAAGATTTACACTGTCACACCTTATACACATTTTACATATAGGCAGATCTTAAATATTTACACATATGTAAACTTTCTACAAAGATTTACACACATAAAACTACACATTCTATACTTTTTGGAACCAGAAAAGAAAACTATAAAAGTTTTTCATATAAGAAAAATCTACGTTCTTTCAACTGGAGGATCTTGATTTTGCAGATGACATAGCTCTTATCAGTGACAATATGAATTCGATGCAAGAAAAATAAAGATACTTTGTCTTCAGTGGCTAGTAAAATAGGACTTGAAATTAACAAGGAAAAAACAAAAATAATGAAACTTTTCATTAATGAGGAAAAAAAATATACGTAGAAGGAACAACTGTTGAAGACTAAATCATTTTGCATACCTCGGCAGATACATAGACCAGGATGGTGATACCAGAAAGGAAGTTAGAGTTAGAATTACAAAAACAGCATTGACCTTCAAGAATCTTGAGAACATATGGCATTCAAAATTTGTAAGCACAAAAACCAAGTTAAGATTATTCATTTCAAATAAAATATCCACCCTCATTTATGCATGCGAAAGCTGGAAAACAACTAAAGAAATAGACAAGAAATTAGACTATTTTCGAAACAAATGAATAAGAATTATATTTGGTGTAAAGTGGAACGAATTCAAGAACAACGGAGAGATAAGACAGATGAGCAAACAACAACCTGTCTCATGGGTGTTCAGAAAAAGGAGATGGAGGAATATCGGTCACGTGTTGAGAAGAAACAATCAGAGAAATCCAAAACAAACTATCAAGTGGAACGTAACAGGCCAAAGAAAAAGAGGTCGACCATGTTAAACTCTAAAGAGGACATTGTTAAGAGAGGCCAGTTTAGTGGGCACAACACCCCTTGATGAGATTGAAAAGCTCGCTGAAAACAGGAAATCTTGGCGAACTACCATGTGAGCCCTATGCGACGTTTAGCGGCGCGGGAAGGATGTAAGATGCAAGAAAATCTAACTTAAATCCCACATACAAACAAACTGAACGTTATTTTAAAAAAAACTTTATGCGTTTACACATATACAAACATGACATAAATTGTGCACTCTTATTTAGCTCCTACAAGTTTTCTCTAATATTAAAAACATCCCCCCCCATATTTTTTGATGTATTCATATCACTTTTTTTTCGGACACCCTGTGGAATTACAAATTTCATTAATCTTAATAGAAATACGTCTCTGAGGCAGATCCTCGCTAGAGGCAATGTAAAAAAAAAGACTCAGAAACACATGCAATTATAAAACAATTAAGCAAGTTCCAAAACCCAGCTGTAGGTCTGCGATGGCTCCCCTCCCTCTGCTGGATAAATAGAATTTAAAAAAAAAACAAAACAAATGCCTTACCCAAGGCAAGGAGCAAAATGGAACAAATCAGCTACCTGGTAACATGTCAAGAAGGAAGAACCACCACCCACATCAAACTAAACATCAGCGGTGTAACCAAAACGAAAACAGAAACATAACAAGAACCTCATTCATCAACTACGGAGATACCGGCAAGCTAGAATTTTTCGCCTAACAACGGGACACTGCAGACTCTGTTGTCTTAAAATGTCACATACGGACAAATGTCCCCGCGGCTTTGGTGCCCAGACTCCGGAGCATATCCTGCAGAACCTGTCCAACTTACTCAAACCTTCTTCCACAGATATGGCCCCCCCCCCCCCCCCCCCGGGGGGGAGGGGGTGAGGGGAGAAGGAACTGAAAGAAAATCAAAGAGACTCCCAATCAAACCTGGAGAAGACAGAAGACTTGGTCAGAGCGGCGGGGCTGCAGAAACAACATGATCAACCTTCAGCTATTCCAGCGCGGTAGAAGAAGAAGAAGAAGAAAGAAGATAAGACCAACAAGGAATCTGTAGAATATCTTCAATATTATGTCTAAGACGTCAGACTTATAACTACTGGAATACAAATGGAAACAAGACCAAGGGGTAGACCAAGACATAGAGGGAAAGGCATCATAGAAGAGGATATAAAAGAAACTTGTGCCACCAACTTGAGAGAGAAGATTAGGAATACAAAGGAATGGAGGCGAACTTTATCTGCAGCAATGAGCCTTAATGGCTCGGAAAGCTGAAAAGAAGAAGAAGAAGAAGGAATACATATGGTTGGTGTAACGTACAGGTAACCTAATATGAGACTGCAGGCGTAAAGTAATATGGAATAATTCCGCTGACAGATGGCTCAAGAACTGCTGCAGTTGTTGCGAAGAATACATCGGAGTAAATCTCTGAAATGCTCTCATAAATGTAAATATCAAAGATAAAAGTAGCAGCACTACTACTACTACTACTACTACTACTACTACTACTACTACTACTACTACTACTACTACGACTACGACTACTACTACTACTACTACTTTTGTTGCTGTAGCAGTAGTAGTTGTATTAGTAGTAGTTTTAGTAGTAGTAGTTGTTGTAGTAGTAGTTGTAGTAGTAGTAGTTCTTGTTATTGTTGTAGTATTAGCTGTAGCAGTTGTAGTAGTAATAATGGTAATAGCAACAGTACTAGTAACAGTGCAGTCGTAATAGTAGAAATTGTAGTAGTAGTAATAGTAGTGATAATAGTAAATATGGTAGTAGTAACAATACTAAAAGTAGTGAAGTAAAGTAGTAGTATACTTTAGTAGTAGTAGTAATAGTAGTAGTAGTAGTAGTAGTAGTATAGTAGTAGTAGTAGCACCAGCAGTAATGGTAGTAGTAATGTCTATACTTAACAGAGCAGGTAATAAAGATTGTCCTGTCTTCTGTCTCCATGGAACTGAGAGCTATCGGTCTTTGCAGCAGATGCAGTGAAGATGTTGAGACACAGCATAATGTCGGACTGGGAGTGGGCATGGTGGCTATTTTTTCAATCA
This sequence comes from Achatina immaculata, assembly GCA_009760885.1. NCBI lineage: Eukaryota > Metazoa > Mollusca > Gastropoda > Stylommatophora > Achatinidae > Lissachatina > Lissachatina immaculata. Next base: position 21,066,613 of record CM019696.1, read on the forward strand.
CTCAGTGGAGCTAACTGGCAGAGGGTGTGTAATGCTTCTTTAACAGACTCCACCACCATTGGACTGTCTTGTTAGTCAGTTTAAGCCTGTTACTGGGGTATAAGAGAAGAAGTAGGACAGAGTTTTGGTTGGCTACAGTACGCTAACCCTGACATTGGATAGTTAGCTATGGGTCACTGCAAACAGCAAGAAGATAACTAAGAAGAAGAAGGATAGTATCAGCAGAAAGTAAGGAAAGAGATACAGATTTTCACTAATCCCAGGAGGTAAGAAATTGTAGATCTCTACTTCCCACAGTTTAAGACCATTTTTGCCTGTAAGATTACAGCCAGAACTGGCAGACAGACTGATCTACTTGACATGTGTATCTCCTAGTAAACACGCTGTGTACCACCAAGATAACTGGTCATAGGCAAACGTGTTTGTTTCAGTGGCTAGGCCCGTATCTATGCTTGTTATTGTGTAAACAAGTGGCTTTTCGAACAGAAAGATAACCGATTTACACACAGAGAGAGAGAGAGAGGAGAGAGAGAGAGAGAGCAAATATTTAATTAAGAATGTACCTAGTTTTAGTAGATGATTCCAAGGTAATGCAATTTATTTAAATCGTTTCGCACAACAGAAAACAAGAGGGACAACCGAAAAATAAACACAGCATACTATTCAGTACCGGTAACTCTGAGTAAATGAACACAACGGTTATTATATCACTTTTCCACCTCGTCCCACCTGCATTTCTACGGACTTCTTGTATCACTCCACGAATTTCTTAATTCTTTGCGAATCCAGATCTGGCACCACGTCTTTAATCTCATCTTCTTCTACGCCGTGATAATCGCATGGCAACAGAGCTGTAAAGATGATGAAGAAAATATTCAAACCGCAGCTGTTGTTTTGCCTGCAGCTTTGTGGCCTGTGCGTGGCTACGAGCAGTCGTGGAGCTTCTTCAGTTACAGTTGTTCTTCCCCTTGACGACTGTCTACCCATTTATATACTTTTCTTTCGAACCATGCTGTTTTCCATTCCGTAGCGAACCAGCATCATGCGGTGAATTTCAGCAGGTTTGACTCCTTCCGCCTGGAGAAAGCTCACTACAGCGTGTTGTTCAACAGGGGGTGCAATCTGCAGCGGAGCGTCCATGTTTTCTTTGACCTTGGCTTCAACTATATCTATACTACAAGAGCTTAATATTGAAGAAGGCTGGCTAGTAAAGAGGATTAAAGAGAGAAAACTTAAATATTTTTAGACACTTTAAACGTCATGATAATCTAGAGAAGACCGTCTTGGAAGGGTACATAATGGGAAAAAGAAAGAGAGGAAGACCAAGGCGAAGATGGCTGCAAGACATAGTTGATGATCTGCAAATGCATGCATCAGCGGCAGGCCTTTTTGCTCACAGCCGAGAGGCCTACAGGGGTGCTGTTAGGGAGGCAAAGTTCCGCAAGGGACATTCAAATGAATGAATGAATGGGCTAAGATTCTATGTGATGGATAAGAAAAGTATAATTCTAAAATGTTGTGAATTTATGAGCTAAGACTTTATGTGATGGATAAGAAAAGTATAATTTCAAAACTTTGTAAACTTATGGGCTAAGACTTTATGTGATGGATAAGAAAAGTATAATTCTAAAATGTTGCAAACTTATGGGCTAAGACTGATGCGATGGATAAGAAAAGTATAATTCTAAAATAATGTAAACTTCTGGGCTAAGACTTTATGTGATGGATAAGAAAAGTATAATTCTAAAATGTTGTAAACTTCTGGGCTAAGACTTTATGTGATGGATAAGAGAAACAATTCTAAAATGTTGTAAACTTCTGGGCTAAGACTTTATGTGATGGATAAGAAAAGTATAATTCTAAAATGTTGTAAACTACTGGGCTAAGACTTTATGTGATGTATAAGAAAAGTATAATTCTAAAATGTTGTAAACTTCTGGGCTAAGACTTTATGTGATGGATAAGAAAAGTATAATTCTAAAATGTTGTAAACTTCTGGGCTAAGACTTTATGTGATGAATAAGAAATGTATAATTCTAAAATGTTGTAAACTTCTGGGCTAAGACTTTATGTGATGGATAAGAAAAGTATAATTCTAAAATGTTGTAAACTTCTGGCTAAGACTTTATGTGATGGATAAGAAAAGTATAATTCTAAAATGTTGTAAACTACTGGGCTAAGACTTTATGTGATGGATAAGAAAAGTATAATTCTAAAATGTTGTAAACTTCTGGGCTAAGACTTTATGTGATGGATAAGAGAAACAATTCTAAAATGTTGTAAACTTCTGGGCTAAGACTTTATGTGATGGATAAGAAAAGTATAATTCTAAAATGAGAACTTGATACTCAGACTCCGGCATAACTCTTCGCTGGCGTCTCACCCCACCTCACCCGTCAACCTTCCATCCCTCCATCCTATCTCACCCCACCCCCGCTGTATCACACCGCTCAACCCCACCCGAGACCTCATATCCACCCCACACCTCAACTCTACCCCACTCCTCAACTCCACCCCACACCTCATCTCCATCCTACCCCAACTTCACCCCGCCCCTGAACTTCACCCTAGTCTTCAACTCCACCCCAGAACTCATCTCCACCCCAGCCCTCAACTCCACCCCAGAACTCATCTTCACCCCAGAACTCATCTCCACCCCACCCCTCATCTCCACCCCACCCCTCAACTCCATCCGAGACCTCATCTCCACCCCACCCCTCAACTCCACCCGAGACCTCATCTCCACCCCAGAACTCATCTCCACCCCACCCCTCATCTCCACCCCACCCCTCAACTCCATCCGAGACCTCATCTCCACCCCACCCCTCAACTCCACCCGAGACCTCATCTCCACCCCAGAACTCATCTCCACCCTACCCCTCAACTCCACCCCAGAACTCATCTCCACCCCAACCCTGAACTTCACCCTACTCTTCAACTCCACCCCAGAACTCATCTTCACCCCAGAACTCATCTCCACCCCACCCCTCAACTCCACCCGAGACCTCATCTCCACCTCACCCCTCAACTCCACCCCAGACCTCATCTCCACCCCACTCTACAACTTCACCCAAGACCTCAACTCCATCCCACCTCTCCACTCCACTCCACTCCAGACCTCAACTCCACCAGACTCCTGCACTCCACTCCAGACCTCAACTCCACCCCAGACCTCAACTCCACGACACTCCTCAACTCCACCCCAGACCTCAACTCCACTCCAGACCTCAACTCCACCCCAGACCTCAGCTCCACCAGACTCCTCAACTCCACTCCAGACCTCAACTCCACCACCACTCCTCAACTCCACCCCACCTCTCAACTCCACCCCAGACCTCAACTCCACCACACTCCTCAACTACACCCCACCTCTCCACTCCACTACACCTCAGACCTCAGCTACACCCCAGACCCCAAATCCACCACACCCCTCAACTCCAGCATTTAACTCCATCCCTCAACCCCACCCCACTCCTAAACTCCTCCCGACCCCCCCCCCCCCCACTCCACTCCCACTGCGTGCTAACAAAGAGTTACACGGCTCATTAAAACACATATTAACAAAGTGAAGGAAACAATCGTTTAACAATGTACAGAAACACAGGCTTTAAAAAAAAACAACGAAAACAATGAAGAAAAGAAAAGGAAATAGACGACGCGGTAAATATTCTGAATTTGAACGATCCTGTCTTCGATTCGTAGTTGGACAAGCAGGTGTGTTTAGATTTCTGTTTCCATGGCAATCACCTCCTCACCATTTTATCCACGTTTATCTTAACGTGAGTTTGTATTTTGGATGTTGCTTTGGTCGGAGCGCTGCCTGACAAATTATAAACACTGAAACCTCAGTGCTTTTGGCTGTATCGAGGCTCCACGTTAACACTTGGTACTACGACCCACTTTCAAAGCGTGCCTAGATACCAGGTCCACGACAACCAGGCAGAGATAAGCACTGGCATAGCACCGCTCTAGAGACAGCAGGTTACAAGGGACAATAAGCCTAGTCATGATGACAATGCGAAATTTCTTTCTTTCTTTCGTTCTTTCTTTCTTTCTTTCTTTCTTTCTTTTTGGGGAGAAAGATGATAAGAGAGAAAAGAATGTATATCATTATAAGAGAGACTAAAAAAAAAAGAAAGAAACTTGTGAGAAATTCATAAAGTGAAACAAAGGAGGCAGCGGAGACAAACGCAGAATGCATAAATCTTTTCAATGTAGTTCATTCATTCATTCATTCATTCATTTGCATGTCCCTTGCGGAACTTTGCCTCCCAAACAGCTCTCCTGTTTCAATGTAATAGTCTTAACTTGGAAGTATTCCACTGGAAGGTAAGTGACTACATTATGTCTATGCTACTGCAGAACGTTTCATGCGACCCAAGAGTTAGTTCCCGGCATCAATACATTTGTACTTCAGTAACGTCATTTAGTAGTCTGGTATAGCTAGCCAAACAACAAACAAAGTACTTTAGAGATGAGATAAAGAAAGAAAAAAGAGTACAGAAAACACTTTAGAGCTGATAGTAAGAAAAACAGTACGAAAACCAGGTTAGAAGTAAGAGACAGATAATGAGTACAGGAAGCAGTTTAGAAGTGAGAGAAAGAAAAAAGAGTACAGAAAGCAGAAGTGAGAGAAATAAAAAAGAGTACAGACAGAAGTTTAGAAGTGGGAGAAAGAAAAAAAGTACAGAAAGCAGAAGTGAGAGAAATAAAGAGTACAGACAGAAGTTTAGAAGTGGGAGAAAGAAAAAAAGTACAGAAAGCAGAAGTGAGAGAAATAAAAAAGAATGCAGAAACCAGTTTAGAAGTGAGAGAAAAAAAAGAGTAAGGGAATGACCGAGACTCGAACCACCAGACTCCTCTAGGAGATGTTACTCGTATACGGCAGAGTGAATAGTAAGCTATTTTCTTACGGCTAGGCGGCTGCTCGGCCTACTGGAGTCCGCGGTTCGAGTCCTAGGCAATTCTGTCGCCACTCTTCCTTCTCTCACGTGTAAACTACTTTATCTACGATTTCTCGAATTCTAACCACAAATCACTGAGCTAAAGAACATTAGTGACCTAAACCTTTGTTGTTTCTTGTTCGAAACATTTACACATATTACTTCCGTCACTTTTATTCTAAGAAGAGATGTCATGTAACAGCGGGACCGACCCATTTCAATAACTGGTTTTACCTTTTACCTTATTTCAGAGACTAGGAACTGAAACAGCCAATAGACTAGCAAAGGAAGGCACAAAGAAAGAACAATTCAGACACAGAATATCCCAAAAGGAAGTGAACACATTAGTTATAAGGAAACATCAAAACGCCTGGAGACGGAGGAACAAACGGCAGATACACACATGACCCCATACTAAGACTAAGCAAACAACAGATACCCACAGGACCCCATACTAAGACTAAACAAACAGCAGATACCCACAGGACCCCATACTAAGACTAAACAAACAGCAGATACCCACAGGACCCCATACTAAGACTAAACAAACAACAGATACCCACAGGACCCCATACTAAGACTAAACAAACAGCAGATACACACATGGCCCCATACTAAGACTAAACAAACAACAGATACCCACAGGACCCCATACTAAGACTAAACAAACAACAGATACTCACATGACCCCATACTAAAACTAAACAAACAGCAGATACCCAAAGGACCCAGTACTAAGACTAATCAGTTAACAGCTTAACACAGGACCCCATACTAAGACTAAACAAACAATAGATACACACAGAACCCCATACTAAGACTAAAGAAACAGTATATACCAACAAGACCCCAAAATGAGACTAAACAAACAGCAGATACCCACAAGACCCCATACTAAGACTAATCAATTAACAGATTAACACAGGACCCCATATTAAGACTAAACAACAATAGATACACACAGAACCCCATACTAAGACTAAACAAACAGCAGATACCCACGAGACCCCATACTAAGACTAAACAAACAACAGATACCCACAAGACCCTATACTAAGACTAAACAAACAGCAGATACCCACAAGACCCCATACTAAGACTAAACAAACAGCAGATACACACAAGACCCTATACTAAGACTAAACAAACAGCAGATACCCACGAGACACTATACTACGACTAAACAAACAACAACATACCACAGTCTTCAGACACCGCAAACTCAACGTCCATATCCAAAAGGTGCGCCAGCACCCCACACTGACCTCAGACTCCTGAACACTTGTACTACAGACCTGCACCATATACAGAGACCTCAGATCTCAGGTGGGCCCCAAGTGAGAAGCATGGTGAAGAAACTATAGGGTTTTAATGAAGACCTTCTGCTGACGGCGGGATTCACTGGGGCAACTCGACTCCTTGTTTAGAAAACAGCATACGAAACTGAATGAAGACCTAGTAGTAGTAGTAGTAGTAGTAGTAGTAGTAGTAGTAGTAGTAGTAGTAGTAGTAGTAGTAGTAATAGTAGAAGAAGAAGAAGAAGCTTGTAACTTCTAATATCTTTATTTCGCCAGAAAACACCGATGCAATGTTTTAAACAACAAAATAACTAATAACACATAATAGAAAAACGTGTGGAACATGTTTTCATGAAGTCAAAAGCATCTCGCATTATATTTGAATAATTTCATAAAATGCTGAAAACAGTTTACACAGCTCTTTCAGTCGGATTGCTAAATCAGCCTTTGTTTTCAGTCTAAACTGATGAAACAAAAAGCTGGAAAACATCAACAAAATTCATGTTATTAGAAAGATTGCGGCGACCATTTATGTTAAAAAACTTTGAAATCTTGGGCTATTTCTAAAGATAGGCAAGCTAAACTTGTACGTAATATACTGAATAGCTTTCGATTAAAAAGGTACATAATATTACAGAGAAACATATATCATCCGACGTACAAGAAAAGAAGAGAATTACCCCCTGTTTCGCTACAACGCAGAATCTATATTTTTATTTTTCTAATTTTAGTATAGATTATACGTTTATTTCTCTGATATTTGGAACAAAAACAGAGTTGCAATGCTTAAACACGCTCAGATATGGCGGCTTCTCACGTGGCCTGGCTATCCTGGAGGATAGTTTATCGATCTAACCAATCTTTCGCATCTCAGACTCTTCCACGACCAGGCCACATACCTCGTGACGTAGTGAGTATGTGCTCACAGTATGGATGCTCAGACCTACAGGGCAACCAATTAAAACCATTTACAGCGAGGTAGGTGTTTTCTTTTACTGTTTACACAGGTTTCCTTGATGATACGTCATGGCTGGATTATACAAAACTTGACACAAGTTACGTACACGAAATAAACATTTATTTTCAAAATCGAGTATTGCTGGTCTAATTTTAGAACGGGGGGTTGGAGAACATGTAGGAAAGGTAAAGTACTTTGTTTCGTTGCTAAAGTTGCTTACGGTTGCGTTATGTGAAAGACGACAGGTGGGAATTTCACGTTATCAACTAAAAAGGTGGCCATAACTGAGTGATTAACTGTCTTGAGAGTTCTTTTATCTTCATGATGTCACGTCGAAACAGGGCTCCCAAACCACAAGGTAAAATAAAATGCAGATAGATACATTTGCACCGAAACAATTAAACTGAAACAGCAACAACAACAACAACCTATGAGAAACATAATACACCAAGACTGAAATATTTCAGAACTCATGAAAAAAAAGCTATTGTCATGACCGTGGCAATCAGTACATTGAGTTTCGAGTTTGACGTCGACACCAACTTCAACGTCGACTGCGACTTCGGCCGAATTGATTGCTCACTGCTCCGAAAAAAAAAGATGATAAAGCTTACAGGAGCAATTTTTTTTTATAAATAGGAAACAACGAGGCTTTCGTACAGTAAAGTAAGAGAACACAGTTTTATAGGATTAGATCTAAAAAAAAAAAAAACGTAGACAAAGCACTTTAGTGAGGCGTGAGAGAAATAAAAACCACAAGAGAATTACCTGGGATTCGAACACGGACTCCGGTAGACGAGCTGCCGTCTAGCCACGAGAGAACAGCGCACTAACGAACTGCGCAACCTGTTCTCTCGAGCTCGTCCTACCGGAGTCCGTGTTCGAATCCCAGGTAATTAATTCTCTTGTGATTTTTTTTTCTTTCTCTCATGTATAATCCTACAAAACTGTGTTCTCTTACATTACCGTATGAAGCTTCCAGAAATGATTGTTTCTTGAGTTTATGAAATTAAGGAAGACTTCCACAGCCTCCCCCATTCCCCCCACCCCAAAAAAAGAAAAAAAAGGGGGGGGGGAGTACTACCCATTCAGTACCTGTTTCTCAAGACCTTTCGCTAAGATGTCGTATACAGAGAACTGAAGTTCACAACTCAGTGAATGATAATTAATCGAACAGACAATCATGATTTTCTAAATATGATTCCTTTTCAGTCAGACATGGTCGCGGGGCTCGGACCTACGGCAGAAGCTGTGGGGGCTGCCTGAAGGACCTGGAGAAGGCTGTGGGGCCTGCCTGAAGGACCTGGGGAAGGCTGTGGGGCTGCCTGAAGGACCTGGGGAAGGCTGTGGGGCTGCCTGAAGGACCTGGGGAAGGCTGTGGGGCTGCCTGAAGGACCTGGAGAAGGCTGTGGGGCCTTCCTGAAGGACCTGGAGAAGGCTGTGGGGCCTCCCTGAAGGACCTGGAGAAGGCTGTGGGGCCTTCCTGAAGGACCTGGAGAAGGCTGTGGGGCCTTCCTGAAGGATCTGGAGAAGGCTGTGGGGCCTCCCTGAAGGACCTGGAGAAAGCTGTGGACTTGATCCTGGCCACCGGAGCTTCTGATTTAGCACGACCAAGAACTTGAACGAAGAAGAAGAAGAAGAAGAAGAAGAGAAGAAGAAGAAGAAGAAGAAGAAGAAGAAAGAAGAAGAATCCCCGCCATTTGCTTTCTTAATATTGATGTGAATTTGTTTTTTTTTTCTTTTTTCGTTGTAGAGGAAGTTCGTTAACTCTTGTCTACCTTTGACAGCGTGAATTAATTCTGTTCGCTAGCAAAGAGTTAATTAACTCTCTTCTCCCTCTAGCACGTGAACTAACGTACTCTAACACTCGGCTTGGTTCTTTCCGTTCTTTAGAAAGTGAGTTAGCGTTGTTTTCCGCTTTCTAGAAAAAAAAATGTAGCAAGAACGAGTTTACATGGCGTGCGCTGCAGACAGAAAAGCTGTGATAATTGGGGATCAAAAATAACCAAATGTTTGTTTTGTTTTTTTAATTTAAAAAGCGGGGTCATAGGGTGTTAGACAGGAAAGCATATAATTGGGGGGGGGGTGTTACATGTATAACTGTATTCAGTCAAATCAGTCCTAACTTGGCAATGGCCCATCCTAGGTAATGCTAACACTAGGGTCCCATCACCAGAGGGGAAAGTCCACCGTTTTCTTCACGTTTCTACGGCATCCCCATGGCTCCGTCCGCAGACCTGACCTCATAAAATTCCCGGAGCACCACTTCACAAGTCTGCACTCAGTACATCTTAATTTATCCCCCCCCCCCTCCTTTTTTCCCATAATTCAGTGAAGTTCACTTCATTGTTCTCTTACTTTATACATGTTGTCGCAGCTTCTCTTCATGTCGTGTCTGCCTTGTCCATATTTCTGCTCCTCGTGGGGCTGTATTTTGGGCACAAGCGAGTATCCTTCAAATGCTGAGCTGTGTCGATGTATCTCTCTGCATCTAGGTCCCGTAGCGTTTGCATGCTGTAGTAAGGGTGTGAAGTGTTAGTGCCTTCACATTTCTAGGCCACTGCAGCATTTGAGGTAGGGATGCCAGCAACGTGCCCCGTTGACTTTTGTTTTTCATTGGAAGCCCCAGGTACTTTTTTTTTTTAAGGCTGGGTTGATCTCGGTGTCGGTCAGTCTGAAAATATTCCGCCCGGGTGCGAAATCAAAGCAGCGATGTTCTGATCGACAGCCAGTGGACTAACAACTACATCACCACGACACCTATAGATGTATACATGTATCCTGTTCTACAGAAAATGTTTCCTGTTGTAATGAAAACGTTTACTGTTCTACAGAAAGTGTTTCCTGTTCCACAGAAAATGTTTCTTGTTCTAATGAAAATGTTTCCTGTTCTACAGAAAATGTTTCCTGTTCTACAGAAAATGTTTCCTGTTCTACAGAAAATGTTTCCTGTTCTAATGAAAATGTTTCCTGTTCTACAGAAAATATTTCTTGTTCTAATGAAAACGTTTCCTGTTCTATAGAAAATATTTCTTGTTCTACAGAAAATGTTTCCTGTTCTAATGAAAACGTTTCCTGTTCTATAGAAAATGTTTCCTGTTCTACTGAAAATGTTTCCTATTCTAATGAAAACGTTTCCTGTTCTAATGAAAACGTTTCCTATTCTAATGAAAATGTTTCCTGTTCTACAGAAAATGGCCAATCATCTCGTTGTTATTTACGACTTTATTTTAAAAATGGCCTGTAACGCCATGGAGGCTCGTACATAGTTTATTAGTGTCAACATTTTTCTTGACCTTCTGGCACTCTGATGAGTGATGTGGTCAGCCTCGTGCCCGACTGCCTTTCCGTTCCCTGCTGCTGACTGTGCCAGGTGCTCATTTCCTCAGCCGGTTACGGCGGAGGACGTTGTCTTATTTGGCAATCAGCGGCCCATAGAAGGCATGCTAGCGTCAGGGTCAGCGAACCATAGCCGACCAAGACCCTGTCCCACCTCTCCGTGGTACCCCCCCGCCCAGTAACAAGCCTAGCCTGGCTAACGGGGCAGGGATTGCCATAGATTCCCCCCCCCCCCATAGTCTATTAAAGGAGTACTATACACTCCCCGGTTTTTACTTCCACATCTGACCAAGACCCTGTCCCACCTCTCTGGTGGTATCCCCAATAACAAGCCTAGCCTGGTTAACGGGATAGGGATTGCCATAGATTCCCCCCCCCCCCCAATGGTCTATTAAAGGAGCATTATACACTCCCTGGTTTTTACTTCCACTCTGGGAACTGAATGTAACCAGTTGCCAAGTCGACACGGTGTTGTTCCTCAACACCTTCACCGCATCGGCTGCAAAGAACTCAAGGTCGCAGATCCAAAGAAGAAGAAGAAGAAGAAGAAAAGAAGAAGAAGAAGATTAAAAAAGAAAAGAATACGACAGCAACTTCAGTTTCCACGGCATCCCCATGGCTCCGTCCGCAGACCTGACCTCATAAAATTCCCGGAGCACCACTTCACAAGTCTGCACTCAGTACATCTTAATTTATCCCCCCCCCCCCCCTTTTTTTTTCCATAATTCAGTAAAGTTCACTTCATTGTTCTCTTACTTTATACATGTTGTCGCAGCTTCTCTTCATGTCGTGTCTGCCTTGTCCATATTTCTGCTCCTCGTGGGGCTGTATTTTGGGCACAAGCGAGTATCCTTCAAATGCTGAGCTGTGTCGATGTATCTCTCTGCATCTAGGTCCCGTAGCGTTTGCATGCTGTAGTAAGGGTGTGAAGTGTTAGTGCCTTCACATTTCTAGGCCACTGCAGCATTTGAGGTAGGGATGCCAGCAACGTGCCCCGTTGACTTTTGTTTTTCATTGGAAGCCCCAGGTACTTTTTTTTTTTAAGGCTGGGTTGATCTCGGTGTCGGTCAGTCTGAAAATATTCCGCCCGGGTGCGAAATCAAAGCAGCGATGTTCTGATCGACAGCCAGTGGACTAACAACTACATCACCACGACACCTATAGATGTATACATGTATCCTGTTCTACAGAAAATGTTTCCTGTTGTAATGAAAACGTTTACTGTTCTACAGAAAGTGTTTCCTGTTCCACAGAAAATGTTTCTTGTTCTAATGAAAATGTTTCCTGTTCTACAGAAAATGTTTCCTGTTCTACAGAAAATGTTTCCTGTTCTACAGAAAATGTTTCCTGTTCTAATGAAAATGTTTCCTGTTCTACAGAAAATATTTCTTGTTCTAATGAAAACGTTTCCTGTTCTATAGAAAATATTTCTTGTTCTACAGAAAATGTTTCCTGTTCTAATGAAAACGTTTCCTGTTCTATAGAAAATGTTTCCTGTTCTACTGAAAATGTTTCCTATTCTAATGAAAACGTTTCCTGTTCTAATGAAAACGTTTCCTATTCTAATGAAAATGTTTCCTGTTCTACAGAAAATGGCCAATCATCTCGTTGTTATTTACGACTTTATTTTAAAAATGGCCTGTAACGCCATGGAGGCTCGTACATAGTTTATTAGTGTCAACATTTTTCTTGACCTTCTGGCACTCTGATGAGTGATGTGGTCAGCCTCGTGCCCGACTGCCTTTCCGTTCCCTGCTGCTGACTGTGCCAGGTGCTCATTTCCTCAGCCGGTTACGGCGGAGGACGTTGTCTTATTTGGCAATCAGCGGCCCATAGAAGGCATGCTAGCGTCAGGGTCAGCGAACCATAGCCGACCAAGACCCTGTCCCACCTCTCCGTGGTACCCCCCCGCCCAGTAACAAGCCTAGCCTGGCTAACGGGGCAGGGATTGCCATAGATTCCCCCCCCCCCCCATAGTCTATTAAAGGAGTACTATACACTCCCCGGTTTTTACTTCCACATCTGACCAAGACCCTGTCCCACCTCTCTGGTGGTATCCCCAATAACAAGCCTAGCCTGGTTAACGGGATAGGGATTGCCATAGATTCCCCCCCCCCCCCAATGGTCTATTAAAGGAGCATTATACACTCCCTGGTTTTTACTTCCACTCTGGGAACTGAATGTAACCAGTTGCCAAGTCGACACGGTGTTGTTCCTCAACACCTTCACCGCATCGGCTGCAAAGAACTCAAGGTCGCAGATCCAAAGAAGAAGAAGAAGAAGAAGAAAAAGAAGAAGAAGAAGATTAAAAAAAGAAAAGAATACGACAGCAACTTCAGTTCGCGTCAGGACATTGACAAATCAGCAGGTTTCTCTTCGATTTCCACCTACCTAAGCACCGACATCTTTAGTCCTGGCCGCAGACGTAATTTTAAGAAAACTGAGATTATGAAAGAAGCAAACACCAATTACAGTCACAGTGATATTGTATGTGCCTTGCTGGAAGATAATAGTGCTGTTGTTAGTTCCTTTAACGGTGCACTTAATGTTTTTTATACATTTTCATGCTATGAGATCGATATTTTACTCCATGCTGTAATGTATGGTTCTGGAAATGTAGAATTAAAAAGTGTCTATCTATCTATCTATCTATCTATCTATCTATCTATCTATCTATCTATCTATCTATCTATCTATCTATCTATCTATCTATCTATCTATCTATCTATCTATCTATCTATCTATCTATCTGTCTGTCTGTCTGTCTGTCTCTCTGTCTGTCTGTCTGTCTGTCTGTCTATCTGCGAAAGAATAAGACAAGATAAAACATTAAATACTTAGCTGTTTACAAGAAAGATGCGACAAGGAGAATACCAAGTAGTTAAGTGTTTGTTTAATTTTTTAAAAATCTATTCTCCGTGTTTTTATCTGTTGTGTTGTCTTTGGATGTGATCCTTGAAAAATATGGCCGAAATATTGGATTGTTTTATGTCTTTCATTTATACGTACTCATTTTATTTTCTACCATCCTTGTTCCTGCCCAGTTTCCTCTCTCCCTCTCTCTCCCTCTCTCTCTCTCTCTGTCTTATCTTTGTACAACTGAATCTATACTCCAGTCTTCTTTCTTATGTTGAGCTGTCACAACTTACGACATGAGTCATCACACATACACTCACCGAACACTATACTACACATACACACACCCAGTACTAGCTCACACATAGACTCACCCACCGCTATATCATATATACACTCACCCACCACTAGATCATACATACACTCACCCACCACTATATCATATATACACTCACCCACCAGAAGATCACACATACACTCACCCACCACTATATCACACATACACTAACCCACCACTATATCATACATACACTAACCCACCACTATATCATACATACGCTCATCCACCACTAGATCATACATACACTCACCCACCACTATATCATACATACACTCACCCACCACTATATCATACATACACTCACCCACCACTAGATCATACATACACTAACCCACCACTATATCATACATACACTCACCCACCACTATATCATACATACACTAACCCACCACTAGATCATACATACACTAACCCACCACTACATCATACATACACTCACCCACCACTAAGTCATACATACACTCACCCACCACTATATCATACATACACTCACCCACCACTATATCATACATACACTAACCCACCACTATATCATACATACACTCACCCACCACTATATCATACACTCACCCACCACTAGATCACACATACACTCACCCACCACTATATCACACATACACTCACCCACCACTATATCATACATACACTCATCCACCACTAAATCAAAGCAGCGATGTTCTGATCGACAGCCAGTGGACTAACAACTACATCACCACGACACCTATAGATGTATACATGTATCCTGTTCTACAGAAAATGTTTCCTGTTGTAATGAAAACGTTTACTGTTCTACAGAAAGTGTTTCCTGTTCCACAGAAAATGTTTCTTGTTCTAATGAAAATGTTTCCTGTTCTACAGAAAATGTTTCCTGTTCTACAGAAAATGTTTCCTGTTCTACAGAAAATGTTTCCTGTTCTAATGAAAATGTTTCCTGTTCTACAGAAAATATTTCTTGTTCTAATGAAAACGTTTCCTGTTCTACAGAAAATGTTTCCTGTTCTAATGAAAACGTTTCCTGTTCTATAGAAAATGTTTCCTGTTCTACTGAAAATGTTTCCTATTCTAATGAAAACGTTTCCTGTTCTAATGAAAACGTTTCCTATTCTAATGAAAATGTTTCCTGTTCTACAGAAAATGGCCAATCATCTCGTTGTTATTTACGACTTTATTTTAAAAATGGCCTGTAACGCCATGGAGGCTCGTACATAGTTTATTAGTGTCAACATTTTTCTTGACCTTCTGGCACTCTGATGAGTGATGTGGTCAGCCTCGTGCCCGACTGCCTTTCCGTTCCCTGCTGCTGACTGTGCCAGGTGCTCATTTCCTCAGCCGGGTTACGGCGGAGGACGTTGTCTTATTTGGCAATCAGCGGCCCATAGAAGGCATGCTAGCGTCAGGGTCAGCGAACCATAGCCGACCAAGACCCTGTCCCACCTCTCCGTGGTACCCCCCCCCCAGTAACAAGCCTAGCCTGGCTAACGGGGCAGGGATTGCCATAGATTCCCCCCCCCCCCATAGTCTATTAAAGGAGTACTATACACTCCCCGGTTTTTACTTCCACATCTGACCAAGACCCTGTCCCACCTCTCTGGTGGTATCCCCAATAACAAGCCTAGCCTGGTTAACGGGATAGGGATTGCCATAGATCCCCCCCCCCCCCAATGGTCTATTAAAGGAGCATTATACACTCCCTGGTTTTTACTTCCACTCTGGGAACTGAATGTAACCAGTTGCCAAGTCGACACGGTGTTGTTCCTCAACACCTTCACCGCATCGGCCGCAAAGAACTCAAGGTCGCAGATCCAAAGAAGAAGAAGAAGAAGATTTAAAAAAGAAAAGAATACGACAGCAACTTCAGTTCGCGTCAGGACATTGACAAATCAGCAGGTTTCTCTTCGATTTCCACCTACCTAAGCACCGACATATTTAGTCCAGGCCGCAGACGTAATTTTAAGAAAACTGAGATTATGAAAGAAGCAAACACCAATTACAGTCACAGTGATATTGTATGTGCCTTGCTGGAAGATATAATAGTGCTGCTGTTAGTTCCTTTAACGGTGCAGTTAATGTTTTTTATACATTTTCATGCTATGAGATCGATATTTTACTCCATGCTGTAATGTATGGTTCTGGAAATGTAGAATTAAAAAGTGTCTATCTATCTATCTATCTATCTATATCTATCTATCTATCTATCTATCTATCTATCTATCTATCTATCTATCTATCTATCTATCTATCTACTATCTATCATCTATCTATCTATCTGTCTGTCTGTCTATCTATCTATCTATCTATCTATCTATATCTATCTATCTATCTGTCTGTCCGTCTGTCTGTCTGTCTGTCTTTCTGTCTGTCTGTCTGTCTGTCTATCTGCGAAAGAATAAGACAAGATGAAAAATTAAATACTTAGCTGTTTACAAGAAAGATGCGACAAGGAGAATACCAAGTAGTTAAGTGTTTGTTTAATTTTTTAAAAATCTATTCTCCGTGTTTTTATCTGTTGTGTTGTCTTTGGATGTGATCCTTGAAAAATATTGGCCGAAATATTGGATTGTTTTATGTCTTCCATTTATACGTACTCATTTTATTTTCTACCATCCTTGTTCCTGCCCAGTTTCCTCTCTCCCTCTCTCTCCCTCTCTCTCTCTCTCTGTCTTATCTTTGTACAACTGAATCTATACTCCAGTCTTCTTTCTTATGTTGAGCTGTCACAACTTACGACATGAGTCATTACACATACACTCACCGAACACTATACTACACATACACACACCCAGTACTAGCTCACACATAGACTCACCCCCGCTATATCATATATACACTCACCCACCACTAGATCATACATACACACTCACCCACCACTATATCATATATACACTCACCCACCAGAAGATCACACATACACTCACCCACCACTATATCACACATACACTAACCCACCACTATATCATACATACACTAACCCACCACTATATCATACATACGCTCATCCACCACTAGATCATACATACACTCACCCACCACTATATCATACATACACTCACCCACCACTATATCATACATACACTCACCCACCACTAGATCATACATACACTAACCCACCACTATATCATACATACACTCACCCACCACTATATCATACATACACTAACCCACCACTAGATCATACATACACTAACCCACCACTACATCATACACACTCACCCACCACTAAGTCATACATACACTCACCCACCACTATATCATACATACACTCACCCACCACTATATCATACATACACTAACCCACCACTATATCATACATACACTCACCCACCACTATATCATACATACACTCACCCACCACTAGATCACACATACACTCACCCCCACTATATCACACATACACTCACCCACCACTATATCATACATACACTCATCCACCACTATATCATACATACACTAACCCACCACTATATCATACATACACTCACCCATCACTATATTATATACACTCACCCACCACTATATCATACATACTCACCCACCACTATATCATACATCACTCACCCACTATATCATACATACACTCACCCACCACTATATCATACATACACTCCCCACCACTAGATCATACATACACTAACCCACCACTATATCATACATACACTCACCCACCACTATATCATACATACACTAACCCACCACTAGATCATACATACACTAACCCACCACTACATCATACATACACTCACCCACCACTAAGTCATACATACACTCACCCACCACTATATCATACATACACTCACCCACCACTATATCATACATACACTAACCCACCACTATATCATACATACACTCACCCACCACTATATCATACATACACTCACCCACCACTAGATCACACATACACTCACCCACCACTATATCACACATACACTCACCCACCACTATATCATACATACACTCATCCACCACTATATCATACATACACTAACCCACCACTATATCATACATACACTCACCCATCACTATATTATATATACACTCACCCACCACTATATCATACATACACTCACCCACCACTATATCATACATACACTCACCCACCACTATATCATACATACACTCACCCACCACTATATCATACATACACTCACCCACCACTATATCACACATACACTCACCCACCACTATATCATACATACACTCGCCCACCACTAGATCATACATACACACACCCACCACTAGATCATACATACACTCACCCACCACTAGATTACACATAAAAATTCACCCACCACTATCCCCTTGTGGTCCTTTCGTGGAACTCGTGTGGTCTATTTTGGACCACACAGGGGACCACCGGACCTAACGAGGACCACATGTGTGAATTCAGTAGGTTCACAGTGCGGTTTTTGGTGGTAGAAGTGAACGAAGAAGAAGAAGAAGAAGACCCACCACTATATCATACATACACTCACCCACCACTAGATTACACACAAAATTCACCCACCACTATATCATACATACACTCACCCACCACTATATCATACATACACTCACCCACCACTATGTCATACATACACTCACCCACAACTATATCATACATACACTCACCCAGTACTAGCTCACACATAGACTCCCCCCCCCCCCCAATGGTCTATTAAAGGAGCATTATACACTCCCTGGTTTTTACTTCCACTCTGGGAACTGAATGTAACCAGTTGCCAAGTCGACACGGTGTTGTTCCTCAACACCTTCACCGCATCGGCCGCAAAGAACTCAAGGTCGCAGATCCAAAGAAGAAGAAGAAGAAGATTTAAAAAAGAAAAGAATACGACAGCAACTTCAGTTCGCGTCAGGACATTGACAAATCAGCAGGTTTCTCTTCGATTTCCACCTACCTAAGCACCGACATATTTAGTCCAGGCCGCAGACGTAATTTTAAGAAAACTGAGATTATGAAAGAAGCAAACACCAATTACAGTCACAGTGATATTGTATGTGCCTTGCTGGAAGATATAATAGTGCTGCTGTTAGTTCCTTTAACGGTGCAGTTAATGTTTTTTATACATTTTCATGCTATGAGATCGATATTTTACTCCATGCTGTAATGTATGGTTCTGGAAATGTAGAATTAAAAAGTGTCTATCTATCTATCTATCTATCTATCTATCTATCTATCTATCTATCTATCTATCTATCTATCTATCTATCTATCTATCTATCTATCTATCTATCTATCTATCTATCTATCTATCTATCTGTCTGTCTGTCTATCTATCTATCTATCTATCTATCTATCTATCTATCTATCTATCTATCTGTCTGTCCGTCTGTCTGTCTGTCTGTCTTTCTGTCTGTCTGTCTGTCTGTCTATCTGCGAAAGAATAAGACAAGATGAAAAATTAAATACTTAGCTGTTTACAAGAAAGATGCGACAAGGAGAATACCAAGTAGTTAAGTGTTTGTTTAATTTTTTAAAAATCTATTCTCCGTGTTTTTATCTGTTGTGTTGTCTTTGGATGTGATCCTTGAAAAATATTGGCCGAAATATTGGATTGTTTTATGTCTTCCATTTATACGTACTCATTTTATTTTCTACCATCCTTGTTCCTGCCCAGTTTCCTCTCTCCCTCTCTCTCTCTCTCTCTCTCTGTCTTATCTTTGTACAACTGAATCTATACTCCAGTCTTCTTTCTTATGTTGAGCTGTCACAACTTACGACATGAGTCATTACACATACACTCACCGAACACTATACTACACATACACTCACCCAGTACTAGCTCACACATAGACTCACCCACCACTATATCATATATACACTCACCCACCAGAAGATCACACATACACTCACCCACCACTATATCATACATACACTCACCCACCACTAGATCACACATACACTCACCCACCACTAGATCACACATACACTCACCCACCACTATATCATACATACACTCACCCACCACTAGATCACACATACACACATTTACCACTATGTCACACATACACACCCACCGCTAGATCACACATACACACACCCATCACAATATCACACATACACACATTCACTACTAGATCACATATAAACTCACACATCACTAGATTACACATGCATTCACCCACCACAAGATCACATATACACTCACCTACCAGTAGATCACACATAAACTCACCAACCACTAGATTGCACAAACACTCACCCACCACTAGATTACATATAAACTCACCCACCACTATATCACGCATACACTCACCCATCACTATATCACGCATACACTCACCCATCACTATATCACGCATACACTCACCCACAACTATATCATACATACACTCACCCATCACTATATCACGCATACACTCACCCATCACTATATCACGCATACACTCACCCACCACTATATCACGCATACACTCACCCACCACTATATCATACGTACACTCACCCACCACTATATCACACATACACTCACCCACCACTATATCATACGTACACTCACCCACCACTATATCATACGTACACTCACCCACCACTATATCATACATACACTCACCCACCACTATATCATACATACACTCACCCACCACTATGTCATACATACACTCACCCACAACTATATCATACATACACTCACCCAGCACTATATCATACATACACTCACCCACCACTAAGTCATACATACACTCACCCACCACTAAGTCATACATACACTCACCCACCACTAAGTCATACATACACTCACCCACCACTAAGTCATACATACACTCACCCACCACTAAGTCATACATACATTCACCCACCACTAAGTCATACATACACTCACCCACCACTAAGTCATACATACACTCACCCACCACTATATCATACATACACTCACCCACCACTAGATTACACATAAAAACTCACCCTACACTAATTCACACATACACTCACCCACCACTAGATCACACATACACACATTTACCACTATGTCACACATACACACCCACCGCTAGATCACACATACACACACCCATCACAATATCACACATACACACATTTACCACTAGATCACATATAAACTCACACATCACTAGATTACAGATGCATTCACCCACCACAAGATCACATATACACTCACCTACCAGTAGATCACAAATAAACTCACCAACCACTAGATTGCACAAACACTCACCCAACACTAGATTACACATAAACTCACCCACCACTATATCACGCATACACTCACCCATCACTATATCACGCATACACTCACCCATCACTATATCACGCATACACTCACCCACAACTATATCATACATACACTCACCCATCACTATATCACGCATACACTCACCCATCACTATATCACGCATACACTCACCCACCACTATATCACGCATACACTCACCCACCACTATATCATACGTACACTCACCCACCACTATATCACACATACACTCACCCACCACTATATCATACGTACACTCACCCACCACTATATCATACGTACACTCACCCACCACTATATCATACATACACTCACCCATCACTATATCACGCATACACTCACCCATCACTATATCACACATACACTCACCCACCACTATATCACACATACACTCACCCACCACTATATCACACATACACTCACCCATCACTATATCACGCATACACTCACCCATCACTATATCACACATACACTCACCCACCACTATATCACACATACACTCACCCATCACTATATCATACATACACTCACCCACCACTATATCACGCATACACTCACCCACCACTATATCACGCATACACTCACCCACCACTATATCATACGTACACTCACCCACCGCTATATCACGCATACACTCACCCACCACTATATCATACATACACTCACCCACCACTATATCACGCATACACTCACCCACCACTATATCACGCATACACTCACCCACCACTATATCACGCATACACTCACCCACCATTATATCATACGTACACTCACCCACCACTAGAATATGGCGTACATGTGCGAGGAACAAGTGTCTACACACTTTCCTGTAATAACACCCCCTTCCCCCCTCCCCCCCCCTCAAGTTTCTGTCTCATCTGTTGCTTTGTTGTTCAAGTACCACAAACACAAAGTGATACTATTTCTATATAACACTGTAATACTTCAAAGAAATAACATTCTGTTCTCTACTTCTTATTACATTCTTTGAACCGAGCACGTTGTTACAAAAGTACTTGAGAATTTTCAGTGTTAAAAAACAACTCGTGATTTCTCATTTCGTTACATATCACGAGAACAGTTCAAGTGTTGGAAACTGCTTCTACAAACATACAAGTATAGTTCATTCATTCATTCATTCATTCATTTATTTACATGTCCCTTGCGGAACTTAGCCTCCCTAACAGCACTCCTGTAGGCCTCTCGGTTGTGAGCAAGATGGCCTGCTGCTGATGCATCCATTTGCAGATCATCAACGATGTCTTGCAGCCATCTTCGCCTTGGTCTTCCTCTCTTTCTTTCTCCCATCATGTACCCTTCCAAGACTGTCTTCTCTAGCTTATCATGACGTTTAATGTGTCCAAAATATTTAAGTTTTCTCTCTTTAATCCTCTTTACTAGCCAGCCTTCTTCAATATTAAGTTCTTGTAGTATGGACATATTTGTTCTTATTACAAGTATAGTAGGTATGATCATTTTTTAAAAAAGAGCTTCATATATTAGAATCAGTTTAATAAAAAAAAGAAGGCCGAAATAAGCAAATATCAAATAGTAATACAATTCACACACACACATGCATACGCACGCACACACACACCACACACACAGAGCAAGCCTTAAACAGAATTTGTGCTGCACCAAAATGGAGCAGCATCGCCAGTCAATATTATATAGTCTTCTTCTTCTTCTTCTTGTTCTTCCTGTTGTTGTTGTTGTTGTTATTGTTGTTGTTGTTATTGTTGTTGTTCTTCTTCTTCGACTTGTGGGCGGATGTTCTGTGCAGCCAGTGCAGTGAGAATGTTAAGACAGGATCGTGTCGGCCTGATAATGGGCAACAGCGGGTATTTTTAGGTTTTTAAAGCCATTGAGTGTAGTGAAAGAAGCAGAAAGTGTGCATCGCCTCTTTAGCAGACTCCACAGAAAGTGTGCATCGCCTCTTTAGCAGACTCCACAGAAAGTGTGCATCGCCTCTTTAGCAGACTCCACAGAAAGTGTGCATCGCCTCTTTAGCAGACTCCACAGAAAGTGTGCATCGCCTCTTTAGCAGACTCCACAGAAAGTGTGCATCGCCTCTTTAGCAGACTCCACAGAAAGTGTGCAGCGCCTGTTACTGCGAGTACCTAGAGAATGAATGAATGATCTTTATTTTCAAAGGGTAAAGAATTAGGCACACAGGCCCGTCTTACGTTCTGCCCTTCATCACTCCATCTTTCATTCTTCCCACACACTCGATTTAATACAAGTATACAAACTACATTAGGGAAAAAAACTTATCAAAAGAGAGTAAAATTAAACTATCACAGTATAAGAGAAGAAGTAACTAACATAACAAAATGGCTCTCACACATGCACATATACACACACAGGCATATACATAAACAAAAATACATTTTCAGTACAGTTCTTCTAACATATATTCTTTAACACTCATTAAAATAATTTTTAACAAGATCTAACACGTTACTATTTAAAAAATATGGCCTTTTAGAACATGATGGCTGGTGAGCCATGGGTTGAGAGACTACTGGATATTCTATGGAGGCGTATAGTTACAAACAAGTAAACAATGAAAAAAGTTTTGAGTTAAAGGATGAAGTATTTCTAATGAATTTTAAATGGTAGGGGAGGATGTTCCAGAGCTGTATTGCAGAGCATGAAAGCCTTTTCTTGTGTATATCAAACCTGGGCCATCTTGCTCACAAACGAGAGGCCTACAGGAGTGTTGTTAGGGAGGCAAAGTTCCACGAGGGACTTGCAAATGAATGAATGAAAGAATCAATCAATCAAACCTGGATTTAGGAAGAAGACAGTTTTTTAAACGCTGGCTATGTTTAGTGTTATACGTAAACAGTGACCACAAGTAAGGCGGAGCATTGTGTGACAGAATACTGAGAGAGATAGACAGACAGACAGACAGACAGACAGACAGACAGACAGACAGACAGACAGACAGACAGACAGACAGACAGACAGATAGATAGATAGATAGATAGATAGATAGATAGATAGATAGATAGATAGATAGATAGATAGATAGATAGATAGATAGATAGATAGATAGATAGATATTTGACAGGGTCTTAGCAGGATAACCCTTATGCTAGTACCCCGGTTATGCGTCAGTGACCGTCAGATAGTACAGAATCTTCACTCTCGTCATTGAGACTGAAGAAAAAAAAAGTTACATGAATGAATAATCACAAGAAATCTACACTCCCTGAAGGAAATCCATAAACACTTTCAGCAACAACAACACCACCACCACCATCATCAACAACAACAACAACAAAAGATAACAAAGATAACAGAGATAACAGAGCCACGAGGCTGAAAACTAGAGCAACCTCTATAGACTCCACAGAAAATGGAATTTCATATCGTTTCATTATTTCAGACTCAAGAATCATAAAACAAAACACAAAATCTAAATAAACTTCAGCACTTTAAACGTTCTCTGTAATCACTCGACACTGAAAAAAAACCCACAAAAACAACAAGACAGAAAAATGGAGTAGAGTTTTAGAATCTTTGCAAATACCACTTTCTGATCGAAAATAGCAACAACCAGGTATAATGTCATGTGAGATCTATGTGTGTACTGTTTTAGGAGAGGAAACTGTACGGAGTTTCTGGAAAGTTTTAAGGCTGAACTGATAGACAGTCGGGATTTAATACATTGTTTTTGGTGTGGGAGTAAACATCTTTAGTAAACTGTTCTTTAACAGGGAGGTGGAGGCGGGGGGGGGGGGGGGGGATGGGGGGGGGGTGGGGTGGGGTATTCATATCCAGGGGTAGTTAGGGGTAACATTCGTTTATCGCCTTCCCTCTGTATCACTCTTTGTCTCTTTTTTTTCTGATCTCTCTCTCTCTCTTTCTCTCTACATCCGTCTGTCTCTATCTCTCTCTAGTTCTCTCTTTCTCTCTCTCTCTCTGCTTCTCTCTCTCGTCTTCTCTTTCTACCTATTTCTCTCTGTCTGTAGCTTTCTCTCTATTTTTATCTCTGTTTTTTGTTCTCTCTCTCTCTCTCTGCATGTCTTTCTCTCTCGCTTTCTCTCAGTCTCTCTCTCTCTCTTTCTCTTATTCACTCTATCTCTCCCAGTCGATCTCTGTCTATATTTTTTTAATCTCTCTATCTCACTATCTCTCCTTTCCTCCCCCTCCCCCATATATTTTCTTCAACATATGGTGCAAAAAAAACGTGACACACCTTACACACCAGACACACTTTACACACCAGACACACTTTACACACCTTACACACCTGACACACTTTACACACCGTACACACCTGACACACCAGGCACAGTTTACACACCGTACAGATCTGACACACTTTACACACTTTAAACACCTTACACAGCAGACACACTTTACACACCTGACACACTTTACACACTTTACACACCTGACGCACCTTGACACACCTTATACACCTTACACACATGACACACCTTATACACCTTACACACATGACACACCTTATACACCTTATACACATGACACACTTTATACACCTTACACACATGACACACCTTACACACCTTGACACACCTGACAGAAACATGTCATGTCAGTGTTTTTTAATAGGACAAAAAAAAACCCCGCAAGAACCGGCTTGAAAAAAAATCCAGAAACAAGCAAACAAAACCTCACACAATTTACAAGCTTACAGCAGAAAAAAAAAACCTCATACAATTTACAAGCTTACGGCAGAAAAATAAAACCTCATACAAGTTACAACCTTACGGCAGAAAAAAAAACCTTATACAAGTTACAAGCTTATGGCAGGAAAAACAAAACCTCATACAAGTTACAAGCTTATGGCAGGAAAAACAAAACCTCATACAAGTTGCAACCTTACGGCAGAAAAAAAACAAAACCTCATACAAGTTGCAACCTTACGGCAGAAGAAAAACAAAACCTCATACAAGTTACAAGCTTATGGCAGAAAAAAAAGCTTATACAAGTTACAAGCTTATGGCAGGAAAAACAAAACCTCATACAAGTTACAAGCTTATGGCAGGAAAAACAAAACCTCATACAAGTTGCAACCTTACGACAGAAGAAAAACAAAACCTCATACAAGTTACAAGCTTATGGCAGGAAAAACAAAACAAAACAAAACAAAAAAAAACATGCGATCTTTTATAAATTATCAATTCTTTTCACCTTCCTCCAGAACGAAATGAACAATGGATTGAAGGAGAGATATCAGAAGAACAGAAGGTACAAAGATAAAGAGGTTTCTGTAAAGAAAATGAACCTCAATGATAAAGTGTTTCTAAAGGTGGACTGCTGAGATATTATTGGCAAGGATGGATAGCATGAACACACAAAAAAATTACCTGTACGAGACTGAATCAATTTATTTTCTAACTATTTACCTGTTCAGGAATGTTTCACGTGATTTATATTTGTTTTCTCCGTATATGTTTGTCCTGTACGTTCCGCCCTATTTCGAATAAGAAAAAACAAAATTGCAAAGTGCCATTATTTTTAAGACAAAACTGGTTCTAATACAGGTAAGGTTAGACAAAGATGTATGACGTAGCTTTACAGAAGAGATAGAAGGAGAAATGAAAGAAGCTAAAATTAGCAATGGGAGATATATAAAGCCACATGGTTACGAAAAAAAAAAGGGTCGAATATTTCCCCCAAAATGCCTTTATCAGTGACAACGGATAAGACAAAACACGCACAAAACAAATTTTTATCTGAGATCCGATCTGAGTGGAAATCGGGAACAGACTGCGGCCACAGACATTGGCAGACTGAATGTGTTGAATCTCCAATTTATACTGAGCCAGGCTTTGACAGCAAGCACTGCCAAGCTGATTCCTGTTAATATATCGGTGTCCTCCATCTAGAGACAGGCAACTTCCTGAAGCCCCCACAGTCTCGCATGTAAGGCTGTTGTGTCAAACAGGCTTCTCACCCCCTTACCATCTTCGTCAAGTTGGCCTAGCAAGTCCCCCACCCCCACCCCCACCCCAAATCACTGGCACTGGGAAAACTCACCCTGCTGTCCTCTCCTTGAAGACGGGCAGTCTCTGATGCAGGGCGCGGCGCACCAGCTTTCACTACACACAAACTCTCACTGAATGAACAGGAAACTGCATTCTACGCAACTTTCAGCCCCTGAAACACAGAGTCACTACAAGCCCAGAGTGGACGAACGAAAAAAAAATGGACACATCAGCAGCAGGCCATCTTGCTCACAACCGAGAGGCCTACAGGAGTGCTGTTAGGGAGGCAAAGTTCCGCAAGGGACATGCAAATGAATGAATGAATGACACTATCACTGTCTCTTCTATGTAGAAACACCTCATAATATATCTCTTCACATCCACCCCCCCCCCCCCCCAAGTCATCCCTCTCATGACGAATGTCAGGATAACACAAACAACATTAAGTAACAACACTAACAAATAATATAACAACATATTTTGTTGCACAACAGTGCACGGTGTCCCTCCACCAGCTAACTGCATCCTCGTCGAGCCACTAACTGCCCCTGACCTATTCCCCCCTCCTCCCAACCCACCGCAGAACACTCTTTCCCACTCCCACACAACCTCCTCCAACTACTTAGTCCCAGATCAGAGACCCGATCACCCAAACAGCTTTATCCTCGGGTGGTAGGAAAACATCTACCGGTTCTAACAGGAAAGTGCTCACAGAACAAACAGTATAAAAGTGCTGGCCTGTATGACAGCTGTTGTTCTTTCAGGGCAAACATTTAACACTGTATCTAGTGTCAGATCGATTTCTTGAAACTGTATACATTCTCTGTGTGTCCTTCTTTATAGAATTTAAAATCTTTTTTCAATTGTTTTTGTGGTCCTTCTTTACAGAATTTTGAATCTTTTTTTAGCTGTTGTTGTGGTCCTTCTTTGTAGAATTCTGAATCTTTTCTGCTGTTGCTGTTCTGGCCCTTTTTTTTTAAAAATAGAATTTTGAATCTTTCTAAAGTGCTGTTGTGGATCTTCCATATAGAATTTTTAAATTTTCTTCATGTGATTTTGTGGTCCATCTTGAAAGAATTTTGAATCTTTTCTTCAGTTGCTGTTCTGGTCTTCTTTATAGAATGTTTAGTCTTCTCTTTAGTTTCTGTTGTGGTCCTTCTAGATAGAATGTTTATTCTTCTCTTCAGTTTCTGTTGTGGTCCTTCTTGATAGAATGTTTAGTCTTCTCTTCAGTTTCTGCTGTGGTCCTTCTAGATAGAATGTTTATTCTTCTCTTCAGTTTCTGCTGTGGTCCTTCTTGATAGAATGTTTATTCTTCTCTTCAGTTTCTGCTGTGGTTCTTCTTGATAGAATGTTTAGTCTTCTCTTCAGTTGCTTTTGTATCGGAGATTTTGAAACACAGACTCGGGGCTGGTTCAGGACTTGGCTATCGTGGCTTTCGTAAATTTTACAGGGCGAACCAAATCTTCCAACAAGGCTCCACTACCATGTGTTATATGTTGATTTCCACGTCCACGATTTCAATTATGTAAAGCAGCAAAGAGAGTTAGGTATTGTTCCTTAGCCATGATACCCGGTTATAGCATAACAATCTATTTTACTTTTGTTTCTCTTCTTTCATCGATAAATCAGGTGTGCAAGGTGTTTCTCTTTGATCTTTCACAGCGCAGGTGAAACAACCCGGCTTGCACACAGTAAAGAAGGAAAAGCAGAATAGGTTCGAGCACAGCTGATCAAGACCCTGTTCAACCTCACTGTATCCCCAGTAACAGGTCTAGGCTGATTAACGGGACAGGGATTATCATAGTCCCCATGGTGGTGGAGTCTGCTAAAGAAGTATTACACGCCACGTGCTTCTTCGCTGCACTCAGTGATTAAAAAAAAACTGGCATGACCCGTCCCAATCAGACACGATGCCGTGCAATCAAGGACCCATAGCTGGGGCACTAGTGTCAGGGTTAGAGAATCCTAGCCGACCAAGACCCTGTCCCACCTCTCCGTTGGTACTCCTACTATCTACTGCCCAACGGACAGGGATCGCCATAGATTCGCCCAGGGCAGTGGCGTCTATTAAAAGAAGCATTGTACACTCTCAGATTTTTACTTCCGCTCTGGGATTGAAAAAAAAAAGAAAGAAAAAACAAACTGCCATAACTCTCTCCCAAGCCGACACCATGTTGTGCTTCAACACCTTTACCGCATCAGCTGCAAATAACACCAGTTCAAGTTTAGAAGAAGAAGAAGAAGAGGAGGAGGAGGAGGAAGAAGAAGCAGAAGAAGACGCAGAAGAAGAAGAAGAAGAAGACGCAGAAGAAGAAGAAGAGGAAGAAGAAGAAGAGGAAGAAGCAGAAGAAGAAGAAAAAGAAGAAGAAGAAGAAGATCTTAGAAATACATATAATAGTGGATGATTGCGTGTTATTTTTGTAACGTATTTATTTTTATTTGGTAGTTTCACAGAAACAGCGCTGTATTGAACGTGTTCGATTTCTTGCTGGCAGAAACTGCTAAAATTATCTCCCCTGCGATTAAATAAAAAAACAAAACCAAAAAAAAAAAACAATGACATTCTGTTTCCTGCCAGGAACGCACTTCTGATATATGATTGCTACTTGACTGTGACAAGTGTTTCCGCACACTTTAGGCTGCATTTGTCAAAGATGCTTTGACTCCCACGTTATCTTTCTGCATAGGCTGGTTGCATAAATTAAGACATGCTAACTGTGAAGTGTGATATGCCACAAGCACCTTCCAACGTCAGAGAAAGAATACAAACATATTGAAATGTGAATTTGTTGTTGTTGTTGTTGTTTCTGCAGCGGTTTGCATTTAATTTCCGAAAAAAAGATGTAGTAGATAAACTACCTTAGATAAGATAAAGGTAAATCCGCGTTCCCATGCCATTAAGGCATATTTGGGTATACGATGTTAGGCCTGTATTCCCCAAACCTTCGGCACATGAAAGTCTGATGTGGTCAGTACCACGCCAGGCGGCGTTTACCTTCCCAGATTTCTCTGGTACCCATATTTTAGAAGGTGGGTGGACCCAGTTGTCTTTTTTAGGTGTGATGGTACCAGAAAGTAATCCCTGCTGCTGGGACTTGAACCCGGTACCACTGGATTAGTAGAGCGAGCGCTTAACCACTCGGCCAACCATGGCTGCCTTTACATGTAAGAGAAAGAAAAAAATTGTCAAGAGACTGGCCGTGATTCGAACCACGGACTTCGTCAGGGCGAGCAACCACCTAGCCACGAGGAACAACTCACTTTCCACCCGTTCTACCGAAGCAGATTCTAGGTATTGTGATTGTTCTTTCTCTCACAGCTAAAATACTTTGTCTGCTGCCTGCCTGCCGGAAACTGCCCATACGACGCTGTGGTAAATGACTCTGCTGTGCGTCAGCTTCCTTGTTTCTCATTTGAAAATTTTGTTCCTTAATTTCTGAAACGAAAAAAAAACGACAAGGTTATCAATAAGCTCCACAACCCTGGCTCAGTGTATAGGGGTGTCCAGCCAGTGCATCACCTCTGGGCCCGACTAACTTTCCTTATTATAAGGGGGCACCTCGGTGCTTGACAAACAGATTAGCTAACCAATAAGGGTAACCACCATGGCTCGAGAGGACAATGAACTATCGACTTGGCCACCAGAAAGCCTTGGGACTAATCACGGGCTTGTCCAGAGTGCAGTGATAATGATTCTGATCCTAGCCCATTTGAACACTTGATAAGGCCACTGGCAAATACTCCTAGGAGAGTAGGAAGCCCGTAGTACATCAGAGCCATGTTTACTTGGTCAGAGGACTTTGATATCATAAACATCCGATTCGTTCACCCTTTTTTCATACAGTGTAACAGAGAGAGAGAGAGAGAGAGAGAGAGAAAAGGAGTCTCATACAATGTAACAGGGAGAGAGAGAATGAATGAATGAATAATATTTATTTTTCAAGGGTAAAGAATTGGGCACGCATGGCCGTCTTACATTCTGCTCTTCATCACTCCATCTTTCATTCCTACCACACACTTGATTTAGTACAAATATACAAATTAAATTAGGAAAAAACATCAAAAGAGTGTAAGATTTAACTAGCAAAGTAAAAGAGAAGAAGTAATTAACCTAATAAAATAGCTCTCATGCACACATACACACACAGACATATCCATAAACAAAAATACATTGTAAATACAGATCTTCTAACATATGTTTTTTAACAAACATTAAAATAATTTCTAACAATATCTAACAAGTTGCTTTTCGAACTATGTCATTTTAGTACTTGATGGTTTACGAGCCATGTGTTGAGAGAGTGCTGGTTATTCTATGGCGGCATATAATTACAAGCAAGTAAATAATGAAACAGGATGAAGTGAAATAGATAGATAGATAGATAGATAGATAGATAGATAGATAGATAGATAGATAGATAGATAGATAGATAGATAGATAGATAGATAGATAGATAGAGAAAGAGAGAGAAAAGAAGTTTCATACAATATAACAGGGAGAGAGAGAGAGAGAGCGAGAGAAAAGGAGTTTCATACAATGTAACAGAGAGAGAGAGAGCGACAGAAAAATAGAGGGAGAGAGACCTAGAAAAAAAGGAATTTCATAGAATGTAACGGAGAAGACAATGAAAATCATCGATAACCCACGGATAGTGCCCACATCTGATTTTTGCGACGGTGTTACTAACATGTTTCTGTAACAGGTTTGTATAACACTGTTCTCTAAAGTGGCGTTGTAAGATAATGCTGTAATGTTGTTCTGTAACACTATGTTGTAAGATAATGATTTAATGTTGTTCTGTAACATGGTGTTGTAAGATAATGATGTAATGTTGTTCTGTAACATGGTTTTGTAAGATAATGATGTAATGTTGTTCTGTAACACTGTGTTGTAAGATAATGCTGTAATGTTGTTCTGTAACATGGTGTTGTAAGATAATGCTGTAATGTTGTTCTGTAACATTGTGTTGTAAGATAATGCTGTAATGTTGTTCTGTAACACTGTGTTGTAAGATAATGCTGTAATGTTGTTCTGTAACATTGTGTTGTAAGATAATGCTGTAATGTTGTTCTGTAACACTGTGTTGTAAGATAATGCTGTAATGTTGTTCTGTAATATACTGTTGTAAGTTGGTGTTTTCTTAACATTGTCTTGTAAGATGCTTTTGTAATGTTGTTATGTAACATTGTGATGTAAGATACTGGTGTAATGTTGTTATATAACACAGTACTACAAAATAGTGCTTTAACATAGTGATGTAAGGTGGTGCTATAACATACTGCTGTAATGTGGTTCTACACGATACTGCTATAACATAGTACTTTAAAGTCGTGCTACTGCATAGTGTTGTAAAGTGATGCTATTACATAGAGCGGTAATATAGCTCAACAATGTTTTATGCTACAACATGGTGTGGTATAACAGTGATGTAATGTGATGCTATAGCACAGTACTGAAATATAGCAGTGTAGCATACATACGCACATATAAAAGTGCTGTAGTGCAGTGCTATAACATAGTTCTGTAATGTGGTGCTACAACACAGAGTTATAAGATAGTGCCCCAAAGCAATGCTATAGGATTGTGCTGTAATATAATGCTATAAAATAGCTCTACAAAAATATTACAGTAACCGCTGTACCATCGTGCTGTAATCTGGTGCTATAACATAAGTGTAATATATTGCTATAATATGGCGCTGTAACACACTGCCGTAAAATAGTGCTGTATTATGGAACTATAACATGTTGTTGTAAAATAATTCTCTAATATTGAGCCATAACACATTGCTACATAGACATAAAAAAGAACAAATATATCCATACTACAAGAACTTAATATTGAAGAAGGCTGGCTAGTAAAGAGGATTAAAGAGAGAAAACTTAAATATTTTGGACATATTAAACGTCAATATAATTTAGAGAAGACCGTCTTGAAAGGGTAGATAATGGGAAAAAGAAAGAGAGGAAGACCAAGGCGAAGATTGCTGCAAGACATTGTTGACGATCTGCAAATGGATGCATCAGCAGCAAGCCATCTAGCTTACTACCGAGAGGCCTACAGGAGTGCTGCAGGCAAAGTTCCGCAAGGGACATACAGATGAATGAATGAACACATTGCTGTAAAATATTGCTGTATTATGGAACTGTACCATATTGTTGTATAATGGTGCTGGAATATGGCGCTGTAACGCTGTAATGTAGTGTTGTAAAAAGTCCCGTAACACGGTGCTATAACATACTACTATAGCTTATTGTTGTGCCACGATTCTATCTACATGTAATGTTACTGACGGACACCTCATTTTGTTGAAACAAAAAATATCACTGAACGGTATTAAACACATCTTTGTAATCAGCTATTCCTGTCATCTCTTGGAACCTATTGGTCACACTTAAATCAATAATCTTTCCTTTTATTCTCTATCAGATTCAACGTGAGTTTTTTTTTTTGTCTTTCTTTTCTTTTTAATCCATAAAGCGATGTCAGAGCGGGAATCTAGCGGTCTCTCTTCTACGTGATCCATTTTGTTAATGAGAAGGAGAGAAACATGAAAGAGGTCCTTAGTTTGTTATTTAGATTGTTGTTTCTTGAATGTTTATAGCCTCGTGGAAGATGTGAGCGGGGGTTTTTAGAATCAGGATTGTGATGGAGAAGTAACACTTGGAAGTAGACAGGACTTGTGTTTCTGTGCTTTGTTGTTTATTTGTGGTCTGGCGTTGTAGCTTTGAATAAGTTTTATGAATATGAGCTTGCGTGCACGGACTGGCACTGAATTGAAAATTAGATGATTCAGTGTCACTGAATTCAGCATTGGATGTTTCAATCAATAAGAAGGAGGAGGAGAATGAGAACAAAAAGAAAGAGCAGAAGGGGGAGAAGAACAAGAAGGAGGAGGAGGATGAAGAAGGTAAAGGAAGAAGAGAAGGAGAAGGAAGAGAAAATGAAGGAGGAGGTGGAACAGAACGAGAGGAGGGGGAGGAGGAGGACAGGAAGAAGAGGAGGAGAGCAAGAAGAAGAAGAGGAGAACAAGAAGAAGAGGAAGAGAACAAGAAGAAGAACGAGAAGAAGAAGAGAACAAGAAGAAGAAGAAGAAGAGAACAAGAAGAAGAAGAAGAGGACAAGAAGAAGAAGAAGAGAACAAGAAGAAGAAGAAGAGAACAAGAAGAAGAAGAAGAGAACAAGAAGAAGAACGAGAACAAGAAGAGAACAAGAAGAAGAAGAAGAAGAAGATGAAGAGGAGGAGGAGAAAGAGGACAAGAAGAAGAGGAGGAGGAGGAGGAAGAAAATAAGAAGAAGAAGAGGAAGAGGACAAGAAGAAGAAGCGGAGAAAGAGAACAGTAAGAAGAAAGAGGAAAAAAAGGAGAAGAACAAGAAGGACGAGGAGGAGGATTAAGAAGGAAGAAGAGGAGGAGCAGCAGAAGAAGAAGAAGAAAGTCTCCTGGTTTCTCTACACCAGGAAAGCACATGGACGATAAAACCTTGGACAGAAGGACATAATTTATCGCGAACTCTGACTTACTTTCCCTGGTCTCCCAGGTCACCGAGTTCTTCCAAAGTAAACATTTTGCCCCAGTGGACAACTTTTTTGTTTTTTCCCTTTTCCCCTGAACATTTCTTATCGCACCCACAATCCATTTCCATTTTCATTTCACGTTTAGTATTATGTAAGGAGTCCCGAGTTTGATCACTTTCTAGTTTTTTTTTTTTCTTGTAGTCTAGAAATACTGTGCAGGTAAAATGTAAAGGTAACCTCTGTTATGTCGGGCAGGTGGCTAGAGGGTATGATGTTCTTATATCTTATAAGATAGGGAGGAGGAGAAAATGAAGGAGGAAGAGGAATGTCTTATCTTATATAAGATAGGGAGGAGGAGAAAATGAAGGAGGAAGAGGAATGTCTTATCTTATATAAGATAGGGAGGAGGAGAAAATGAAGGAGGAAGAGGAATGTCTTATCTTATATAAGATAGGGAGGAGGAGAAAATGAAGGAGGAAGAGGAATATCTTATCTTATATAAGATGGGGAGGAGGAGAAAATGAAGGAGGAAGAGGAATGTCCTATCTTATATAAGAGAAGATGGTGTTGGTGTCCTTATTTTCCTTGATATCTGTCGGCGCACTTGAGGGTGATGTAGAAGGAGATGTCTCCTCCTTTTTCTACTTGTTTTCCTTCTTCTTCTGTTTTTTTTTTCTTGTTATCCTTTTTCTTCTTCTTGGATCTCCTTCTCCTCCTTCTTCTTTTCTTGTTCTCCTCCTTCTTCTTCTTCTTGTTATCCTCCTCCTCCTTCTTTTTGGTTTTCCTCCTCCTTCTTGTTATCCTCCTCTCCTTCTTCTTGATTCTCCTCTTTTTACTTCTTGTTATCATCCTCCTTCTTCTTCTTTTTTTGGTTCTCCTCCTCCTTCTTCTTGATTCTCCTCTTTTTTCTTCTTGTTATCATTCTCCTTCTTCTTTTTTGGTTCTCCTCCTCCTTTTTCTTGATTCTCCTCCTCCTTCTTGTTATCATCATCCTTCTTTTTTTGGTTCTCCTCCTCCTTCTTCTTGATTCTCCTCTTTTTTCTTCTTGTTATCCTCCTCCTCCTTCTTTTTCGTTCTCCTCTTTTTTTTCTTGTTCTCCTCCTCGTCTTCTTCTTGGTTCTCCTCCTCCTCCTTCTTCTTGTTGTTATCCTCCTCCTCCTCCTTCTTCTTGTTATCCTCCTCCTCCTTCTTCTACTTGTTATCCTCCTCCTTCTTCTTCTTGGTTCTCCTCCTCCTCCTCCTCCTTCTTCTTGTTATCCTCCTCCTCCTTCTTGAATTTTCCTCTTCTTCCTTCCTATTCTTGGTTCTCCTCTTCCTTCTTCTTCTTGTTATCCTCCTCCTTCTTCTTGGTTCTCCTCCTCCTCCTTCTTCTTCTAGTTCTCCTCCTCCGCCTCCTCCTCCTTCTTCTTTATTCTCTTCCTCCTCCTTCTTTTTCTTCTTGGTTATCCTCTTCCTTTTCTTTCTTCTTCTTGTTATCCTCCTCCTCCTCCTTCTTCTTGGTTCTTATCCTCCTTCTTCTTGGTTCTCCTCTCTCCTCCTTCATCGTTCTCCTCCTCTTTCTTCTTCTTGGTTCTCCTCCTCTTCCTCCTCCTCCCTCCCCTTTCTTCTCCTTCAAGTTCAGCATCATGCCTTGCCAACATACCTTTGCATCTCCAGAGAGAAAAAAAAACAGGCACCCATTACCAGAATCTGGTGATTATGGCTCATCCGGCAGGAGTCGAACCAACAACCTTTGCCCCGTTTGAGGCTATTGGAGTAAGCACCTCATCACCGCTCGGACCAAGAGAAATAGTCTTATATGTTTAAAAAAAACCCCAGAGAATGCCAGTAGAAAAGGTTTTAAAAAAATATAGTAAAGTGATTTAAGTTGTTCTTTCTGTTCTCGAACTGTCCCGTGCAGACTGTGTTGTGAGGATGTTGAGACCACAGCGTCGTGTCTGACGTGCAGATGGGATACAGAAGCTATTTTTCTTTTTTCAGTCCTTGAGTGGATCTAGAAAGCGCGAGAGGACGGGAGGAAGGGAGGGAGGGAAGGGTATGCAACACTTACCCCAGAAGACTCCCCACCACCCCCGTAGGAGCTAAGGTGATCCCTATCCCCGTGTTAGCTATACTAGGCCTATCACTGAGGTGGGGGGGGGCACCAACAGAGAGGTAAGGTAGGGTCTTGGTCATCTATGATTCGCCAGCCCTGACCCTGGCATGTTAGCTATGGGTCGTTGATCGCCAAATCGGACAGGGTCTTCATCGCAGCCCACCCTCCCCCCCCCCCCCCCCACTCTTTCAAGTTTTCGTCCCTCATGTGCAGAATTTTCAGCCAGTGTGCAAATAAATTTTAGAAAAAAGGACGAGCATGACAACATCACATTAAGAAGTATAATCTGAAGCACTCATTAGAGGGGGGAGGGGGGCTCGAGCATGACAACATCACATTAAGAAGTATAATCTGAAGCACTCATTGGGGGGAGGGGGGCTCGAGCATGACAACATCACATTAAGAAGTATAATCTGAAGCACTCATTAGAGGGGGGAGGGGGGCTCGAGCATGATAACATCACATTAAGAGTATAATCTGAAGCACTCATTAGAGGGGGGAGGGGGGCTCGAGCATGACAACATCACATTAAGAAGTATAATCTGAAGCACTCATTAGGGGGGAGGGGGGCTCGAGCATGATAACATCACATTAAGAGTATAATCTGAAGCACTCATTAGAGGGGGGAGGGGGGCTCGAGCATGACAACATCACATTAAGAAGTATAATCTGAAGCACTCATTAGAGGGGGGAGGGGGGCTCGAGCATGATACATCACATTAAGAAGTATAATCTGAAGCACTCATTAGAGGGGGGGGGGCTCGAGCATGACAACATCACATTAAGAAGTATAATCTGAAGCACTCATTAGAGGGGGGAGGGGGGCTCGAGCATGATAACATCACATTAAGAAGTATAATCTGAAGCACTCATTAGAGGGGGGGGGGCTCGAGCATGACAACATCACATTAAGAAGTATAATCTGAAGCACTCATTAGAGGGGGGGCTCGAACATGACAACATCACATTAAGAAGTATAATCTGAAGCACTCATTAGAGGGGGGAGGGGGGCTCGAGCATGACAACATCACATTAAGAAGTATAATCTGAAGCACTCATTAGAGGGGGGAGGGGGCTCGAGCATGATAACATCACATTAAGAAGTATAATCTGAAGCACTCATTGGGGGGGGGGGGGCTTAGTAAAATACAAAAATCTGGAAAATAAACTCATATAGCGCTAGTGTATTTTTTTTTCCTGAGAGCTACTATAGCATAGACCAGTATTGGGAAACTGAGAAATAGAAGAAGTATTTCTCTCTCTCTCTCTCTTTCTTTCTCTCTCTCTCTCTCTTTCTCTCTTCCTCTCTCTCTCGAAAGAGAGAGCCTTATTGTGGTCACTGTTTACGTATAATACTAAACATAGCCAGCGTTTAAAAAACTGTCTTCTTCCTAAACCCAGGATTGATCTGTATACTCTGCAGTACAGCTCTGGAACACCCTCCCCTACCATTTAAAATCCATTGGTAATACTTTATCCTTTAATTCAAACCGGTTTCATTATTTACTTGCTTATAATTATATGCCTCCACAGAATAACCAGCATTCTCTCAACCCATGACTCGCCAACCATCAAGTACTAAAATGACATAGTTCGAAAAGTACTCATTCATTCCTTTGCATGTCCCTTGCGGAACTTTGCCTCCCAAACAGCACTCCTGTAGGCCTCTCGGTTGTGAGCAAGATGGCCTGCTGCTGCTGCATCCATTTCCAGATCGTCAACGATGTCTTGCAGCCATCTTCGTTTCGGTCTTCCTCTTTTTCTTTTTCCCATTATGTATCCTTCCAATACGGTCTTCTCTAAATTATCATGACGTTTAATGTGTCCAAAATATTTAAGTTTTCTCTCTTTAATCCTCTTTACTAGCCAGCCTTCTTCAATATTAAGCTCTTGTAGTATAGATATATTTGTTCTTTTTTGTGTCCACGATATTTGGAGAACTCTTCTGTAGCATTTACATTCAAAGGCATTTATGTGTTTCTCAGCTGTTTTGTTAAGTGTCCAGGTCTCACATGCATATGTTGCGATGGGAAAGATGCATGCCCTTAAAAATCTTATTTTTGTGGTTCTGTCTGCTCCTCTCCACAGATTCTTTATTTGTTTTACTTTCTGAAGAGCAATAGATGTCCTCCTTTTAATTTCTCTCATTGTATCTCCATTATTAGTTAGTAGTGATCCAAGATATTCAAAACTCTCCACTTCTTCCAGTTTTTCCTCATTGATACATATTTCAGTTGCCTTGTTTGTTTTGTCAGTTGTCATCACTTTAGTTTTCTTTGCATTAAGATAGAGGTTCTGCTCTTCGCTGTTCTTGCGGACTGACATAATTAGTTTTTCCATTCCTTCTTGTGTTGTGGACAGCAATACTGTGTCATCAGCATATCTAATCTCTGGTATTTCATAACCTCCAACTGTTATGGCATCGTAATATTCTTTGTCTACATCTTCTCTAACATTCCTCATTATATTTTCAGTATACAAGTTAAATAAGTAGGGTGACAATATGCACCCCTGACGGACCCCTTGTTTTATGTCAAACCAAGTTGTTGTTTCACCATTTATTCTTACTGTTGCTTGTTGGTCTAGATACAGCAGTGATGTTAATTGTATCAAATGTGTTGGAAATCCCATTTTTTCCATTATTTCCCAAAGTTTCTCGTGTTGTACACAATCAAATGCCTTTGAGTAGTCTATAAAGGATAAATATAGATTCACATTACACTCCCTGCATTTCTCTATTATTAATCTTAGATTGAATATATGATCTCTTGATCCTCTTCCTTGCCTGAAGCCAGCTTGG
Source organism: Achatina immaculata (assembly GCA_009760885.1). Taxonomy (NCBI): domain Eukaryota; kingdom Metazoa; phylum Mollusca; class Gastropoda; order Stylommatophora; family Achatinidae; genus Lissachatina; species Lissachatina immaculata. The sequence goes on from CM019696.1 coordinate 21,105,933, forward strand.
ACCATATTGACTTCTTCGAAAAGTAACTTGTTAGATATTGTTAGAAATTATTTTAATGTCTGTAAAAAAAAACAACATATGTTAGAAGATCTGTATTTACAATGTATTTTTGTTTATGTATAAGTCTGCGTTTGTATGTGTGCATGAGTGCTATTTTATTAGGTTAATTACTTCTTCTCTTTTACTTTGAATGTATTAGTTAAATCTTAGACTCTTTTGATATGTTTTTTCCTAATTTAATTTGTATATTTGGATAAGTGTGTGGGAAGAATGAAAAATGGAGTGATGAAGGGCAGAATGTAAGACGGGCCTGCGTGCCCAATTCTTTACCCTTGAAAAATAAAGATTATTCATTCATTCATTCATTCTCTCTTCCTCTCTCTCTCTCTCTTTCTCTCTATCTCTCTCTCTTTTTCTCTATCTCTTTCTATATCTCTCTTTTTCTCTCTCTCTTTCTTTATCTTTTTTCTCTCTTTCTCTCTCTCTTTTTCTCCCTCTTTCTCTCTGTCTCTCTGTCTGTCTCTCTCTCTCTCTCTCTTAACTCTGCCACGGGTGATGTGCTGCTTAAAGCGAGCATTGTTCCTAAGTATTTTATAGAATTTGTATTATTCTCCAACATTGCTCCTAAGTGTTATAAAAATATGTATTATTCTCCAGAATTGCTCCTAAGTGTTATAAAAAATCTGTATTATTCTCCAGAATTGCTCCTAAGTGTTATAAAAAATCTGTATTATTCTATCTTTGGCGGACTTGGGAAAGTAAACAGAGACAGCAAACATAAAAAAACAGAGAATTACTCTTAGTGAAAGATACAAAACAAACGTTGAACAACAAAGCTCATAGAAAAGAAAAAAAAAAAACAAACATACACACGCACACAACCGGGAGACTAAAAGAAAACAGAAATTCTGAGCGAGAAAGCAGGAGCCAAAGTGATTAATGATGCCAACGACCGCACTAAATGGAAAAACAGGGTTGCCAACGCAAAAGGGACAAAACATAAGAAACGTAAAAATCCACGAGATCTGCTACAAATTTTTATTGTGCAATTTTATCAGTTGGAAATCTTTAGAACCACAAAGCTAACGCATTCTGTGTTTATATGAGGGAATAATGAACAGAAAAGTATTTTGGAAAGGGTAGCAAGAGAATATATAAATGATATGTAGTCGAGACGAAGAGACAGCATCAATAAAGGAGGTGATAGTTTCTTTAGGCGTACAGAAAAACAAACAAAGAGGTCCCCAAAGAAATTTCAGAATATCGAAAAGCTAGTCAAAATGATAAGAAAAAGACGGTCAAAATTTCTTGGCCATATCACGAGAAGACTTGTACTTGTACGAACTCCCTGTTAACTGCGAGCTATTGTCCTTTGTAGCCGATGCTGTAGAGATGTTGAGGTACACCATCGTATCGGCGTGGGAGAGGGATTGTGGCAGCTATTTTTCAGTCTCGGACTACAGCTAAAAAGCAGAGGGTGTGCAATGTTTCTTTAACAGACTCCACCACCATGGCGACTATGGCGATCCCTGCCCCGTTAGCCAAGCTAGGCCTGTTACTGAGGGTACCAACGAAGAGGTGGGACAGGGTCTTGGTCAGCTATGGTTCGCTAACCCTGACGCCAGCATCTCAACTATGGGTCGCTGATTGCTTCATCAGACAGGCGTCTACACCCCTATCACTAGAAGAGTGACAGATAAAAGGGATGGCGACTGCAGTAAAACTGGTTTAAATAAATAAGATAAATAGAGATGTATGGTGCAGTTTTACAAAGTGAGGGAGGGAGTGAGTAAGGTGAGAAAAAAACGAATAGAAAGTATGAGAATGTACAAATGAAAAACATACAACATCCGATATTTCGGCGTAAGCCTTATTCGAGGATACATACACAACGAGACAAAAACACGAAGAACTTATCTGAATGTGTCTTCCTCCAAGTAGAAAACAGAAATGTGTGTAGTAGAAGGGAGAAGGAAAGACCACGCTGCCCTCAACAAAAGATGCCCGGTAGAGCCAATCGTAAAGAAGAGGTGAGAAAGGGGTGTGGGGAAGGCAATAGAAACATGATAGCCGCTAGAGGAGGTGTCGGGGGGGGGGGAAAGAGGGGAGGGAAAAGGGGACGCGGAGAGATAATGAATGAAGAACATAAACACCTGCAGGGAGAAAATGTGAAACTGGTGAATAGGACAAGACCCTATACATATATAGGTCGACAGAGAAGAAGAGAAGGTGGTGATAGGGAAGAGAGCTAGGAGAACGAAACAAGAAAGTAGAGTATAAATAAAAAAAGGGGGCGGTAGAAAACTAAAGAAGTTAAAGGAAGCTGAACACATTGTTAATTCCAGCTGGGTGGAGACAGCCAGCCTGGAAAATAAGGCGCTGTTCTAGGACCCTCCGAGATCGTACATCAGCAGAACAAGAGCGGATCGCACTAACAGAAATGTCCTGTTTACCCCTGTGGTTGCTAAGGCAAAAATGTTTAGCCACCGGTGTCCAGGCCCTCTTAGAAATATCATTGAGATGCTGGCGAAATCGATCTCCTAACCGTAAGCCAGTTTCCCCTATGTACTTCAAACCGTAACATTTGCACATGATAGCATAAATAACATTACGTGAAGTATAGGTGAAACCCTCCTGAACTGATAACTTTAGGGTCTTGTCCTATTCACCAGTTTCACATTTTCTCCCTGCAGGTGTTTATGTTCTTCATTCATTATCTCTCCGCGTCCCCTTTTCCCTCCCCTCTTTCCCCCCCCCCCCCCGACACCTCCTCTAGCGGCTATCATGTTTCTATTGCCTTCCCCACACCCCTTTCTCCCACTTGTTCTCCTCCTCTCTCTCCACCTCTTCTTTACGATTGGCTCTATGGGGCATCTTTTGTTGTGGGCAGCGTGGTCTTTCCTTCTCCTGTCTACTACACACATTTCTGTTTTCTACTTGGAGGAAGACACATTCAATATGTTCTTCGTGTTTTTGTCTCGTTGTGTATGTATCCTCGAATAAGGCTTACGCCGAAATATCGGATGTTGTATGTTTTTCATTTATACATTCTCATACTTTCTATTCGTTTTTTTCTCACCTTACTCACTCCCTCCGTCACTTTGTAAAACTGCACCATACACCTCTATCTACCTCATCACGAGAAGACAGAAGCTGGAGAACTTGGCAATGACTGGAAAACTCAAAGGGAAAAGAAGGAGAAGAATGCCAAGAGAAAAATATCTCAGCCGAATGTTGAAAAAGGAATGTATAAAATAGGAAAAAAATAGGAGCAGCTTTATTACTTAACTATTACAAAGTTGTGAGCTTTATTACTTAACGATTACAAAGTTGTGACGTTTCGGCGTGAGCCTTAATCATACAAAAACATACAGGACGAAGAAATAGAGAGAGGAGATAAAGTATAGATTCACATGAATACTATTTTTAAAAAAATTGTTTTTAAAAGAGTACTTAGTTGTAAATTGCAAGGTGTGGCTTGTCCGGCGGTGTGTGTCAGGAATAGATCTAGTGGGACGTGGAGACTGTTTAAATAGAGACCTGTGACATGTAGTCAGCGAGTCCCGAAATGTGATATATGTCATCGTTTGCAAAAGATGCAGGATAACATATATCGGTGAGACTGGCCTCAGATTAGGGGACCGCATGCAAAAACATCTGTACGACATCGCCCAGCATGCTTCGAAACCAGTCCCAAATCATTTCAATGGCCCCAACCACAGAGGCAAATCTGATTTTCTGGTAACAGCCATTAAACAATGTCACGCAGATGACACAAGCCGCCTGGCACTTGAGAACCGCTGCATTCAAAATTATGGGACGCTGGAACCACATGGGTTAAACTCGCTGTTTAGTTACACGTAACATCATCTTCTTCAATCATTATAGTACCTCTCCACTAAATCCACCCCTTCTTACTTTTCAAACTTCTCACAGCATCACTCTGCAACCCCGCTATTTTCTCTGCAACCCCTCTTCTCTGCAACCCCTCTTCCCCAATGATCTGTTTCAATTTCTCATAGCTATGTCGGTATTGCGTCACTCTCCCTCCCCTCCCCGGTTCCCCATCCACCACCCCCAGTTACAACCCACTGACCACATGTCACAGGTCTCTATTTAAACAGTCTCCACGTCCCACTAGATCCATTCCTGACACACACCGCCGGACAAGTCACACCTTGCAATTTACAGCTAAGTACTCTTAAAAAAATTTTTTTTTTTAAAAATAGTATTCATGTGAATCTATACTTTATCTCCTCTCTCTATTTCGTCCTGTATGTTTTTGTATGATTAAGGCTCAGGCCGAATTTGTAATCGTTAAGTAATAAAGCTGCTCCTACTTTTTTCCTATTTTATACATTCTGGTATCACAGCTTTACTGCAGTGCTTCGTGTATAGTTATATACTTATACACTATTTATCGTGCTGAAAAAGGAAAAGCATTTGAATTAATCTGAAACACCAAGGACAGCACAAGATGGGGAGGCATGATCGCCAACGCTATCCGGCACGGTAATAATAAATCATCTTTTAAATCCCCTTTACCCCTTCCTGCAGACACCCCACCCCTCTCTCTCAAACGTACCCACTACTCCTCCTCCTCCTCCTCTCTCAACTTGACCTGTTGGCCACTTTAACCTAGTGACCGTGACATGACCTGGCGGCTATTACCGCTACTGCGTAAAGTGTACGCGCTGTGGGCGTCGTAAATCTTCGCCTGGCAACACCCCAGGGGACCCGTAGCCTGATTCGCCACACATAATTGTCACGTGGTTTTGACGGGGGTGGGGGCTGATGGTTAATGGTTTCGCGGAAAGGGGGGTGGGGAAAGATGTGAAGAGGTGGAAGGGATCAAAGATAATTAAGTTTGCCATCATGAATGAGCCATGAGCCATTCAGAAGATGAAATTTACATCCGCCACCCACGGATTTAAAACATTAAAATGATGTGTGGGTGTGTGTGGGAGGTTATGTGGGGGTTGAGGGGGAAAAAAAGGGGGGGGGGTTATATTCCATAAAATATCCGAAAGAGCTTTGTATCTCTCTGACTAGATGTTTGGAGCACACCAGTGTTGCTAGTCTCACAACAAAGAGCTGAGTTCCAGGATTTATTCTCTTCCCAACAGTGTGAATTATTATTGGAGGAGAAAGAACCCGAACCGACAATAGAAGAAGTTTTATGGGCAATAAAGAATCTGAAAATGGTAAATCACCAGGATGTGATGAGATAACAGCTGAGTTTATTAAAGCAGGAGGAAAGGAATGTGCAACAATCTATCATGCACTATGTAAAAAGATATGGCATTCAGGTATTTGGCCAAAAGAATGGAAAAGAACTGTATTCATACCACTGCCAAAAAAGGGTAACCTGAAATTATGCACAAACTACAGAACTGTTGCCCTGATTAGTCATGCCAGTATAATTCTGTTAAAAATCATAATGGGTAGACTTCGACAAAAAATAGAAGAAGAAGTCAATATGGTCCAAGCTAGTTTCAGGCAAGGAAGAGGATCAAGAGATCATATAGTCAATATAAGATTAATAATAGAGAAATGCAGAGAGTTTAATGTGAATCTATATTTATCCTTTATAGACTACTCAAAGGCATTTGACTGTGTACAACACGAGAAACTTTGGGAAATAATGGAAAAAATGGGATTTCCAACACATTTGATACAATTAACATCACTGCTGTATCTAGACCAACAAGCAGCAGTAAGAATAAATGGTGAAACAACAACTTGGTTTGACATAAAACAAGGGGTCAGTCAGGGGTGCACATTGTCGCCTTACGTATTTAACTTGTATACTGAAAATATAATGAGGAATGTTAGAGAAGATGTAGACAAAGAATATTACGATGCCATAACAGTTGGAGGTTATGAAATATCAGAGATTAGATAAGCTGATGACACAGTATTACTGTCCACAACACAAAAAGGTTTGGAAAAACTAATTATATCAGTCCGTAAGAATAGTGAAGAGCAAAACCTCTATCTTAATGTGAAGAAAACTAAATTGATGACAAATGACAAAACAAACAAGGCAACTGATATATGTATCAATGAGGAAAATCTGGAAGAAGTGGAGAGTTTTGAATATCTTGGATCACTGCTAACTAATAATGGAAATCCAATGAAGGAAATTAAAAGGAGGACATCTATCGCTCTTAAGAAAGTAAAACAACTAAAGAATCTGTGGAGAGGAACAGACAGAACTACAAAATTAAGATTTTTAAGGCCATGCATCTTTCCCATCGCAACATATGCCTGTGAGACCTGGACACTTAACAAAACAGCTGAGAAGCACATAAATGCCTTTGAATGTAAATGCTACAGAAGACTTCTTCGAATATTATGGACACAAAAAAAGAACAAATAAATCCATACTACAAGAATTTAATTTTGAAGAAGGCTGGCTAGTAAAGAAGATTAAAGAGAGAAAACGTAAATATTTTGGACACATTAAATGTCATGATAATTTAGAGAAGACCGTCTTGGAAGGGTACATAATGGGAAAAAGAAAGAGAAGAAGACCAAGGCGAAGATGATTGCAAGTCATCGTTGATCTGCAAATGGATGCATCAGCAGCAGGCCATCTTGCTCACAACCGAGAGGCCTACAGGAATGCTTTTAGGGAGATAAAGTTCCGCAAGGAGCATACAAATGAATGAATGATTCTCTTCTACCCGGTCTGAATTTAATATTGAAGAAGGCTGGCTAGTAAAGAGGATTAAACAAAAGAAAACTTAAATATTTTGGACACAATAAACGTCATGATAATCTAGAGAAGACCATCTTGGAGTGGTACATAATGGGAAAAAATAAAGAGAGGAAGACCAAGGCGAAGATGGCTGCAAGACATCGTTGATAATCTGTAAATGGATGCATCAGCAGCAGGCCATCTTAATTATACCCGAGAGGCCTACAGGAAAGCTGTTAGGGAGGCAAAGTTTCTTACGGGACATGAAAATGACTGACTGACTGATTTGGTTCTCCATTTTTCGGCGGCGTATAATAAAATGGATTGAGCTTGAAGCTCGTATGAAGAATGGAAGATTTCCAGATGTTTGGTAATTTGTTAAATGCCTGAGATGGCTGTCCAGATCTTGTGGATATTTGCTTTTGAATATTGCTGTCTGTTGAAATGAGGCTTCCAATGTACTTAAAGTATTGTACTTATTCAACTTCTCTTGTCACAACTGAGATTTTTTTCCTTACTTTTTCCATTGATTCTCCTGATCTTAGTCTTGTCTGGATGTATATTCAGACCTACCTTGATTCTTATGATCTTAGTCTTGTCTGGGTGTATATTCAGACCTACCTTGATTCTTATGATCTTAGTCTTGTCTGGGTGTATATTCAGACCTACTGATCTGGCTATTTCGTAAACCCTAGTTCTCTTCTCTTGTGTGTCTCTTTGGGTATGTGAGAGTAGACCTGTATCGCCTGCGAGGTCGTATCCTGTAGGTGATTTGTGAGCTCCCCAGGTTACTCCTCTAGGTCTGTCTTTTGTGGCAGTCTTCATTATCCAGCCCATAACGATCAGGAAAGCAAGTGGGAAGAGTATGCATCCTTGTCTTACTCCCTGTTTGATCTGGAACCATGTTGTTTGGCCACCTGATACCTATAGCCTACACAAAGGTCGCGGATGACAGAATTCTAGGGACTACGGAAAATGTCGCTGGGGCTTGGAATGTCTGTGCTGGCTTACGACATTCGTTCTGGGGTGGCATCCCAACCGTGGTGACCATGCAGGTACCGGAATGTTCTGAGAGCTAAGAAGCCACTTCGAACAATGAAGAAAAAGCAAAAAACGAAGCAGTCTTCTGGCGTCAGCAAATAAAAAGTGATATGTAAATCTCGTTCATAAAACCGCCCCAGTAAAGCTGATAACAAATAATTAGACTCATAAAACACCAAATTTATACCATACATGTTAATTTATACTTCTCTTTTTTTTCGTACTTCTTCGTCCTGTTTATGTATATACTTTCTTGGCATGAATAAGGCGTTATGTCGAAGCCTTACAACTATATGCTCTATTAATAAAGTGCTTCTTTGTTTGTTTGTTTGTTTGTTTCTTTAGCGTATAACTATGTCATTACATAGAGTCGTTCTCCATGTCCTTAGCCAGACCTTCCCACTCTAGGTGACTGATGGAAAAATGCATAATGGATGACTAACAGATATCTATTACCCCAGTTTCTAACTCAACCTACTGACCTCCTTCCGTTCACATATTCGTCGTATGTTATAAACATATACATTCACATAAATTATCCCACACTTTGCTTTGCTCATCTATACTCGTAAGCCCATAAACCGTTCATTGGCCCTTCTCGAGGTGGTATATTTTATGTAAAATACTGTCCGTATTTAGCTGATGCGTGTTTTCTAATCTTGACAATTCTTACTCTGTTACTTGGGTCAAGTTTGATCTTACTGATGGTTCGTGGAGTCTGTAGAGTTTATGTCAGTGGATCTCAGAGGGGGGGGGGGGGTGGAAGGATCCAGAGCGAAATGGGCGGTTAGGGGAAAAATGGAGCAACAAGGGCACCAGAAGCAAAAGAGGAATGTGTGTATGTGTGGGTAAAGAGAATATTTCCTTCTAAAATAATACCTAAACCGGGGCCGTTCGCTATGACTCTCAGTTCTTGAGGACGAAGTCGAAGCTACAACAACTGTCCACGAACAGACCGACTCAAGGCCAACGTAACTGGTATTAGCCGGTATGTGTGAATTACTGTTGTTAACAAGGCGTCTAGTGGCATAGCTGATTGACAGTTAGTTTACTCTCCAGATCAAGTTTAAGTAGACTGATCTATGAATCTTCAAGTTTTGATTCTGTGATATTCTCCTAGAAACACATCACATCCCAGGCACCTCTAGGCAACAATAGTACAACTAGACTAAACTCTACAAGCTTCCAACATGGCAACATCTCACGGCGCGAGGAATAACCAAGAATGTGATTTCAAATCTCGCGGCACGAATTTATTGAATGAGAAAATGGACGATGATTTATGAGGATTGGGGGGAGGGGGATGGGAAGAGAGCTGCCAGCATGGCAGGGCGACCATACAAAACAATAGTCAACTCCCTGCAAGACATGGCAGGGCGACCATACAAAACAACAGTCAACTCCCTGCAAGACATGGCAGGGCGACCATACAAAACAATAGTCAACTCCCTGCAAGACATGGATTGCCATGTGGGAGGAAACCTAAGACCTAGAATTCCACAAAAACTGTATACAATTTTTCCATACTTATAACTCTCATGGAGCACCACAACAGCTGGGAAATCCACACATTCCAATATTCCATGTTGGAAAAAAAACAGACTAACAATAGGATAGGAGCATGTCTGACAGTAAAGCAATCTAACGTTGACTCACTCTAAATGTCCTAAAAGGACCACAAACAACACAACTACAAAATTGTCCTAACACTCTAAATGTCTTAAAAGGACCACAAACAATACAACTACAAAATTGTCCTAACACTCTAAATGTCTTAAAAGGACCACAAACAATACAACTACAAAATTGTCCTAACACTCTAAATGTCTTAAAAGGACCACCAACAATACAACTACAAAATTGTCCTAACGAAAACAACTAAGTACTAGCCCCCTATATTTTGAAAACGAATGGGCCGAACTGACTCTCACAAAACATGTTTCAATAATCCTCATCATAATCTCATAAGGCCTCTCACACTCTCTTTTATATCACTAGCATTTTCTCCCATTCTTCCCGAAGACTGTCTCCTCGTGAAAGTTCAATTTTCCGTGAACAGACATTGTTCTATGACCTTCGGTTATCATAAAACCCATAATCTTCACAAGTCTCCCCTCTGTCACCCAAAGTTTGACATTTGTGCTCCCATAATTCAACTTTCCACTAACCTAAAATCATAAATCCCGTGCAGTCTACACCAGCACCTAACTTCTTGACGCTGGAGTTTACTGTTTTTAGGAGTTCTCGGTGAGATAATCCAGGGTCATAAGGTGAACGGTTACTAACAGGGGAAGCAAATCTGCATCTTTTAAGAATTCTGTCCCTTAGACTAACAAAACCACAGGAGTAAATTCAGGAGGATTACGGTGCGGTCTTGGAGGTAGAGACGAACGAAGAAGAAGAAGAAGAGTAACAAAAATTCAAGCCAGCTGTCTCTTTACTACAGAATTCTGTCACACGGGGACACCAGGGTGTGGCCTGAAAGACAAGATGGGGCGGGGGATTGGGTGGCTCGGAAAAATGTGGGAACTGTTGGTTTTAACTGAGTACAAAGTTTGAGAAAAGCCGTGAGATACCGACCGACGACATCCTTCTTCTTCTTCTTCTTGCTGGAACTGCGAGCTGGTATTCTTTGCAGCCGATGGGTGAAGATGGTGTGCTACCATGGCGTCGGACTAGGAGAGGGTTACGGCGGCTTTTTTTTTTTTTTTAGTCCTTGACTGAAGCTGAAAGTCTGAAAATATGGGGACTATGGCGACCACTGCGCCGCTGGCCAACTAGGAGTATTAGTGGGGTTACCAACGGGAGAAGCAGAGCACAGTTTTGGTCAGCTGTGTTTCCCGAACCCTGGCTCCAGCATATCAGTTGCGGGTCCCTGAATGCCAGACTAGACAGCATCTTCGCCTTGAACTGAGAGTCTAATCTTGTCCCGCAGCAGTCCCACAGCAACTTTCTCACCGCTCTAAAATGTGACGGAATGTGAGAACTACACCGAGCACTAGCTTTAGTGGGCCTCTTTATGAGGGCAGCCGATACTATCAAACAACTAAAGAAGCTGTGCAGAGGAACAGACAGAACTACAAAAATAAGATTTTTAAGGGCATGCATCTTTCCCATCGCAACATATGCCTGTGAGACCTGGACACTTAACAAAACAGCTGAGAAACACATAAATGTCTTTGAATGTAAATGCTACAGAAGAGTTCTCCAAATATCGTGGACACAAACAAGAACAAAGACATCCATCAGTAACGGGGCGTCTTGGTCACAACCACGAGGCCTACAGGAGAGTAGGGAGGCAAATCTCCTCAAGTGACAGACTGACCAGTAGCTGCTGGAACATCCTGGCAGTCGGCCGGTCTCCATGAACAGAGCCAAGCTGTCGGCCGGTCTCCATGAACAGAATCAAGTAGGCGGCCGGTCTCCTTGAATAGAGCCAAGCTGTCGGCTGGTCTCCAGGAACAGAGCTAAACTATCGGCCGGTCTCCAGGAACAGAGCCAAAATATCGGCCGGTCTCCAGGAACAGAGCCAAACTATCGCCCGGTCTCCAGGAACAGAGCCAAACTATCGGCCGGTCTCCAGGAACAGAGCCAAGCTGTCGGCCGGTCTCCATGAACAGAATCAAGTAGCCGGCCGGTATCCTTGAACAGAGCCAAGCTGTCGGCCGGTCTCCAGGAACAGAGCCAAACTATCGGCCGGTCTCCAGGAACAGAGCCAAACTATCGGCCGGTCTCCAGGAACAGAGCCAAACTATCGGCCGGTCTCCAGGAACAGAGCCAAACTATCGGCCGGTCTCCAGGAACAGAGCCAAACTATCGGCCGGTCTCCAGGAACAGAACCAAGCGATCGTCCCGTCTCCAGGAACAGCCAAGCGATCGTCCCGTCTCCAGGAACAGAACCAAGCTGTCGGCCGGTCTCTAAGAACAGAGCCCGACAAGGCGTCCCGGGAGAGACAACTTATGACAATTCATAAAGAGCTTTCTTCCTATGCATCAATGACAGGTACTGCCTGGAGCTGCAAGATTTTCAACTTCATTGTCCTTCCAGTGCCGGCTAATCAGCAGTCCAGAGCTGCCGTAGGTCAACATGATCCAGGCGGAAAATGACAGCGACCAACCTGAGTCGAAGCTGCCTGAAGAATTAGACAAAAAGAATGTTATTTGTGTAAAAGTCTTTTGTCCTGGCAATCCAGATTTATAATCGTCTTCATAATTTGTACACATAATTCTAAATTGTACACGTAATTCTATTTTGGTTCCCGTAATTATAATGTATACTGTAGGCAGCACTGTCCAAACGCAAGGGCATAACGGGCCCCTGTTTCTGGGCTCCAAGATTCAAATATCGTCAGTGTAACTCTTCTTTTTCGTGGGTTAAATAATGGCCTGTGTGGTTTGGGGCCCCAGTGCGCTGCTTTTCCCAGGGCCTACACAATGCAGTTAAGGCGGCCCCTGACTCGTGATTCATGCTTGTAGTGGAGATTCTCATTTCCCGTAATTCTAATTTGTTCTAGTTTGTTCTAATTTGTTCTCTCTCTCTCTGAACCTTAAGTGCCCAGGGCACATGGGGCTTCCGCAAGGTTTTTCCACAAATGCCTGTCCTTCGCCTTTTTTTCTGCTCTTGCCCAGGTGAGCCCTCTATTGCTCAACATCCTTTCTGTTGTTCTTCTCCATGTCTATTTTGGTCTACCCTTACTTCTGTTCCCCTGTGGTTTCCATCTTAGTGCTATTTTTGGTAGTGAGTTGTCAGTCATTTGGAGCACATGTCCCAACCATCACCGCGTTGCTGCCGATTTCCTTTTTTTCTTTTTCCCTTAAAGACTGCCATTCAAAGACAATCAAAATTTTTGCTGATGTGTCATGAGATAGAAGACAGAGAGTCTAACATTCACTGGGAAAAAAATCAATGGAATAAATAGAAGCAAACCAGAAGAAACCATATCCCTGAACGAACTGACCAAGTGGCACAAGATAAGAAAATCATGTAGTCTGATTAGAAATACCAGTAGCCACAGACTGTGGACGAGCATGATCTTGAAAGTATACGGGCTCAGCATGGGTTGACAGAAAAAAAAAATGGATATTCAAAGGAGAGAAAAGTATATTCTTTCCTTTTCCTGTATTTTTTGGTGATAAAGAATTTATACAGGGAAAAACAACAATTATTCCTAGAAAACACGGAGAGCTTAACAAATGACGTCAGAAGATATCTGGATCCTGGTCGTATCTGATACCCCGTCGCCAAGACAGACCTGGCAAATCCGGTGTAGCTTCTGAGTCGTTAAAAACTGGGACTTGTTCTGTGTATACTCTAGAAAATCAGTCCCCCAACCTGGGATCAGTGGACCCCTCGAGAGTCGGTAGAGTCATGCAGAGATCCGCTTAGGAGGTCGAGGTTTCTCTAGAGAGCTGGAGGTGAAGAAATGTTTCAATTTAACGCCAAAATAACGGGGAGAGAAAGGGGGGGGGTAGAGGGTTTGGTGCGGCTGTGTGACGAATTAACACTGGTTTAAGGGATCTCCGACGTGAAGTAGCTTGGGAAACACTGTTCCACATGATGGAGGAAAGTCTTAATCCAGATAAGCGGCGGGTTTTCTTTCCAGCGACACAGCGTGAGATCATTCACAAGGTCACTCGCGTTGCTCGTGATGTGTTCCTACGTTTTTTTGTTTGCTTTTCTCACAGACATTTTATTTTTTTTTAAATTTGTGTGTACTTTAGCTATGGTGAGCACTCATAGTATCACGTGACACTGGGGTACGTATGTTCTTGGGTGAAAAATTATGTGTAGAATATACGTTCCTGCAGTTTGGAGAGAACATATGTCTGCAGACTGGGAATGGGGGGGGGGGGGGGGGCAAATACGTGTCTGCAGAGGTGGGAGTTTATACACGATTTCAGACTGAAGGAAATACTTGTGTGGTGTGTAGACTTGGGAGAAATATGTGTGTGTAGAATTGAGAGAAATATGTGTGTGTAGACTTGGGAGAAATATGTGTTTGTAGACTGGGGAGAAATATGTGTGTGTAGACTGGGGAGAAATATGTGTGTAGAATTGAGAGAAATATGTGTGTACACTTGAGAGAAATATGTGTGTGTAGACTGGGGAGAAATATGTGTGTGTAGACTGGGAAGAAATATATGGGAGTAGACTGGGGAGAAATATGTGTGTGTAGACTGGGGAGAAATATGTGTGTAGACTGGGGAGAAATATGTGTGTGTAGATTGGGAAGAAATATGTGTGTGTAGACTGGGGAGAAATATGTGTGTGTAGACTGGGGAGAAATATGTATGTATAGACTTGAGAGAAATATGTGTGTGCAGACTCGAGAGAAATATGTGTGTGTAGACTTCAGAGAAATATGTGTGTGTAGACTTGAGAGAAATATGTGTGTGCAGACTTGAGAGGAATATGTGTGTGCAGACTTGAGAGAAATATGTGTGTGTAGACTTGAAAGAAATATGTGTATGTAGACTGGGGAGAAATATTTGTGTGTAGACTTGAGAGAAATATGTGTGTGTAGACTTGAGAGAAATATGTGTGTAGACTGGGGAGAAATATGTGTGTGCAGACGTGAGAGAAATATGTGTGTAGACTGGGGAGAAATATGTGTGTGTAGACTGGGGAGAAATCTGTGTATGTAGGCTGGGGAGAAATATGTGTGTGTAGACTGGGGAGAAATATGTGTGTAGGCTGGGGAGAAATATGTGTGTGTAGACTTGGGAGAAATATGTGTGTGTAGAATTGAGAGAAATATGTGTGTGTAGACTGGGGAGAAATATGTGTGTGTAGACTGGGGAGAAATATGTGTGTGTAGACTGGGGAGAAATATGTGTGTGTAGGCTATGGAGAAATATGTGTGTGTAGACTTGGGAGAAATATGTGTGTGTAGATTGGGGAGAAACATGTGTGTGTAGAATTGAGAGAAATACGTGTGTGTAGACTGGGGAGAAATATGTGTGTGCAGACTGGGGAGAAATATGTGTGTGTAGACATGAGAGAAATATGTGTGTGTAGACTTGGGAGAAATATGTGTGTGCAGACTTGAGAGAAATATGTGCGTGTAGACTTGAGAGAAATATGTGTGCGTAGACTTGAGAGAAATATTGTGTGTAGACTTGAGAGAAATATGTGTGTGTAGACTTGAGAGAAATATGTGTGTATAGACAAGTGGAATGAATTCAAGAACAATGCAGAGATAAGACAGATGACTGAACAACAACCAGTCTCACGGGTGATCAGGAAAAGGAGATGGACATATGTTGGTCACTTGATGAGAAGAAATGATCAGAGAATCCCAAAACAAGCTATCAAGTGGAACACAACAGGCCGAAGAAAAAGGGGCAGACCGCGTGAAACTCTGAAGAGGACATTATTAAGAGAGGCCAAGTTAACAGGCATAAAATCCTTTGTTGAGGTTGAAAGACTCGCCGAAGACAGGAAAAATTGGCGAACTACTTTGCGAGCCCTATGTGACGTCTAACGGCACGGGAAGGATATAAGATATAAGATAAGATAAGACATGAGAAAAATATGTGTGTGTAGACTTGAGAGAAATATGTGCGTGTAGAATAGGGAGAAATATGTGCTTGTAGAATGGGGAGAAATATGTGTGTGTAGACTGGGGAGAAATATGTGTGTGTAGACTTGATAGAAATATGTGTGTGCAGACTTGAGAGAAATATGTGTGTGTAGACTTGAGACAAATATGTGTGTGTAGACTTGAGAGAAATATGTGTGTGTAGACTTGAGAGAAATATGTGTGTGTAGACTTGAGAGAAATATGTGTGTGTAAACTGGGGAGAAATATGTGTGTGTTGACTTGAGAGAAATATGTGTGTGTAGATTTGAGAGAAATATGTGTGTGTACACTTGAGAGAAATATGTGTGTGTAGACTGGGGAGAAATATATGTGTGTTGACTGGGGAGAAATATATGTGTGTTGACTGAGGAGAAATATGTGTGTGTTGAGTGGGGAGAAATATGTGTGTGTAGACTGGGGAGAAATATGTGTGTGTAGACTTGAGAGAAATGTGTGTGTGTAGAATGGGGAGAAATATGTGTGTATAGACTTGGGAAAAATATGTGTGTGTAGACTGTTGAGAAATATGTGTGTGTGTTGACTGGGGAGAAATATGTGTGTGTTGAGTGGGGAGAAATATGTGTGTGTAGACTTGGGAGAAATATGTGTGTGTTGACTGGGCAGAAATATGTGTGTGTGTTGAGTGGGGAGAAATATGTGTGTAGACTGGGGAGAAATATGTGTGTGTGTTGACTGCGAAGAAATATGTGTATAGACTGGGGAGATATATGTGTGTGTGTGTTGGCTGGGGAGAAATATGTGTGTGTAGACTGGGGAGAAATATGTATGTGTACACTTGGGAGAAATATGTGTGTGTAGAATTGAGAGAAATATGTGTGTGTGTTGACTGGGGAGAAATATGTGTGTGTAGACTTGAGAGAAATACGTGTGTGTGCAGACTTTGGAGAAATATATGTGTGTAGACTGGGGAGAAATATGTGTGTGTGTAGACTGTGGAGAAATATGTGTGTGTAGACATGAGAGAAATATGTGTGTGTAGACGTGAGAGAAATATGTGTGTGTAGACGTGAGAGAAATACTTGTGTGTAGACTTGAGAGAAATATGTGTGTGTGTTGACTGGGGAGAAATATGTGTGTGTAGATTGGGGAGAAATATGTGTGTGTAGACTGGGGAGAAATATGTGTGTGGACTGGGGAGAAATATGTGTGTAGACTGGGGAGAAATATGTGTGTGTAGACTGGGGAGAAATATGTGTGTGTAGACTGGGGAGAAATATGTGTGTGTAGACTGGGGAGAAATATGTGTGTGTAGATTTGAGAGAAATATGTGTGTGTAGACTTGAGAGAAATATGTGTGTGTAGACTGGGGAGAAATATGTGTGTGTAGATTTGAGAGAAATATGTGTGTGTAGACGTGAGAGAAATATGTGTGTGTAGACTGGGGAGAAATATATGTGTGTAGATTTGAGAGAAATATGTGTGTGTAGACTGGGGAGAAATATGTGTGTGTAGATTTGAGAGAAATATGTGTGTGCAGACTGGGGAGAAATATGTGTGTGTAGATTTGAGAGAAATATGTGTGTGTAGACTGGGGAGAAATATGTGTGTATAGATTGGAAAGAATATGCTGGTCTGCAGAAAAGGAACAAGTAAAGTAACGAATATATCCTCAGACAGGGAGACGTGCTGGAGTCATACGAACGTACAAACGGCGCCGAGGATGAAGATTTTCAGTCTCACCCGTGGAGGAGTCTGTCAGACAGCAGACATAGCAATTAGTAGCTCTGTAAATACTATAGATCTATTGACGGACTGGTGGAAACATGGGTGGAAGGAATAATACAGTGATGAATTCATGGATGGAGTACCAGAAGGATGGGTGAATGAACGTGAGTAGTGGAGAAAATATGTTTGATACGCTACAGTGGCTTAATGGACTGGCGTGGCAAGACATAAGTGGATTCTTCTTCTTCTTCTTCTTCTTCTTCTAAGTCCCTGGAACAGCGAGCTAGTGCTTTTCGCAGCCGATGCTGTGGAGATGTTTAGGCACAGATTCGTGTCAGAACCAGGTTATGACAGCTAGTTTTTTTTCGGTCAGTGAATGGAACTAAAACAACGGGGGGGGGGGGGGGGGAGTGTGAGGTGTGCAATACTTCTTAAGCAGACCACAAAATCGTGGGGACTATGGCGATCCCTACCCCGTTAACCAGACTAGGTCTGTTACTGGGGTATCAACGGAAAGATGGGATTGGGTCTTTGTCAACTATGGTTCGCCAACTCTGAAGCCAGCATGTCAGATATGGTTCGTCAACCCTGAAGCCAGCATGTCAACTATGGTTCGCCAACTCTGAAGCCAGCATGTCAACTATGGTTCGCCAACTCTGAAGCCAGCATGTCAACTATGGTTCGCCAACTCTGAAGCCAGCATGTCAACTATGGTTCGCCAACCCTGAAGCCAGCATGTCAACTATGGTTCGCCAACCCTGAAGCCAGCATGTCAACTATGGTTCGCCAACCCTGAAGCCAGCATGTCAACTATGGTTCGCCAACCCTGAAGCCAGCATGTCAACTATGGTTCGCCAACTCTGAAGCCAGCATGCCAACTATGGTTCGCCAACTCTGAAGCCAGCATGTCAACTATGGTTCGCCAACTCTGAAGCCAGCATGTCAACTATGGTTCGCCAACTCTGAAGCCAGCATGTCAACTATGGTTCGCCAACTCTGAAGCCAGCATGTCAACTATGGTTCGCCAACTCTGAAGCCAGCATGTTAGATACAGGTCAGAGACTGGCTAGTCAGACAGCCACCTTTTTTTCCTGTGGATGTCTGATACAGCATTTTAAATCAATGAAAAGATAGAGAAAAGTGTTAGAAGACAATGATAAACTTAAATACACGGAGAGATCAATGAACTATTCCTTCGGAGAGTCATCATCATCATTAGGCGCCGTGCCGACTGGCGTTGGCTATTATGCTTCTCCAGAGTACCCGATCCTTCATGCAGGCCATCAGCTCAGTTGGTGATCTCCTCTCACACCATCCCGTCAGACTGTCCAGAATTATTTCTCTTGGTCTTCCTCTTGATCTTCTTCCTTCTATTTTTCCTGTTGTTATAATATTTTCAATGCCCCCTCTTCTCATTGCATGTCCTATGAAAGTACATTGTCTCTCTCTTATCTTTTTGACAAGGTTTTTTTTGTCTCTCCAGCTCTTCTCATACATTCTTCATTAGTTATTTTTGCTGTCCAGGGGATTCGCAACATTCTTCTAATAAACCACATTTCTGCTGCTTCCAATGATTCTTGTGCAGACTTGCCTATTGTCCATGATTCACTTCCATATAACAAGATAGGTTCAATATAGTATTTTAGGACTCGTTTTCTAACATTGATTGATAAAGATGTGTTGGCTAATATGTTTCTCATTCTCGGAAATGCAGTCTTTGCTTGGCTTATTCTGTTCCTAATTTCTGTTTTGCATTTCCCATCTGAAGTTATTACTGCTCCAAGGTATTTGAATTTCTGCACCTGCTTTAGAACAGTTCCGTTTAATTTAATACTGCATGCTGGTGGATTCTGTTTCTTAGATATAACCATAGTTTCTGTCTTTTTGATATTCAAAGTAAGGCCTTTCTGTTCACTTTCTTTGGCGACTTTATCCAAGAGATTTTGTAGGTCTTGTTGGTTCTCACCTATCAGTACTGTGTCGTCAGCATACCGAAGGTTGTTAATATTGTATCCTCCAATTTTTATGCCTGGTTCTGTGATGATTGTTCTTAGAATATTCTCGCTGTACAGAGAAAAAAGGTCTGGAGATAGTACACATCCTTGTCGCACCCCTTGTTTTATAGGTTGGTATTTTCTTCGGAGAGTGTTCACATAAATAAATACTATGAGACGAACATAGTGACAACATAGTGAAGAAGGTTTCTATATAGGTTTGTTGCAAGACAGCAAAACAAAGAGTGTATGACAACACCAGATAATACAGCTTGAACGTACGATAAAAACGTTTACACTCCGACAGTAGCCAGGTTCTACAAGTCCACAAAGATACAAAAAAGGTAAAAAAGGTGAAGGTAATCCTGTCACGCCCTAGAGGCTAAAGGGATATGGTGTTAGTGCCTATATTTTCCTTGACCTGTCAGCACACTAGAGGATGATATGGTCAGTTTTATGCCTGGCCACTTTTCCTTCCCCAACTGCAGAAGAAGTCGGGTACCCGTTTCTACAGCTGAGTGACTGGGGTGCCTCCGGCTGGATTCGAACCGCCGATCTTCGCCACGAGAGACCAGTGCATTAACCACTTCGCCACTCAGACACACAATGATACCAGACGCAGGACTTTCAACACATCATATCAAGGATTCAAAGAATATTAAATGATGAACATGATAACGAATGATCTGAGAGCGACAGGATCCAACATCTCAGATTACCGGTAGAACACACAAGATAAATACACTGGCAAAAAAAGCAAAACAAAACAAACAAACAAACAAAAAAGGTCAGTGGTTCAGCCACAAGAAAACGAAACATGGACACATTCCCTTCCCTCTTCATTTATTAAGTTAAGTCATTCCTAAGACAGAACCGCTCTGTCCAAGAGCCAGGACAAATAAATGGTCACTCTCCGCTTATTGTTCTCGTGTCGCTGAGTCTATGCCCGTGTGGGATGTGACAACTATAAACTCTAGGCTTCTCGAGCCAGGGGAGATTAGCTCAGCCGATTTAAATAGTAAATTGCGAATAGTCTTTTTGGCACAAAGTCACCCGAGTAAAGCTGTGTTAATAAAATTTTTAAGACTATCTAAAACAAGCATATTTATGAGTTAACAAGCTAACAGTTGTAACATTTCGGTTTACACCTTAATCATACAAAAGCATACAGCATAAAGAGGCGGGGAAAGAAGAGAAACTTTAAGTTTATATCAGTGATATGCAACAGATGAGAACGAAAAGAAAAATACAATAGAAAAAAAGGGAGCATCTAGCTGTGACCTGCAAGAACATGTCTGAAGCTGAAGGTGAAGTATTGTGAATGTTTAAATAAAGATTTGTAAGGTGTGATGTCAATCTATCTGATAATAAAGACAGGGTGGTTTAAGGGTAAAGGGATTCAATGGTTGTCAAAGCGAGAAAAGACTGGGTGGAATATATTAACGTGACTGGTGTAGAGGGTTGTCATACAATGCTATGAAGGTTCTGGGATGAAAGTTACTGCTGATAAAAGAAAAGATGAGGACTTGGTATGGAGAGAATATGATTTTGGAGAGAGGATAATTTAGGTGCAGCTGAATTTCGAATTCAAACCCTGTAATTCAAGTGTATTCCTGTATACAGAGGTTCTCAAATGAGCATACAGTATCTTAAATACATACTATCACAAAAGAAAGATTCAAATAACGAAAGAGTTAAACAAACGGACTGAGCAGAACGAGAAAATGTAGCAAACAGAATGAAAACAAAGAAAGGGCAACATAAAGGTAAACTAAAAACAGTGGAGCAAGCAAAACAGAAAGATGTAAGATAGTTTATCGCAAGACATTACCGTCTGCATCATAGTTACTACAGTCAGGCCATAATTTGTCGCAAGACATTACCGTCTGCATCATAGTTACTACAGTCAGGCCATAATTTGTAGTGCTTTGCCAGCTTTCACTTTACAACTCTCAATCAATGAGTAGGGGTAGACAAAGATGTATCATAAGTTTTTCGAAAAAAGTTGCAGGAAGGGGAGACATAAAGAGAACACGAATAATTTAGCAAAGTCATGTAAAAACCAGGTTCTAAGGACTGCAAATGCGCCTCAAACAGCCTCTGGCAGTCAAGTCCAGCTCCTGGCCTTCTCGTGGCAGAACTGTTTAAACTGACAGGAGAAGGTGCGAGGGTGAATATCTGGCGCCTGAAAACCAGTTACTTAGGGTAGATGGGTGGCACGTTTGGTAGCTCATCTGCCGCTGTTGGCGAGATTTTTCAGCTGCCGTGCGTGGAGCGGTGCTCTTCCCGGCCAATGAAGAAAGGTGCAAATGAGGTTGCCGCGCAGCGTCACTGCGGAAAAGGTGGTAGAAAGGATAAAGCGAAGCAAGCAGTCAAATCACGGCACCTATGGTCTTGAGGTCGGCCACGTCCTGAGTGCAGTCATGTTGGGTGAAATGCATGAACCGGCTTGTCCCAGAGGTTAAGACACTGCTGGCGAGACTCTTCAAATGCTGCGCGTGGAGTGAAGCTCCTTCCGGTCAAGGAAGAAATGCGGAAAAGAAATAAAGGTTGCTGTGCGGCGCCGATGGGAAAAGGTGGTGGAAAGTGAAGTTTAACTGGTATGTCCAGTAGTATCGCTACGAGAGCTACACATACCACGGCACCTCTGCTCTAGAGGCTGACCACGTCCGAAATACACATACACTGGTGAAATATGCCTAAACCGGCACATACCAGGGGTGGAACTTGATGGCTAGATATGTCATGCCACCTCCGCTCTAGAGGTCGGTAACGCCTGATATACACCCATACTGGTGAATTTTGCCTAAACCGGCTCATACCAGGGGTGAATCTTGAAGGCTATGCATGTCACAGTACCTCTGCTCTAGAGGTCGGTCTCGTCCCAAACACGCCCATACTGGGATAATGCCTAAACCGGCTCAACCCAGGGGTAGAAGTCACTAGTGGCGAGGATTCGTCCTCCTGGACAAAAGCTCCATCCTGGTCACAACTAGGAAGGGTAGCGGCCACGACCGCAAAATGCTGAAGTCGGAGACACTGGACCAGGGAAGTCTAGATAGGCAACCACCCCTCACCCGGTGGGGATGTTTACGTATCCTAATCACGCTGAGGTTTTCCGGTGAGACAGTCCAACTCTGGACTGGATGGGCAACCACCTCTCACCCGGCGGTGATACACGGGTATCTCAAAACACGTCGAGGTTTTCCGGTGAGAAGGTCCAACTCTGGCCTGGGTGGGCTACCGCCCCTCACCCAGCGGGGATGCACTGATATTCTAAACACGCCGAGGTCTTCCGTTGAGAAAGTCCAACCCTAGACTAAACTGGTGCAATGAAAACCACGGTGTCACGCAATCCCGCTTCCGAGACCCACCAAGAATACAGGCTAAAGCCCTGTGATACTCTGAACCCCTTGTGGTCCTCTCGTGGATCTCGTGTGGTCTTTTCGGGGACCACACAGGGGACCACGGGACCTAACGAGGACCACAGGCGTAAATTCAGTAGGATCACAGTGCGGTTTTTGGTGGTAGAAGCGAACGAAGAAGAAGAAGAAGAAGAGATGTAAAAACCAGAACATGAAAACCAGTACCGAAAAATGGCTCCAGTCACACTGCGGAATAAACGGAAATGAAAGAGCAGATGCCCTCTTCAAGGCAGAGAGCAAAGTGGAGCAGATCAACTACCCAGTAACATATCAAGAAGCAAAAACCATCATCCACAGCAAAGCACCACCTGGAAAACAAAAATGAAAAAAAAAAAAGAATCAACTACAGAGATACCAGCAAACCACAATTTTTCGACTAAGAACGGGACACCGCAGACTTCTAAGCCTCATCTATCGCCTCAAAATATAACACACAAATTAGTGGCCCTGTGCTCGTGGGATCCAGCCACCAGCACACTTCCTGCAAACCTGTCCAACCTGCTCAAACCTCCGAGCACAGATCTGGCCCGAGGGAGAGGAGCTGAAAGAAAAGCTACGGGACCCACACTCAAGCAGAGAAAAGACGGCGGACTGTGTCAAGGCGACAGGGCTACAAATTTAGTATGAACAACCTTTATTGAACGCCGAAGAAGAAGAAATGCTGACAAAACAGACATCATGACCATTGCCGGAGAAGAAATCTCAACAAAGATCTTCCTGAACAATTAGCCCTTGAAACAAGTGAAACATTTCTAATATCTAGGCAGTACAGTATCATCCTCTCGGAAAATCTATGCGGAAAATGAGAGAAGATGTAGAATAGCGAATCACGTCATTGGACAAACGACACCATTACTGAAAAACAAATACATCAAAAGTGAAACAAACAGAACACTGTATAACACAAATTTCCTCTCAATTTTATACTATCAATGTCAAACGTGTACACCAACAAGGACGCGTTCTCCAACCAATGCAGCGGAAACAGCTAAGGGGGAGTCCTCTTGCTACTAAACAGTGAGGAACACATGAAGCAGTCATTAGCGATAGGGAAATCCTGCAGCAACGTCAGAGAAAAGGGAGATGCCCCTTAAACTGCAGCAGAAGTCCTGATATCAGAGAAAAAAAGTGTTGCAGAAAACGCAGTGTTCCTGACTGATGAAATGTCAGTAATTACTGGATTAAAGAGCCACAGAGATGTCACCCTCAGTGGCATGGCAACAACCACATACCAGATATGTAAGCTTTTTCTCAAGAGTGTTAATACAGAGGATTCCATCCCACTGTGGGTAACCTGGTAGCTAGCAACTGACACCCTAGCAAGAGAAGGGGCAGATCACCACACACAGATACAAGCATGACATACGAGTAAGCTAAATCTGTGATAAAAACATACAAGCATGACATACGAGGAAGCTAAATCTGTGATAAAAACATACAAGCATGACATACGAGGAAAATAAATCTGTGATAAAAACATACAAGCATGACATAAGAGTAAGCTAAATCTGTGATAAAAACATACAAGCATGACATACGAGGAAAATAAATCTGTGATAAAAACATACAAGCATGACATACGAGGAAGCTAAATCTGTGATTAAAAACATACAAGCATGACATACGAGTAAGCTAAATCTGTGATAAAAACATACAAGCATGACATACGAGGAAAATAAATCTGTGATAAAAACATACAAGCATGACATACGAGGAAGCTAAATCTGTGATTAAAAACATACAAGCATGACATACGAGTAAGCTAAATCTGTGATAAAAACATACAAGCATGACATACGAGGAAAATAAATCTGTGATTAAAAAAACATACAAGCATGACATACGAGGAAGCTAAATCTGTGACAAAAATAACAGCCAAGAATAAAATGGGCTAAAGAACACACTGGCTACCAGAAACATGACGCTTAACACCAACTCGATAGAGAAGAGCAAGTGGTCAAGTTTATGCTCAGCACCTGTCAGAACAGACTTGAGGTACCACCTTCACAACAAGGCCCAAGATTGGCCCGAACCACATGTGGCATGAGTGGCGGTGGTAAGATGACGGGAGAACTTATTCTGTAGGGGTGTCCAGCATATGTGGAGCAGAGACAATAGGTGTGGCAACATCTACATCAGTTCTGCAGGTGACCTGCCCACGGATTACCTCAAACGTATACAAGAAGAAGAAGAAGAAGAATCTACATATGCTCAACACCAGCAGTTCTCAGTCTGGCATCACCTCAACAGGCGGTTGGAAGATCCACGAAGACAGTAAGGGACGAAAGACAGACACACACAAAAAAATACGGGACATCATAATGAACTGAGAGGGGCAAAACAGTTTTTGAGGGCCCTAAAAATGCAGTCTGGGAAACAAAGGGCCCTGTATCCTGAAACACTTTGGGAGTCGCTGTTCTAGATAGCCACTTTATTTAAAATTTGTCTAAATGTCCACAAATGTTTTCTCAAATTTTGAGAGTCTTCAACAGTGTCAACAGAGATGAACCGTGGAAAATTTCAAGATGGCATGGCATGCCTCATAAGATAATGAATGTCATCAAAGCCCTATACGAGGGTTTTCAGTGCAAAGTGATCTGTGGAGAACATACCTCCAGCAGCTTTAGGGTAAAAACAGGAGTGAAGCAGGGATGTGTACTATCACCAACATTATTTATCTTGGCAGTAGACTGGTTAATGAAGGAGGCAACATCAGATAAACGCAGAGGATTACAATGGACCCTTGACACAGTGCTGGAGGACCTTGACTTTGCGGACGACATTTATCTACTATCAAGCAGGCACAGAGATATGCAAGATAAACTAAACAAGCTAACTCAGAATGCAAACAACATAGGACTAAAGATCAACGTAGGAAAGACAAAGTTAATGCAGCAAAATGTAAACAACAGAAATGTACTCTGAATGGATAGTAAGTAAGGTCAACGAATTTGCATATCTTGGTAGTAGAGTAGCAGAAGATGGAGACAGCACAGAGGACATCAACAGCAGACTTACTAGAGCAAACCAGGCTTTTGCAATGCTGCAGACTACGTGGAAATAAAAAAAAAAACTAACCACGGAGATGAAAATTAGGCTATTTAAGAGTAATGTGTACTACCTTTATGGAAGTGAATGCTTGAAAATCATCAAAACCATAGAAAACAAGTTGAATTCTTTCCAGACTAAATGTTTACGAAGAGTTAGAAGAATATTTTGGCCAAACACCATAAGACACACCATTTTGTTGGCAGAAATGCAGATGAAGCCGCTGACAGCAATTAGTGAGGAAAGATGCTGGCGATGGTTGGGACATGTGCTCCGAATGACTGATGACTCGCTATTAAAAATAGCACAAAGATGGACACCACAGGTGAACAGAAGTAAGGGTAGACCAAAGGAGACATGGAGAAGAACAACAGAAAATATGTTTAGCAATAGAGGGCTCACCTGGGAAAGAATGGGACAAAAAATGCTAAGGACATGCTTTGTGGAAAACCCTTAGGGGAAGCCTCATATGCCTTGGGCCCTTCAGGTTCAGACACACACACAGAGAGAGAGAGAGAGAGAGAGAGCCATAATATCAACTATAAGCTAGCATGAACTACGTATTTGCCTTATATATTGTTTTCTTTCTGTTTAAAAGATGGCAATATCGGTTACCCATAATTCCTAGCAGACAATCTGGGGCTTGTGTCAAGGTTACTGAATGATCCGATTCTCAGTGTAATCAGATATTTGTTATTGATGTCTCCGTCTTTTTATTTTAAAAAATTGAAGGTCGTATTCAGGTTTTTGACAACTAAAATTCTTCTTCTTCTTATTCACTTTTTTTCTCCTCCTTCCCTATCTTTATTCTTCTTCCTTCTTCTCCTCCTTTCTCCTCTTCCTCCTTCTTCTTCCATCTCCTAATCCTCATTCTTCTCTTCCTTCTTCTTCTTCTTCTTCCTCCATCCTCCCCCCTCCACCCTCCCTCCTTCTTTTTTCTCCTCCTCCTCCTTTTTCTTTCACCTCCTCCTCCTCTTCCTCCTCTTTCTCTTCCTCCCATCTCCTCTTTCCTCCTCCTTCTTTCTCCTCCTCCTCCTCCATTTTCTTCATCTTCATTACTACTACTACTACTACTATTACTACTACTACTACTACTACTACTACTACTACTACGAATAATAATAATATTATGTCACTATTGCTACTACTACTTCTACTGCTATTACTGCTATTACTATATGACTACCACTACTGCTTCTACTATTAGTATTTCTACTACTACTACTACTACTACTACTACTACTACTACTACTACTACTACTATTACTACTACTACTACTGCTACTACTACTACTACTACTACTGCTACTACTACTACCACTGCTGCTGCTAATACCACAACTACTACTACTACTACTACTACTATTACTACTACTACTACTACTACTACTACTACTACTACTACTATTACTACTGCTACTACTACTGCTACTGTTATTACTACTGCTACTGCTAGTGTTTCTGTTACTACTACTGCTGCTGCTACTACTACTACTGCTACTACTACTAATGCTGCTACTATAAGTACTACTTTTATTATTACTACTGCTTTTTCTTCTACTGCTGCTAATACTACTATTATCACTACTTCTGTTACTACTATTACTGCTACTCCATCTATTATTACTACTACTATTACTGCTACTCCATCTATTATTACTACTACTATTACTGCTACTCCATCTATTATTACTACTACTATTACTGCTGCTTCTACCAACTGAACAACACAACAACTACTATTTGTGCTAATACTTTGACTATTACTACTGCTAGTATTACAACACTGTTTTCATCTTCTTCGTAATTTGTTCCTTCTTTGGTAATTCACTTTATCCTCCTAAACCTCCACGATACGCGGAAATGAACGACCTGCCAGGTCTTGGAACGACAGAAGAAATAAAAACAAAAGACTCAGATAAGCCGTAGGGAGGAAAGATGACAAGGGAGACAGCCAACACATGGCCTTGATATCAGACATACAAAGAAAGGAACCGAGGAATCCATTTCTCCCGTGGATATTATTCATGTCTGTATGTGA
Organism: Achatina immaculata; assembly: GCA_009760885.1. NCBI lineage: Eukaryota > Metazoa > Mollusca > Gastropoda > Stylommatophora > Achatinidae > Lissachatina > Lissachatina immaculata. The sequence continues at coordinate 21,133,454 of CM019696.1, forward strand.
TAACTATCTCATGTTATCACGCGGGCAAAATCAGAGAGGAAGGGAAGAAAAAAAAGCATTCCTAGCTGCAGCAGATGAAACAACGGAAGCTCCCAGGAGGAGAAGAAAAGAAAAAAAAAGAAGAAAAAGATATGTCACTGTGACCAGAAATACCGGGTTTTTTTTCTGTAGCTATTTCCGATTATTTGAAGAAGTGGGCGTGAAAGTGAGACATCTCATCAATGAATTTTAGATATAAAATGTCTTCGTTTCGTTTTGGTCTGTATTTTCTCATGTAGCTGTTTATTAGTGAAAATCTCTGGCTTCGATACATTCATGACATCTCATAACTGGCACATGAAGGTCATAGATCTCAAGTTCAGTAGTCTTATAAATCAGTGGTTCTTAACTTTTTTTTTTTTCATCGTGGACCTTGTTTTCGGCCTGAAAACACGTATTAAAAATAAAGCAAGAAATAGAGCCCAGATGAACGCAAGCTGAATTCTTTCCAGACTAAATGTTTACGAAGAATTAGAAACATATTTTGGCCAAACTCCATAAGAAATAACATCTTGTTGGTAGAAATGCAGATGAAGCCATTGACAGCAATTATTGAGGAAAGACGCTGGCGATGGTTGGGTCATGTGCTCCGAATGACTGACAACTCACTACCAAAAATAGCACTAAGATGGACACCACAGGGGAACAGAAGTAAGGGTAGACCAAAAGAGACATGGAGAAGAACAACAGAGAGGATGTTGAGCAATAGAGGGCTCACCTGGGCAATAGCGGAAAAAAAGACACAGGACAGGCATTTGTGGAAAATCCTTGCGAAAGTCCCATGTGCCCTGGGTACTTAAGGTTCAGAGAGAGAGAGAGAGAGAGAGAGAGAGAGAGATTGAGAGAGAGAGAGAGAGAGAGAGAGATAGAGAGGCAGAGATGATGATGATGATGATTATGCTAAGATATTTTTTTCTTAATCGAGCAAATCTACTGCTGATTTGTGTATAGCAGAATATAGATTACCTGGTGCGTCATTGATTACACCAAGGCATTTGACAAGGTGAAACATAATGAAATTATTAAAATGCTTGAAGACATCAATATAGACGGCAAAGACCTGAGGATTACGAAACATCTATACTGGCAGCAAGAAGCAGCAGTTCGAGTTGAAAATAGAATTGGAAAATATCAACCTATAAAACAAGGGGTGCGACAAGGATGTGTACTATCTCCAGACCTTTTTTCTTTGTACAGCGAGAATATTCTAAGAACAATCATCACAGAACCAGGCATAAAAATTGGAGGATACAATATTAACAACCTTCGGTATGCTGACGACACAGTACTGATAGGTGAAAACCAGCAAGACCTGCAAAATCTCTTGGATAAAGTCGCCAAAGAAAGTGAACAGAAAGGCCTTACTTTGAACATCAAAAAGACAGAGACTATGGTTATATCTAAGAAACAGAATCCACCAGCATGCAGTATTAAATTAAACGGAACTATTCTAAAGCAGGTGCAGAAATTCAAATACCTTGGAGCAGTAATAACTTCAGATGGGAAATGCAGAACAGAAATTAGGAACAGAACAGGCCAAGCAAAGACTGCATTTCCGAGAATGAGAAACATATTAGCTAACACATCTTTATCAATGAATGTTAGAAAACGAGTCCTAAAATGCTATATTGAACCTATCTTGTTATATGGAAGTGAATCATGGACAATAGGCAAGTCTGCACAAAAATCATTGGAAGCAGCAGAAATGTGGTTTATTAGAAGAATGTTGCGAATCCCCTGGACAGCAAAAATAACTAATGAAGAATGTATGAGAAGAGCTGGAGAGACAAAAACCTCGTCAAAAAGATAAGAGAGAGACAATGTACTTTCATAGGACATGCAATGAGAAGAGGGGGCATTGAAAATATTATAACAACAGGAAAAATAGAAGGAAGAAGACCAAGAGAAATGATACTGGACAGTCTGACGGGATGGTGTGAGAGGAGATCACCAACTGAGCTGATGGCCTGCATGAAGGATCGGGTACTCTGGAGAATCATAACAGCCAACGCCAGTCGGCACGGCACCTGATGATGATGATGATGGTGGTGCATCATTACTGTTCATTCCTTACAACGGCACACGTTTAAGGAAGTGCCATGTGGACGATGGTCATTTGGTCATGTGACTGATTTGTTATTGAACTTGGTCAGGAGAAGGAAATTTTGGCGGGACTTTTGGATGGGTAAAAATTGTGGAAGATAGATGATGGACGTACAGAAGTATGCTAGGTCCTTATCTGTCTACATGAGTGCTGAGAAAGTGATTACATATGGAGTATATGTGTGAGATCTTGGAGTTGGACTTATGCTTAGACCCGTTCTTCAATATAGCGATCGTTCCTGGGTCAGAGCGAGAGTCAATGTAAAGTGGTCGTTTCCTTGGTTGTTGTTGTTCTTCTTCGTTCGCTTCTAACACCAAGATCGTTCCGTGATCCTACTGAATTTACTCCTGTGGTTCTCGCGATAATCTTATTTAGGATGGAGGCTCAGAGCATCGTGGGGCTTGGGCCTATGTTCTCGGTGGTTCACAGAAGCGGCATTGCGTGACAACGTGGTTTTCGTTGCACCAGTTTAGTCTAGAGTTGGACTTTCTCACAGGAAAACCTCAACGTGATTTGGATATGAATATATCCTCGCCGGGTGAGAGGTGGTTGCCTATCTAGACTGCACTGGTCCAGTGTCTCCGACTTCAGCATTTTGTGATCTTGACCGCTACCCTTTCTGGTGGTGACCAGGACGGAGTTTTAAAAAAAACAGTATTAATCTAATACTAATAGTAGTATTAAATATATTAGTATATCGTAATATATATAATATATAGTATTATATTATAATAGAAGTACTAATCTAATTTTATCTGTTTTGTCACTTTGTTCTTTTTATTTTACATTTAAAACTATGTCATCTCATACAGTAACTTGATGTTCATACGACTAATCATACAGTAACTTGATGTTCATACGACTAATCATACAGTAACTTGATATTCACACACGAAATACGAGGAAAAGCGTTTAGGGAAAAAAATATTCATGCAAAATAAGAAAAAAATAATTTTAAAAAAATAGAATCTTTGACCAAAAGACACATCCCAAAATACAACAGACCAATGTTTTCAAAACTTTTCTGATCGGTGTAATAATTATTTCGCTTCTCAGACTATTTTAAAAGTCTGCTTATCCTTATGAAAACCAAACAAACACACAAACAAACACACACAAACAAACAGTCGATATTTCCTTTTAAGACGCACAGAAAGCGGATAGACTTAAAACTAACCCTCCTATCACAATCTGCCCGCCCTTGTTGCGTCAGCCATCGAAAGTCATCATTAAATTACACACTTCCTAAATCCTGCTTAACAGATCTATAATTAGAACACAGCTCCTCCAACAGCCTTTTGTTGAAAAAGAAAGAAAAAAAAAGAGAAAAAATCCATGAGAATTCCCAATCAGTTACCAGAGAGTCTAATTTAATATCAATGCCTGTTACGAAACTCTGTGTTCATTTATAATGAATATTAAGGAAAACCCTGTTTTAAAGAAAGATCCCTTTTAACTGTGGCTAAGACAACATAAATGTTTACGTAGCGCTACTTCCCTTAGTCAGTTTAAATGAAAGGAAAAGAACAGTTTTATTTTTGTTAAATTGTAATTTACACCCTAATGATGCAAGAGAATACACGCACAAACTTATGTAGTAAAGTTATTTGTGAGAATGGAAATCCGGCTAAAAATTTGAAGACGAAAAGACAGGAAAGTGGAAACACAAACATTGTTTGCTACTATTTTGAACCGATTATGAAAAATCAAATATTGGGGGAATCAGTTATAAGAGAAACAAATTGAATTTCGTTGCTTATAATAAGGAAATTGTGAGTTTCTGTGTGGGTGTGTGTTCTTGACTGCGTTTGTACTTCTTGTTAATTACCATCATCATCATCATCATTATCATCATCATCATGTGCCGTGTTGATAGATTTCACGTTTATACTTCTTGACAGATCTCGATCCTTCACGTTTTGTTTTTTTTTTCATCTGACTAATCTACCATACCAGTCTTGTTTAAGCACTAGCCAAGTCCTTCTCCCTTGCCCTTTCTGTGCCTCTCTTGCCTTTTATCTTTTCGGTTGTTACAATGTTATGAATTCTCCATGTCGATGGGCGCCTAATGAAAGTTGATTGTCTCTCTGCAGTTTCATTTAGATTCATTTTATTTTCTTACTGGCTTCGTTAAACATTTCTTATTCGTTGTCTGAGTTGCTTAAGGGACTATTACGGCATTTCTTGGAAACCACATCTCTGTTGCTTCAAGCAGTTTATGTCGGGTGACTGTCCATGTTTCGGTACATCTGAACAGTCGATAAACTCATACAGTAATTTCATACATTGTATTTCATCACATTTTACTTACATTCGGTAACAGGGGTGGACATACAAACAGTGGGTGTCATTTTCTTGTTAAATTCAGTTTTATTTTAGCATATTCTGCTCCTTATTTATAAGCGTATTTTTCAATGATAATGTTTTCAATATGTCCAGATATTTGGATACCTGTAGTGTTAGTCAAATAAAAAACAAATAAAGAATCTGTGGAGAGGAGCAGACAGAACCACAAAAATAAGATTTTTAAGGGCATGCATCTTTCCTATCGCAACATATGCCTGTGAGACCTGGACACTTAACAAAACAGCTGAGAAGCACATAAATGCCTTTGAATGTAAATGCTATAGAAGAGTTCTCCAGATATCGTGGACACAAAAAAGAACAAATATATCTATACTACAAGAGCTTAATATTGAAGAAGGCTGGCTAGTAAAGAGGATTAAAGAGAGAAAACTTAAATATTTTGGCCACATTAAACGTCATGATAATTTAGAGAAGACCGTATTGGAAGGATACATAATGGGAAAAAGAAAAAGAGGAAGACCGAAACGAAGATGGCTGCAAGACATCGTTGATGATCTGGAAATGGATGCAGCAGCAGCAGGCCATCTTGCTCACAACCGAGAGGCCTACAGGAGTGCTGTTTGGGAGGCAAAGTTCCGCAAGGGACATGCAAAAGAATGAATGAGTGTTAGTCTTTAAGATCTTCCACAAACTGCAATCAGCTAGTATTTCCGTTTGTTTGTTTTCTTCATATTCAGTGTGAGTCCTCCCCCCCCCCCCCGTTTTCTTGTTATTCAGTGTAAGTCCCTGTCCCCCTATTTTCTTGCTATTCCATGTGAGTTTTCTCCCTGTTTTCTTGCTATCCAGTGTGCCCCCTCCCCGTTTTCTTGCTATTCAGTGTGAGTTTTCCCCCCTGTTTTTTTTCCTATTCCGTGTGAGTTTTCTCCCTGTTTTCTTGCTATTCAGTGTGAATTATTTCTGTTTTTGCTATTGATGGCGAGCTGCTTCTGATTTCTTGCAATTCAGGTTATTCAGGGTGAGTTCTTTATGTTTTCATGGTGAGTTTTTATTTTTCCCACTAGTCAGTGTGAGTTGTTTCTTGATACTCATGATGAGTTCTTTATGCTTTCTGGCTATACAATGAGAGCTCTTGTTTGTTTTATTATTGAAGGTGAGTTACTTCCTGTTTTCTCGCTATTCGACTTGAGTTCTTTTCTCCCAGTTTCTTTCGCTACTACAGTTAAAAATTTCTGCACATGGAGAGAAAGATAACAAAGTACGACAACGATATAGATGACTGGACAACATCAAGAGACGGACACGGACCAGCATGGCTGAGTACACTACGAAGACGAGAAACAGAGCAGACTGGAAACTCGGAGACGGCACAGGATGATGATGTGGGCTCTTTTCATTCCTAACTATTACTACTTCGTTTTTCCCGCATATCTCTGGCTGTTTACATAGCAGCCATCAATTCTAGTTTCTGTTTAGAGTCTGATTACTGCGCTAAAATATCAATTGTTTATGGACAACAGCGTTAAAAATTCATATTAACTGATGTGTCTTATCAGCTTTTGCTTTTTTCTGCTTTTTTGATATTGGGCAAAGAAGCAGACAAATGATGTTAACAGAAATTACTGATTCATTAGACAGGCGAGGCAGTGAGTAAGACGGATAACAAGTGTCGGAATCATTCATTACTCATTCATTTTATCGATCAGTAGGAAAATCAATAACTCTGTCCTCTAGCTCGTTATGTTCTGGTCTTAACTTCGATCCCGTGTATAAATAAACACTGCGTAGTTATCTGTCATTTGATTACCTGTACAGGTGTACATTCTTTCTGTTCTTGTAACATCTCCCTGTAGCTGCCGTTTGATTCTCCTTGCAGCCGATGTGGCAAAGATGCTGAAGTACAAACATCATGTTGTAGGGGCGAAGATGTCTCTTTTTTTGGCAGTCAGCGACCCAATAGCTGACATACTGGCGTCAGGATTGGCGAATCATAGCTGACATGCTGGCCTCAGGATTGGCGAATCATAGCTGACATGCTGGCCTCAGGATTGGCGAATCATAGCTGACATGCTGGCCTCAGGATTGGCGAATCATAGCTGACATGCTGGCCTCAGGGTTGGCGAATCATAGCTGACATGCTGGCCTCAGGATTGGCGAATCATAGCTGACATGCTGGCCTCAGGATTGGCGATCATAGCTGACATGCTGGCCTCAGGATTGGCGAATCATAGCTGACATGCTGGCCTCAGGATTGGCGAATCATAGCTGACATGCTGGCCTCAGGGTTGGCGAATCATAGCTGACATGCTGGCCTCAGGATTGGCGAATCATAGCTGACATGCTGGCCTCAGGATTGGCGATCATAGCTGACATGCTGGCCTCAGGGTTGGCGAATCATAGCTGACATGCTGGCCTCAGGGTTGGCGAATCATAGCTGACATGCTGGCCTCAGGATTGGCGAATCATAGCTGACATGCTGGCCTCAGGATTGGCGAATCATAGCTGACATGCTGGCCTCAGGATTGGCGAATCATAGCTGACATGCTGGCCTCAGGGTTGGCGAATCATAGCTGATCAAGACAATCGCCTCACCTCTCCGCCGGTACCCCTACCAACAGACCCAGCCTGGCTTGGGTAGGGATCGCTGTAGTCTCAATGGTGGTGGAGTCTGCTTAAGAAGTATTGCACATCTTCCCTCCCCTCCTCCACTCCCCGTTTTTAGCTGCAAACATGGACTGAAAAAATAATTGCCATAACCTGCTACAAAGCCGACACGATGATGTGCCTCAACAACTTCACAGCATCGCCTGCAAAGAACACCAGCTCACAGCTCCAGGGAGACAGAAGACAAGGCAACATGGCCTTGAGTGTGGAATGGGTTTACGACCGGCTATGGTACCAGACCCTAGGGCTAAGCTACAAAGCAGGAAGGAAGTGAAATGCTTCTCTACAGGCTCAAGCCGCTATGGGTTTCATATAGATTTCTGTCCCTTTGCTTAACCTGAACCCTATTACTGGGAGCACCAATGGAGGGGTGGGACAACCTGGCGTTGACCAGTTGTGGTTGATTGGTCCTCACAGCTGTGCTGCCACTCGGTCACAATGATTCCCAAACTGTGTTTCGCGGAAAACGAGTGGTCCTTTGTGCTTAATCAGGCTCACCCGTGACTGCGACTTAGTGCTAAGTGCACATCATCATCATCATCATCATCATCATCATCATGCCGTCTCCCCTACGAAAGGTTGTCTGCAATGAAATCTCCACCCAGCTCTGTTTCCTGCCATCGTAGTCCACTCTGCCAAGCTGATCACTATCCACCTCTTGATGTTGTCCACCCATCTATATTGCTGTCATCCTCTTGTTCTACCCCCTTTTATCTTGCCCTCAAGAAGGGTCTTCATTTTAGTACTACGTCTTTTGACGCGACCAAAGTATCTTAGCTGTCCAGTTTTTATGATTTACAATATTTCTCTTTTCGCTTCTGTTTGGTTTAGTCTTCTTTATTTGTTTTCTTCTGTGTCCACGAGATACGCCAGATTCTTCTGTTTATCCACATTTTAAGGGCCTCAATTTCCTTTCCTGTTATTTTATTCAAGATCCAGGCTTCTACACCATAAAAGATTTAATGAATATATCACATATAAAATGATGGTCCGCAACTTATATGTAGTTGGAAGAGTGGTCCTTGGATATTAAAAAAAAAAAGGCTGAGAAACACTGCTCCAATAGAATTATCATTGCTCCCAGTGGTATTATCATACATTTCTTTATGTTATAAATGAATGCAGAAAGAGAGGGAAAGACAGGAAAAAAATATATTTGCAAGAGAGACTTAAGAAACAAAAGAAAATAGGCTCCTTTTTTAACGCAAAATACTGGGGGAAATAAAAAAACAGACGGAAAAGAGAATACTGGATTAGAGAGTAAGGGGGAATAAGAGACGTATTTATAATAAACGTAAATGAGAGGTCAGAGAAGCGTATTATAGTAAATGAGAGGTCAGAGAAGAATATTATAGTAAATGAGAGACACAGAAAAGTACTATGGTAAATGCGAAATCAGAGAAGTATATTATAGCAACTGAGAGGCCAGAGAAGAATACTATAATAAATGGAAATTAGAGAAATATATTATAGTAAGTGAGAGGCCAGAGTAGTAGCTACGTGAGGCCAGAGATATATATTATAGTAAATGGGAGGTAAGAGAAGTATTTTATAGTAAATGGGAGGTAAGAGAAGTATTTTATAGTAAATGAGAGGTCAGAGAAGTCTATCATAATAAACCAGAGGTCAAAGAAGTATAGTACTGTATAGTAAATGAGAGGTCAGAGAAATATAGTAGGCGAGAGATTTGAGAAGTATAGCGCAGTATACGAGAGGTCAGAGAATTATAATAGAGTAAATGAGAGATCACAGATGTATATTACAGTAAATGAGAGATCATAGAAGTATATTATATAAATGAGAGGTTGTCTCGTCAGAATTGTAAATTATAATAAGTGAGAGATAAGAGAAGTCAATTATAGTAAATGAGAGGTCAGAGAAGTATATTATAGTAAATGAGAGGTCAGAGAAGTATATTATAGTAAACCAGAGGGCAGTGAAGTATATTATAGTAAATGAGAGGTCAGAGAAGTATATTATAGTAAACCAGAGGGCAGTGAAGTATGTTATAGTAAACCAGAGGGCAGTGAAGTATATTATAGTAAATTAGAGGTCAGAGAAGTAATAGAGAGGCCAGAGATTTTTTAAAATAATGAACTACGATTCAGAGCCGTAAATAAGATAAAAAAATCAGCCAGATAGGTATTCTAGAGTGTATAATGTGTCATGAAAATATTTTAGAAATAATAATGGGTTATGAAAATATGGCAGAAAAAGTAATGGGTTATGAAAGTATGGTAGACAGAATAATGGGCTATAGAAACTTTCTTTGTGTAAAAAAATTTGTTTTCTCTGACGTCTAATAGAAATTTTTCTTCAAGATTCCTATTAAACGTCAGAGGAAGATTTTAGACTAAATAAGAAGAAAGAAATACGACAGAAATTATAGGAAAGAAACAAAACGAGAGAAAAACACAGACATAAACAGAGCTAGAACGCTGACATCTTCGCACCACCATCTACATATTCAAGAAATAATGAACCCAGACGAACGCCAGATAACATTAACCATGATATAACCACTTCTCTCGTTATCTCATCAACTCTTCCCTCTCACATGAGGTCGATTCATTGATTCCAGGCAACTCACAAGAGGTTGTTCAAGGAACAGTGAACCATAATTGCTACTTCTAGCGACGTATTATAGAAACAATTTTGGGGGGGGGGGCGGAGTTATGCAAAGATAATGGATATTACCCAGATAATTGGACAAATTTGAAATCATTTCTTACGTACATTTTGAGAGACTGGATTAGTGAAAAGTAGAGAGGTAACAAGGCTTGATATTTTGCTTATATCTTATATCTTATATCCTTCCTGCGCCGTTAAACGTCACATAGGGCTCGAAAGGTAGTTCGCCAATTTTTCCTGTCTTCGGCGAGTCTTTCAACCTCATCAAGGGATTTTATGCCTGTTAATTTGTCCTCTCTTAACAATGTCCTCTTCAGAGTTTCACGCGGTCTGGCTCTTTTTCTTTGGCCTGTTGTGTTCCACTTGATAGCTTGTTTAGGGATTCTCTGATCATTTCTTCTCATCAAGTGACCAACATATGTCCATCTCCTTTTCCTGATCACCCATGAGACTGGTTGTTGTTCAGTCATCTGTCTTATCTCTGCATTGTTCTTGAATTCGTTCCACTTGATGCAGAGTATTTTCCTAAGGCATTTGTTTTCAAAAGAGTCTAATTTCTTTTCTAATTCTTTAGTTGTTTTCCAGCTTTCGCATGCATAAATGAGGGTGGATATTACATTTGAATTGAATAGTCTTAACTTGGTTTTTGTGCTTATAACTTTTGAATGCCATATATTCTCAAGATTCTTGAAGATCGATGCTGCTTTTGCAATTCTAATTCTAACTTCCTTTCTAGTGTCACCATCCTGATCTATGTAGCTGCCAAGGTATGCAAATCGATTGACTTCTTCAATATCTTTCCCTTCTATGTGAAATTTTCCATTTTGTTCTATAGATTCAAAATCTGAAAAAAGGGGGGGGGGGTGTTTTGTGTACGTATGTGTGTGTGTGTGTGTGTAAGGGTGGTGGGACTGAGAGGACAAAAGGTGTTTGGATATTATTACTAAAAACAAGGGAGCACAGATCTTTGAAAGGATAAAGCTGAAAGACACAAACGAAAATATATTAACTCTTAGCATTGGGAGTTCCCAGGATTAAAACTGAAGTATTCGTGTCAAATATATAGACGTGAATCAGGTGCACAGAGAGACAGACAGACAGAAAGAGAGACAGACAGACAGACAGATTAGACACACAGAGTAGACAGACAGATTAAACAGACAGATTAGATAGATAGACTGGCAGACAAGCAGATTAGATAGATAGATAGATAGATAGATAGATAGATAGATAGATAGATAGATAGATAGATAGATGGATGGATAGATAGATAGATAGATAGATAGATAGATAGATGGATAGATAGATAGATAGATAGATAGATAGATAGATAGATAGATAGATAGATAGATAGATAGATAGATGGATGGATAGATAGATAGATAGATAGATAGATAGATAGATAGATAGATAGATAGATAGATAGATAGATAGATAGATAGATAGATAGATAGATAGATAGATTACCATTAACTGTCCCTCATACTGAACTCACAAACTCTCTCTCTCTCTTATCCAAATAACACTTCATCATATTTCTTATCTCATTCTGCAGCATAACACTTCATCATATTTCTTATCTTATTCTGTAGCATAACACTTCATCATATTCCTTATCTTATTCTGCAGCATAACACTTCATCATATTTCTTATCTTATTCTGTAGCATAACACTTCATCATATTTCTTACCTTATTCTGCAGCATAACACTTCATAATATTCTTTATCTTATTCTGCAGCATAACACTTCGTCATATTCCTTACCTTATTCTGCAGCATAACACTTCATCATATTCGTTACCTTATTCTGCAACATAACACTTCATAATATTCTTTATCTTATTCTGCAGCATAACACTTCATAATATTCTTTATCTTATTCTGCAGCATAACACTTCGTCATATTCCTTACCTTATCTGCAGCATAACACTTCATCATATTCGTTACCTTATTCTGTAGCATAACACTTCATCATATTCCTTACCTTATTCTGCAGCATAACACAATGATAATTGTGAGACGTATCAGGAAAACGTGGTTTTTCCGCTGAGATTTGTAATTTTTGTTTTTCTTGCAAATCGATCTTTAAAGACGGGTTTTGTGAGGTTTACCGCAGAAATTTTCGATAATCGTCTTTCTTTCTTTATTTTTCTTTATTTATTTTTCTTTCCTTCTTTCTTTGTTTTTCTTTCTTTCTTTTTCTTCTTTCTTTCTTTCTTTCTTTCATTCTTTTTTTTCCTTTGTTTGTTTGTTTTTCTTTCTCTTTCTTTCTTTCTTTGTTTTCCTTTCTTTCTTTCTTTCTTTCTTTCTTCTTTCTTTGTTTTTCTTTCTTTCTTCCTTTTTCTTTGGTTTTCTTTCTCTTTCTTTTTTTTTGTTTTCCTTTGTTTTTCTTCTTTCTTTGTTTGGTTTTCTTTGTTTTTCTTTCTTTCTTTCTTTTTTGTTTTTCTGTGCCTCAGTATGCAGAAAACTCTAATGTAGAAAGCGGAACAACAACACCACAACTCGTTCAGATCATCAGAGGAACACGTTCACTGGATGTACAGGCTTCAAATCAAAATCACTATGATCCAACAATCTTTGTTTTCCTCCTCATGTTATGTGAGTGCTACGCCTTCTAGATTTTCCCAGAGCTCCTCCCACGCAACCCTATATATCATCAGTTACCAGACAACATTATCAAGCCCACACACGATAAAAACGGCAACAGAAGATCATGGCCGCATGGTAAGATGGACATTCATTTGTAATAAAGATTAAAGAGGATAGAGAAAACGATTTGGAAAAAGGTTACCTTAGAAAGGGAGACATTGAAGACAGTCATAAACTGTGAGTTGTTTCATCATCATCATCATCATCATCGTCGTCGTCGTTGTCGTCATCATCATCATCATCGTCGTCGTCATTATCATCGTTGTCGTCATCATCATCATTATCGTCATCATCATCATCGTCGTCATCATTATCATCATCATCGTCATCATCATCACATATAAACTAAAGCAACAATGGACGTGTGCCTCACCGCTCTCTCTAGATTCTAGGTTGTACACCCGGACAATCAGCCTTCCTTTTACTACGAGACGACGTTTATCGATCTTCAACATCGTTCCCCCACCCCTGGAGTACTTTTCTTCCCAGATCTGGTTTTCAGCAAAACAGCAAACCAAACCCAAGGTGTCTTATGTCAGGTAACTTTCCTTACAGCCACGACCTGACTTCCTGCTCCCAGTCACTAGGTCAGTGTGTCATTCACAGGCCATCTTTAATTTAGTAAGCATTCGAACTATTTTATATCTCGACCAGATTTTTAAAAAATGACCATAGCTCTTTGAACCATTTTTAAGACGTGGCTTGAAGTACGTTTCTTTGAAACTGTGCCTGGGGGATTTTATTTCACCTGTCACCGCGTAAAATAACACCTTTAACTCTTTTAACACGCCGTGCCGACACGTACCAGTTCTGAATACATTCCAGAAAGACGCCAATGACGTGGGCTGTGCTTAGAAATGCATTCATGGTTATTCTTGAATGTCAGTGGTTACGATGCAGGTAGCTAAGACCGGTTTTGTGTGGTTTTTGAGGCTACTTAGATATCTGCGACTTAAGATATATAAGGAAGGTTAGAAAGTGAACAAATTTGGAGACGTCTGGCTGAGTGAGTGAGTGGACTTGTTTTAGTGAGCAAGAAACCGTCAAGAGATTTTGTCCTGACAGCTCAAGTCAGAAAGAGGTTCCCGATATTAATGATTTGATCATATGGGAAATCAGATCAGATGAAAAAAAAAACGCACTTCAACCCCTCAAACATACGGAAAATACACTTCAGTCCCTCAGATCAAATGGAAAATACACTTCAATCCCTCTCGAACATACGGAAAATATATTTCAGCCTCTAAGATCAGATGGAAAATGCACGTTAGGCCTTTCAATCAAATGGAAACTACACTTCAATCACTCATATCAGAAAGAAAATACACTTCAGCCTCTCAGATCAGATGGAAAACAGAATTCAAGGCTTCAGATAAGATTAAGAACAGACATCAACGTCGTAGGTGTTAGGCAACATACACTTCAACGCTTCACTTCGAACGAAATAAGATTAGTTGACAATTGCCGCTAATTTGTTCTGGTAGAATAGAGATAGAGATTTATGATCCAGATTTATTATCTATCTATGTATCTATCTCTTTGTTTTGTCTGTCTGTCTGTCTGCATAAAGAGGTAAAAGCGAGAAAACAAATGCAAATAAGGAAAATGACAATAAGTCATACAAATGTAATTATATATAACCCATTGGCTTGTTACTGTTTCTTTTACATATCCACGTGCTCATATAGTTACCTCTTTTGTCATTCCCTCTCACCTTTAGCTCTTTCTTTTTGTGTGTGTGTGTGTGGGGGGGGGGGGTTGTTTGTTTGTTTGTTTTTTAATACTGCACTATGCCTCTAAATATATGCATTCAGACTGTATGGGAAGAAGAATATATCTTTAACTCCCGAAACAGGTTTCTCGACACGGTTCAACACTTTGATGACAGGTACCATGTTTGTTTTTTTTTACCATGTTTGTGAAGGCTGCAACGTCACATTCGTTCTGTTACTGGCCTGGGGGATAATGATTTGATCTGCACGTTCTGACACCTGTAGCTGTATATAGGTCACATGGTGTGTCGTGGCTGTTCAGGCCGTGCTAACATAACATAACATTTATGTAGGTGAGGATGTGAACGTTGGTTATTTGGTTATGCGACTGAGCTGTTATTGAACTTGGTCACGTGATGAATTTTTGTAGGGATTTTTGGAGAGAGAACAACTATGAAGAGGCTAGAGGATAGAGGTATGGAAGTATGCGACGTCTTTAACTGTCTATACGAGTGTTCAGAAAGTGATTAAACGTGGAGTAGATACGTGAGATCTTGAGCTGGACTTAAGCTCGGACCTGTTCTTCAATGTAGAGGTCGTTCCTTAGTCGCGTTCAAAATGAGCTTGAAGTGTTCGTTTGTCTGAATGATGTTGTACGTTGACCTGACATTACTGACGATATGACTCATCACAGTTACACTCATCCACCACTAAGTCACGCCGTACATATATAAGGGACAAACGTGTACAACACAACAACAGACAAACTCAGTTACATCTAACTGTTAATGCCAAAACGTGATACCAGGAGGCTAAGAAAGACAACGAAGGCCTTTTTTTCCTCATCCCATCTGAGAAATCTACTTTCTGTCTAGTCTGAGACTTTGTCACCTGTATTTTCATTCAGATCTGAGTATGGCACGGAGAAAAAGGACTTCAGTTATTCTCACGCCGTTGCTATGGATAGAAAAATATGGGCCACTCGCGAGTAACTCCTGCTACAGGTGGGATTCATAGAGGTGACCAGTATCTTTCTCTATAACTCTCTCTCTCTCTCTCTCTCTCTCTCTCTCTCTCAACCTTAAGTGCCCAGGCCACATGGGGCTTCCGTAAGGATTTTCCACAAATGCCTGTCTTTTGCCTTTTTTCCCCTCTCGCCCATGTGTGCCCTCTATTGGTCTAGAAGACTGAGCACATAAAATTGAAATAAAAGAAGAAGAAGAAGTAGAAGAAGAAGAAGAAGATGAAGAAGAAGAAGAAGAAGAAGACCATCCATTTAGTGAATTATATTTCTATTCTTTACAAACTGAAAACCCGTGACAGCTTGTAGCATTATTTAAAACTAAGCTATGATTTTAAAATATATATCAAAGAACATCAAAACAACAACCAAACTTAGACTATTCAATACAAACGGAATGATTGCCCTGCTATATGTTTTGGAGACATGGGTTATGACCAAGGCAATACAAAAGAGGATAAAAACATTCATGATCGCAGGACAAGATCAGGAACGAGGAGGTCTGGGAAAGGGCAGGACAAGAGCCTATAAACCTACAAATCATGTCTAGGAAATGGCTGTGGATTGGCCACACTGAGAAAAAAACCCGACAGCAGCATAGCAAGACAGGCACTGACATGAAATCCTCAGGGAAATAGAAAACGAGGAAGACCTAGACTTACTTGGAGAAGAGAAATTATGGCAGTGCTCAGAGACAAGGGATACACATGGAAGGAAGCGGAGAATAATTCCAAGAATAGGGATGACTGGAA
Source organism: Achatina immaculata (assembly GCA_009760885.1). Lineage (NCBI taxonomy): Eukaryota > Metazoa > Mollusca > Gastropoda > Stylommatophora > Achatinidae > Lissachatina > Lissachatina immaculata. Next base: position 21,149,332 of record CM019696.1, read on the forward strand.
AGCCTTTATCCGTGGCCTGTGCTCTCAAGGGGGTGAAAGGCGATGATGATGATGATGATAACAAATATTATTGTATAACATATTAGAGCTTTCTCAATCTCTCTCTCTCTCTCTCTCTCTCTCTCTCTCTCTCTCTCTGTAATCTGTACAAAGGCAGTTTACTCTGAGTGTACTACCTGACCGTATAAACTACATGTACAGTCATGTGCGCACAGCGACTTTCTTGTCAAAACGTCCTGGCCTTGACCTCCAGGTTTCCATGTCTCTTTCAGACGCTGACTACACGACATTCTTTAACTCTTGGCCGTCGTTGTGCAGAAGACTGGTCTGCCAGATGCTATTGAAGGCCTGCACTTTTATCTAGAAAGTACGTAGACACAAACATCATAATGGAAATTACCGTCACATTCGGTTTTCCCCTGCATTTTCTAAACAAAACACCGCGCATGCGTGCTGTCCTTGAGTGTCGCTGATGTAAGACACTAGACTGTCCTCTCTGTCGTCTCTTTCACTTTTTTTTAATAATCTGCCTTAAGCCAACTTGACGATCTTAAAATAAAAAAAACTGTTTCCGTTCAGTTTTCTTTTCTTTTTTGTTTTGTTATTTTTTTAGAACTGAAAATTTAAATAATAATAATAATAAATAATTATACGCAATGCCTCAGTTTCTGTTTGATTTTTTTTTATAAAGCAAAATGATTATGTTTGTTCTAAAATTATTTTATGGGTCTAGAATTTAAAAAAAAATATTGGTGGTATAAGAGTTAACTTGATTCCATCCAAGCAATCATACACGGAAAAATAGGTGGAAAAAAAAGAAAGAAAGATAATTTAAAAAAAATTCACTTCAAACAGTTATTATTCACGAAGGTTCCTGATATTCTCTGTATTGTCTGGCATTGTGAAGCTTTTCATGTTTTTTTAAAAACCCAGTCTCTCTTTCCAAAAAAACGTGAACCCCGTGTCAGAAATACGTGCGCCTCTTACAAATGACAAGAGCACGTCTTTATCACTGACTCATCTGTCTAGAAAGCAAATTATGTAAATTATAATTAAAATCATGAATTGTAAAACTATCTCAAACAACATACTTTAACTGTCTTACAATAATTCACTACGTCCATTAAAATATGGCTCATCACACAAAAGAAACGAAATAATTCGTTGAACAAGTAGAAATATTTATAAAAATTAAGATAAGAAAAATATCGAATGACAAATAATTTTGGGGGAAAATACGTAATATTTTCCTAATAGCTGCGTACAAACAATAGAGATTGGTTTCTGTAATCTATGACTTGAAGGTGTATCTGTAATCTATATCTAGCTTCGTCTCTTAACTTGAAGATGTATCTGTAATCTATATCTAGCTTCGTCTCTTAACCTGAAGATGTATCTGTAATCTATATCTAGTTCTGTCTCTTAACTTGAAGATGTATCTGCAATCTATATCTAGCTTCTTCTCTTAACTTGAAGATGTATCTGCAATCTATATCTATCTTCGTCTCTTAACCTGAAGATGTATCTGTAATCTATATCTATCTTCGTCTCTTAACTTGAAGATGTATCTGTAATCTATATCTAACTTCGTCTCTTAGCTTGAAGGTGTATCTGCAATCTATATCTAGCTTCGTCTCTTAACTTTAAGGTGTATCTTCTGACAGAAGATTAGTCTTGTGCTATAAAAGCAAAAGTTCGGACATACTAAATATATTTCCTTAAAATCGGTTGATTAATTTTCACGAAAACGTTTGCATAAAACTAACACTCTTTTTTTTTTTCAAAGCGAAACAGAAAAGCCTTAAGTAAAAGTTCAGACCGCACATGTGGCCCCTCCTGGATCGAGGACAAACTATTTTCGGGAAATAATAAATTCACCCGTTCTTACTGAACTCACGCAATACACCTTTTGACAGCATCATGTGATCTGCTGCTTTATTGTGTCCTGCTGCATACTCACCAGTTCATATCTGACATCAAAAGTTAACAGTCGACAGATCGATAGACAAATGCTTAGATAATATGGTGATTGGGAGGACAGATACTTATATTAGTTCACCAACCGTTTTTTTTTCCCACTGTCATTAAATATTACTAGTTTCCAAGCCGCATATCATATCCCCGAGCAACACCGGGTACCCTTTAGAGTTACGCAAAAAAAAACCCAAAAAAACTGAGAAATTTGAAATTAAAACTTTGTCCATGAATCGAGCAAAACAGTACCAGAATAGAACGTACTTTAAACATTAAGTATAGAAAACTGAGACTACCTGACCCACAGCAAGCACTCTTACGTTTGTTGACGTAGTTCTCTGACCAGTGACCAGAGATGTGACGGCGGTAAAGCAGGTAAGTGCTAAATGAGTATAATGTAGTTCTACAAATCCGAAGGACGGGAAAAACAAAAGAGAAGGCAATAAAAATATTTCAATATTTCACCAAAACGCCTTTATCACGAGCAGTTGAAAAAGACCAAACTATTGAAACCGACATTTAAAAAACACACACACACACATTTATGTCACTGAAATCCGACTTGAATAAAAGTCAGGCATACAACCAAATCAGTAGTTATCAGTATTTTGAATAAAAGTCAGGCATACAACCAAATCAGTATTTATCAGTATTTTGAATAAAAGTCAGGCATACAAACAAATCAGTATTTATCAGTATTTTGAATAAAAGTCAGGCATACAACCAAATCAATATTTATCAGTATTTTGAATAAAAGTCAGGCATACAAACAAATCAGTATTTATCAGTATTTTGAATAAAAGTCAGGCATACAAACAAATCAGAATTTTATACTTCAGTTCACACAGTCATGTAGAAGATTTGAGAGTAGGAACATCGAGGAGAGAGAGAGAGAGAGAGAGAGAGAGAGAGAGAGAGAGAGACTGTACCAGGGTGCGACATGTGTTCCATCGAGGGGAGAGAGAGAGAGAGAGAAAGAGAGAGACTATACCAGGGTGCGACATGTGTTCCATCGAGGAGAGAGAGAGAGAGAGAGAGAGACTGTACCAGGGTGCGACATGTGTTCCATCGAGGAGAGAGAGAGAGAGAGAGACTGTACCAGGGTGCGACATGTGTTCCATCGAGGAAGAGAGAGAGAGAGAGAGAGAGGACTGTACCAGGGTGCGACATGTGTTCCATCGAGGAGAGAGAGAGAGAGAGAGAGAGACTATACCAGGGTGCGACATGTGTTCCATCGAGGAGAGAGAGAGAGAGAGAGAGAAAGAGAGAGACTATACCAGGGTGCGACATGTGTTCCATCGAGGAGAGAGAGAGAGAGACTATACCAGGGTGCGACATGTGTTCCATCGAGGAGAGAGAGAGAGAGAGAGAGAGAGAGAGAGACTGTACCAGGGTGCGATATGTGTTCCATCGAGGGGAGAGAGAGAGAGAGAGAGAGAGAGAGAGAGACTATACCAGGGTGCGACAAGTGTTCTATCAAGTTTGAGTGGGAGCATGGGAAAGAAATCTTGCATGATACGTCTATGAATAAAACAAAAGTGGAAACTTGACAAAAGTGGAAACTTGACAAAAGTGGAAACTTGACAAAAGACGAAACTTGACAATGGTGTGTGTTTTCAAGTCCCAAGTGCTTGGACAAAGTTTCTCCTACCATTTAGATTACCTAATAACGGTTTTTATCACACCTTAATCGGCGTTCTGTGTATATTTATGCATTTAATTATTTACACTTACAATCAATGTTTTACCACAAAGGTTTCTTCTTTTTCTCATCGTCGTAGTCATCATTGTTCGCCCTCAGAAGGGGGCTGTTGTGTCGCAGTTATTCTCCTTTCTGCCCAACTCATCAGACTTCGGCTGGACATTCCCCCAGGGCTTGCATTCCCACTGCTACCACTATTCACTTTGGCCAGACTACTATATGTCTCCAAGGTCCACGGGTTTGTATTCCCACTGCTATCACTATTCACTTTGGCCAGAATACTATCTGTTTCCAGGGCCCACAGGTTTGTATTCCCACTGCTATCACTATTCACTTTGGCCAGACTACTATCTGTTTCCAGGGCCCACCACTGAGAGGTGGAATAGAGTCTTGCCCGGCTAAGTTTTGTCAATCCTGAAGGAAACAGTCATTTATGGGCTGCTACCTGATGTCGTATACAGGGTACCGCTTTTAAGTGTTACATTTAAAGAACTTACAGTAGCACTATAGACCGTAGGAAAGTATTCAATGAATCTGTGTCCCTGAAAACCTCTAGAGATAAAAAGAAAAGAAGTAATTAGGATACAAGAAACGAAACCGAATATAACAAGAATAAAGGATAATTAAAATATAATTCTACATCAGTCAATCAATCAATCAGGTGCCTTGCCGCGTGGCGTAGGCGATCATTTCTCTCCACAATTCCCTGTCTTTATACTTGGTTATGAGATCCGCCAGTGACTTTATTCCTAGCCACACTGACAGCCCATCCAGTAATTTCTCTCTCTGTCTTCCTCTGTCTCTTCTTCCCTCAATTTTTTCCAGTTGCCACAATGTGTTCCACTTTTCCTCTTCTCAGAAAATGTCCTACAAATCTCGCTTGTCAGCCTCTGATCTTTGCTGTGATTTGCCTTTTAATTCTACATCAAGAAACATAAATAAACATTAAAAAGACGGAAATGCTCTGAACAGGAAATCCCTTGAAAACGATGGCAGAAACTTGTTACAGATATTCCCAAAATATTCCCAAAATATTCCCGGACGTAATGTTCCAATTCTGTCATCGAGATGAATGACGTAATAGAGGCGGAGTTACTGTACATTAGGAAGGGGAAAAAAGTAATAGAGGCGGAGTTACCGTACATTAGGAAGGGAAAAAATATACGACAACTCGGTGAGACCATGCATACGAAACGTGTATACAATGTATCTCAGCCTACGGTTGGCGAACTAAATTCAGACTCCTCAGTTACGTTCTCTTGGGCCCATGAATTTAACATTATTTTGATAAAGAACATCATTTTATTTTGTTTTTCATTAACGTCTTTAAAAAACTGAATTCATGTTTTCGGTAGTTTCATGTGTTTGTATGAGCCCTTATGTTTCATTATAATCATGAGTAAAAACGATGTATGAATAAGAACGTTATACACGTGTATAGCTCTGAAAACACGTTAGAGCAAATCATGAGTAAAAAACAATGTATGAAGAAGAACGTTATACACGTGTATAGCTCTGAAAACACCTTAGAGCCAATCAGTCTTTGAAATACAACATTGTGTCACTCATAAAATATTTTAGGACACTCATCATTGCAATTCAGATAAGTCCGTATACTCATCATTGCACTTCAGGTAAGTCCATATACTCATCATTGCAATTCAGAGAAGTCCATAAACGCAGCAATCTCCTCATTTTTTAAACAAGTTTGAAACAACAAGACATTGCGCACATTAAAGGGTTCGAGATCAGCGTTGTATAATTAACTTCCAAAAAATAGTAGAGAATATACTTTAGACATGAGAGAAAGAAATATAGCAGAGAATGTACTGTAGACGTGAGATAAAGAAAAATAGTAGAGAATCTACTTCAGACGTGATAAAAGACAATAGTAGACAGTACTTTAGACGTGAGGAAAAAAAGTAGATGAAGTACTTTAGACACGAAAGAAGGAAAGAAAAAATAGTAGATAAAACATTTTAGATTTGAGGGAAGGAAAGTGGGTGTAGACTGAACACTGGACTCTAGCTGGACAAGTATAACGGCCCAGCTATGAGAGGATTTCGCCCAAGCTTACATCTTGTGCGTCTACTCCAAAGTACACGGAAGTAGCGACGCCCTTTTTGACCAGCCACAGAAAAATCTACATACAGTCAGTCTCATCTGCATGTCTCTTGCGGAACTTTGCCTCCCTAACAGCACTCCTGTAGGCCTCTTGGTTGTGACCAAGATGGCTTGCTGCTGATGCATCCATTTGCAGATTATCAACAATGTCTTGCAGCCATCTTCGCCTTGGTCTTCCTTTCTTCCTTTTTCCCATTATGTATCTTTCCAAGACAGTCTTCTCTAAATTATCATGACGTTTAATGTGTCCAAAATATTTAAGTTTTCTCTGTTTAATCTTCCTTACTAGCCAGCCTTCTTCAATATTAAGTTCTTGTAGTATGGATATAACTCACTACCAAAAATAGCACTAAGATGGACACCACAGGGGAGCAGAAGTAAGGGTAGACCAAAAGAGACATGGAGAAGAACAACAGAAAGGATGTTGAGCAATAGAGGGCTCACCTGGGCAAGAGCAGAAAAAAAGGCGAAAGACAGGCATTTGTGGAAAACCCTTGCGGAAGCCCCATGTGCCCTGGGCACTTAAGGTTCAGAGAGAGAGAGAGTATGGATATATTTGTTCTTTTTTGTGTATATGATATTTGAATAACTCTTCTGTAGCATTTACATTCAAAGGCATTTATGTGTTTCTCAGCTGTTGTGCTAAATGTCCAGATCTCACAGGCATATGTTGCGATGGGAAAGATGCATGCCCTTAAAAATATAATTTTTGTAGTTCTGTCTGTTCCTCTTCACAGATTCTTTAGTTGTTTTATTTTTTTGAAGAGCGATACATACAAAAGTACCGTTATTTATCTTTATAACTGTTGCAAATTAGAATCGCTTTCTATCTGAGAGGATTGCGTGGGTTTGATCACAATCCTGAAAGGATCAACGGCAATAAACAACTTAAGAATCCTTGGAGGAAAGTGTTTGAGAAAAACAGCAAGTCATTTCGTACTTGGCCCCATAAAGGTGAAAGTTTATGAACTCTGAACTTTAAGAAGTTTGAAATCATGCCAGTATGTATAAGTAACACAATCTTTTTTTCGAGGAATGTGGGGGGAAGGGGGGAGGGGAAGAGGGGGAACACTGTTTCAGTTTTGTGTCAGATTTGAATAAGATTACGGATTATAACTCTGACTCAAGAAATTTCGAGGACAGAATACGCAATGTCTATATAAGTATCTCTATGTACATAAAACATCATCATGTGGCAGCTTAGCATTGAATGTTAAAGAGCTAAAGCACAATGCTGAAGAACTCTGCCCCAGCAACAACAGTCATTTTCTAAACAAACATTCACACTGAAAATCTTCCAGTTCCCATTTTGCTTATTTGTATTCTGAGAGGGAACAGTTGCTTGCCCGTGTCTATGTTCAAACCATGAACTAAGCAAGTGGCTTCCCTTTGTCTATGTTTAGATCATGAACTAATCAAGTTGCTTCCCTTTGTCTATGTTTAGATCATGAACTAAGCAAGTTGCTTCCCTTGTCTATATTTAGATCATGAACTAATCAAGTTGCTTCCATTTGTCTATGTTTGGATCATGAACTAAGCAAATTGCTTCCCTCGTCTATGTTTAGATCACGAACTAAGCAAGTTGCTTCCCCTTGTCTATTTTTAGATCATGAACTAAGCATATTGCTTCACCTTGTCTATGTTTAGATCATGAACTAAGCAAATTGCTTCCCCTTGCCTATGTTTAGATCATGAACTAAGTAAATTGCTTCCCCTTGTCTATGTTTAGATCATGAACTAAGCAAGTTGCTTCCCTTGTCTATATTTAGATCATGAACTAATCAAGTTGCTTCCATTTGTCTATGTTTGGATCATGAACTAAGCAAATTGCTTCCCTCGTCTATGTTTAGATCATGAACTAAGCAAGTTGCTTCCCCTTGTCTATTTTTAGATCATGAACTAAGCATATTGCTTCACCTTGTCTATGTTTAGATCATGAACTAAGCAAATTGCTTCCCCTTGCCTATGTTTAGATCATGAACTAAGTAAATTGCTTCCCCTTGTCTGTGCTTAGATCGTGAACTAAGTAAATTGCTTCCCCTTGTCTATGTTTAGATCACGAACTAAGCAAGTTGCTTCCCCTTGTCTATGTTTGGATCATGAACTAAGCAAATTTCCCCCCTCGTCTATGTTTAGATCATGAACTAAGCAAGTTTTTCCCCCTCATCTATGTTTAGATCATGAACTAAGCAAGTTTTTCCCCCTCATCTATGTTTAGATCATGAACTAAGCAAGTTTTTTCCCCCTCGTCTATGTTTAGATCATGAAGTAAGCAAGTTTTTTCCCCCTTGTCTATGTTTAGATCATGAACTAAGCAAGTTTTGGAACGTTCTGGAGTGTATTAAAGTCTTTCAATCCTGGATTACAGGGTACAGTCCTAGCAGTGGGGATTTTTTTCCTGGTCAGTCAGTCAGTCAGTCATCAGTTAGTCAGTCAGTCAGTCAGTTGCATGCCAGCCCCTTGCGGAACTTCGCCTCCCTAACAGCTCCTCTGTAGGTCTCTCGGTTGTAAGCAAGATTCCCTGCTGCTGATGCATCCATATGCAACAGTGTCTTGCAGCCATCTTCGTCTTGGTCTTCCTCTCTTTCTTTTTCCCATTGTGTACCCTTCTAAGACTGTTTTCTCTAAATTATCATGACGTTTAATGTGTCCAAAGTATATAAGTTTTCTGTTTAATAATCCTTACTAGCCAGCCTTCTTCAGTACTAAGTTCTTGTAGTATGGATATATTTGTTCTTTTTTTTTGTCCATGATATTTGAAGAACTCTTCTGTAGCATTTACTTACTCGCTTCTCAGCTGTTTTGTTAAGTGTCCAGGTCTCACAGGCATATGTTGCGATAGGAAAGATGGATGCATCTTTTGTTTTTTCTGGTAGGCACTAAAAAAGTCCTTGGAGTCGACCCAGCCTCTAAAACCGGGTACCGGAGAAATCTAGGAAGGTAAATGGGGCCACGCGTGATACTGACCACACTTTCATGTGCCGAAGGGCGTGGGAAGAAGGCGCCAAACACCGTGTTCCCAATATGCCTTAATGACACGGAAATTGGAATTTTACCTGTACCTTTTTTTTTTTTTACTCCTGAATTAATTTCCATGCTCCGCCAGAAAAATTTTGATGAGAAATTTTAGTAGAAAAGAAACTTGCAGGAAGTTGCTCTATACTTAATTATATGGCTTTGGTTAGAGATGTGGTACTTTTGCATTTTTTTAGACTGTGCTTGAATATTGTCCCTGAATATTGTCCTTGTTTTTCGCATTGGCGTGTTATGTCTATCAACACTGTCATTTTTAACTCCTATCAGTTTTATCAACGCTGTCAGTTTTAGCTCCTTATCAGTTTTATCAACACTGCCAGTTTTAGCTCATATCTATTTTATCAACACTGCCAATTTTAACTTCTTATCAGTTTTATCAACACTGCCAGTTTTAACCCCTTATCAGTTTTATCAACACTGCCAGTTTTAGCTCACATCAGTCTCATCAACATTGCCATTTTTAGCTCCTATCTGTTTTATCGACGCTATCAGTTTTAACTCCTATCAGTTTTATCAACGCTGTCAGTTTTAACTCCTATCAGTTTTATCAACGCTATCGCTGGTGATGGGGATCGAATGAAGTAAAGTTGTACACCTTCCTATTCTTTAAATGGGGAAAAAGAAAGAGAGGAAGACCAAGGCGAAGATGGCTGCAAGAGATCGTTGATGATCTGCAAATGGATGAATGAGCAGCAGGGCATCTTGCTTACAACCGGGAGGTCTACAGGAGAGCTGTTAGGGAGGCAAAGTTCCGCAAGGGACATGCAAATGGCTAACTGACTTACCTATTCTTTAAATCATCGCCTCAAGCCATCCTTCATTCACTACCTTTACCATACTACACAGGATACGCTCTGCTGATTGATTTCAGGTCAAGAATTTTGATAATGACGTAATAATTCCTGTCAACTTACTGAAAGAAAAAAAAAATTCGTCCTGAAAAATTTCCAGTGATCATCAGTCAGTTCTGGTTAACCCGTTTTGAAAGAGACTACGAAGTAATTGCTGAGAAAGTGAATAGTGATCGGTTGCAGGAGTGAAGTGATTACGTCAAGCAACACTTAACTTAGAGGCCGGAAATGATTGTGTAAATCACTACATAAGATTATCTCAAGCAACACGCAGCCAGGTCCATGGGAACTATTTTATAACGAAACAACGGACTTGCCACGTTGTTTTAGGAAAGGAAACCAATGGTTTTTCTTTTTAAAAATATAACAGTTTAAAATTACGAACTTTGAATTACGGAACAAAACAATATTAATGCTGTTATATCACTTGACTATTCTTTTTCTGTTTTCTTGTCTGCTGGCAACGGTGGGATAACATATATTTTGGGAAGGAAAAAGACTGTGTCAGACAATGGTCGTTTCAGAGTGAGCCTATGATAACTGTCCACCCACATGTCTGGGACCTTCCCAAGTTCTAAAAGATCACCAAGTTCTTCTCCATGTACATACCCGTATTTAGGCCGTACCGTTTTATGGCTGTGAAACTTGCTGAGAAGACCTTACATTTTAAGAGATTTGAGAAGCTTACCTGCGTCTGTCCACTCCTCATCCGATATAATATTTGTGCCACACGATCATCACCTTGACATTGGCTGCTGCCAGCTTCAAGCAGGCAGTTCCTGGGAACTATTCCAACTAAATAAAAAGGTGAAGGCCGAATAACACAGAAGCTGATGGACAGAGCCACGGGCTGATAAACTTGGACGGACGTTGTTAAGCTTTGTGTTATGCGCGGCAGCAGGATGATGGTAAACACGTCGCCCACACAGACTTTCCCCCCTTCCAACTTCGCCTTTTCATGCACTAATAAAATAGAACAACCAAAACATATAAAAAGACAACATTCATAGGGTAATTCATATGTAAACACGACAAGAATTCAAACCATGTGGCTGTGCGGGCCTCCCGCTGAGTATAAGCGCACACCCAGTCAGTGTAAACCGCTTTACTAACATTTGGCAAGATCTAGTTCATTTACAAGTCAAATGAGATTATTTATGTCTCAGGACGAAACACACAGCAAAGTTCTCATTCATTCAGTTTGCCTGTCCGATGATCCACCGAGAGAAGCACAGATAACCCAGTCTAATGCAGCCTGTTCTAGCTTTGTTCTGAAATAAAATGTGTAACGTTTACAACCTGGGGAGTCTGTGTAAGGAGCTGGGGAGCATTGCTTGACCTAGAGACAAGTTTAATTAAATAACATTTTTTTAATGAAAAGATAAACACAAAAGAAAAAGTTTATAAATGAAACAACAACACGGAATCAGAGCTCTATTAACAGCAATGTAGGGGGTAAAGATAAAGATAATCCTGTCAAGCCTTAGAGGCACATAAGGGGATATGGTGTTAGGGCCCATATTTTTCCTTGACCTGTCAGCACACTAGAGGGTGATATGGTCAGCGACACGCCTGGCCGCCTTTCCTTCCCTCAACCCCAGAAGAAGTCGGGGTACCCATGTCTACAGCTGGGTGACTGGGGCGCCTCCGGTCAGATTCGAGCCCCTGACCTTCGTCATGAGAGACTAGTGCACTAACCACTTCACCATTCACACGACCAACAGTATTGTAAACCCTGGCCAGATCAACGCGGTGGGGTCTCCTAAAAACACTGGCCATTTTGAACTCACAGAAAGAAGAGTTACAGAGTGGCCCCTGTACAACTGACCAGTTTGCCCATGTTTTCAGGCGCTAATATATGGAACACAAAACTGATGTCATTAAGATGAAAAAAAACGTAAAAAAGTGTATACTGGTGGGGGGATGGCCCCATGTAGTAAGTATGCTAGAATAGATTAGTATACTGGTGGGGGGATGGCCCCATGTGGTAAGTGTGCTAGAATAGATTAGTATACTGGTGGGGGGATGGCCCCATGTGGTAAGTGTGTTAGAACGAATTAGTATACTGGTGGGGGGATGGCCCCATGTGGTAAGTGTGCTAGAATAGATTAGTATACTGGTGGGGGGATGGCCCCATGTGGTAAGTGTGTTAGAACGAATTAGTATACTGGTGGGGGGATGGCCCCATGTGGTAAGTGTACTAGAATAGATTAGTATACTGGTGGGGGGATGGCCCCATGTGGTAAGTGTGCTAGAACAGATTAGTATACTGGTGGGGGGATGGCCCCATGTGGTAAGTGTGCTAGAACAGATTAGTATACTGGTGGGGGGATGGCCCCATGTGGTAAGTGTGTTAGAACGAATTAGTATACTGGTGGGGGGGATGGCCTCATGTGGTAAGTGTGCTAGAACAGATTAGTATACTGGTGGGGGGATGGCCCCATGTGGTAAGTGTGTTAGAACGAATTAGTATACTGGTGGGGGGGATGGCCCCATGTGGTAAGTTTGTTAGAACAGATTAGTATACTGGTGGGGAGAGGGCCTCATATGATAAGTGTGCTAGAACAACCATTGTGTATACTAGTAAGGGCGTCTCACGAACAAATTAAAAACAAAGATATAAGTTTGCTAATATTCTGTCTAAAAAGTGAAGTAACGAAGGAAACAAAATAACAACTGAACCAGTTAGTTTAAATATCTTTGGTACTCTGTATATCATAGTAAGATGTACCCATGCACCTGTTATCCAACCTGGAGAGAAAGGCTGACGACAAAAGATGTGAAAGATGAATCCGGTACGGATGTATGAACAACATCAGAGATTGATTATGAGCGTTTTTTTATTTTACTTTCAGACATACCTTGGATAAACAGAGGGAGATCTATGGTTGTCAAGGGGAAAATCTGAAAGTAGCACGTCAGTGTGGACGTCATGTTTATCACCATCATGTGCCGCACAAAGCACAAATGTTACAAGCAGTGGCTCCGTCCGTCAGTTCCTTGTGTTGACTCCACATCTTATTAGGTTGGGATAATTCCCAATATCTGTGGCACAGAGCGAGACCAAGATACATAGTTGCAGTTCATGAATTTGTTTTATATATAGACTTTGATTTCGTTTTGCTCATTATAATGTTCTTTTGGCGAAACATCGCTCTCGAGTTCTGTGCGTGGGGAGAAAAGTTATCGCTCCCTTCCCGGACGGCGAGAGTTAAGGTGTTTCGGTGTAGAAGCGAATGGTTTGTCCGTCGAGGGAAGCCTATAAACGGCTAGCCAGCCAGGTTGGTGCTAACGCGTCGGTGGTGTACTATGGTGTTGTCGACCAATGGTCTCGAAAATAGACCATCTCTCTGCAGTATGTAATGTGCGTTGGTTGTCAGAGCTGGGCTTTCTTCTTGTTCGCTAGAGCAGAGAGAGCCGGCCGGCCGCCGCCGCCGCCGGTGGTGGTTAAAGGAAATGAAACGCCGCCAGGGTCGAAAGGGATCCGCTGTCTCCTTTGCCCCCACGTCGGTCTGTCGGTAGATATCGACTAAGGTTCGGTGAAGAAAGCTATATCGTTGATCCTGCCAGTAATCATATGTTTGTCTCAAAGATTAAACCATGCATGTTTAAGTTCAACTGTCTCACGGTGAAACCGCGAATGGCTCATTAAATCAGTTGAGTTTCCCTTGGATCGCTGCTGGAGAAATTCTTCAGCTGCCGTGCGTTTGGGGAAACTCCTCCCGGCCAAAGAAGAAAAATGCGATTAGGGTTGACGCTCGGCGCCGCCATGGAAACAGTGGTGGAAAGGATAAAATGAAGATTAATCGGTATGGTCAGTAATCATGCGGTCATGGCTACTCATACCACGGCACCTCTGCTCTAGGCCCGGGCATGTCCTATATGCACCCATACTGGGGCAATATGCCTAAGCCGGCTTAAACCAGGGTGAAATTTATGGCTACGTATATCATGGTGCCTCCGCTCTAGAGGCCGGTCACGTCCTATATACACCTTATACTGGGATAATACGCCTAAACCGGCTTAACCCAGGGATAAAACTTACTAGTGGCGAGGATTCGTCCTCCTCGACAAAAGCCCTCCCCTGGTCAACCACCAGGAAGGATAGCGGCCACGACCACAAAATGCTGAAGTCGTAGACACTGGACCAGGGCAGTCTAGATAGGCAACCACCTCTCACCCGATGGGGATATACTGATATCCAAAACACATCGAGGTTTTCCAGTGAGAAAGTCCAACTCTAGTCTAAACTGGTGCACCAAAAACCACAGTGTCACGCAATGCCGCTTCTGTGACCCACCGAGAATATAGACCCAAGCCCCACGATGCTCTGAGCCTCCATCCTAAATGAGATTATCGCGAGAACCACAGGAGTAAATTCATTAGGATCACGGGGCGATCTTGATGGTAGAAGGGAACGAAGAAAAAAGAAGAATAAGTCCATTATCGACAGTTTTTTATTCGTTTTATTTATAGACATCAGTTTCTATTGTTCATCGTCATCAATTTTGTTCATTTTATTTATAGACATCAAATTCTATTTCATCAGTTATTTCGTAATATTTATAGACATTCATTTCTATTTGTCCATTATCATCAAAACTTAATTTTGTTTTCTTTATAGATATCAGTTTCTATTTGTTCATTATACAATTACATTTTTTCCCATTTTAGTTATATACGTCGATTTCTTCCGTTTTATTTATAGACACTGATTTCTGTTTGTCCATCATCATCATCATGTGCCGTGCCGACTGGCGTTGGCTATTATGCTTCTCCAGAGTACGTGATCTTTCATGCAGGCCATCAGCTCAGTTGGTGATCTCCTCTCACACCATCCCGTCAGACTGTCCAGTATCATTTCTCTTGGTCTTCCTCTTGATCTTCTTCCTTCTATTTTTCCTGTTGTTATAATATTTTCAATGCCCCCTCTTCTCATTGCATGTCCTATGAAACTACATTGTCTCTCTCTTATCTTTTTGACAAGGTTTTTTTTTTGTCTATCCAGCTCTTCTCATACATTCTTCATTAGTTATTTTTGCTGTCCAGGGGATTCGCAACATTCTTCTAATAAACCACATTTCTATTGCTTCCAATGATTTTTGTGTAGACTTGCCTATTGTCCATGATTCACTTCCATATAACAAGATATATTCAATATAGTATTTTAGGACTCGTTTTCTAACATTCATTGACAAGGATGTGTTGGTTAATATGTTTCTCATTCACTGAAATGCAGTATTTGCGTGGCCTATTCTGTTCCTAATTTCTGTTCTGCATTTCCCATCTGACGTTATTACTGCTCCATGGTATCTGAATTTCTGCACCTGCTTTAGAATAGTTCCGTTTAATTTTATACTGCATGCTGGTGAATTCTGTTTCTTAGATATAACCATAGTCTCTGTCTTTTTGATGTTCAAAGTAAGGCTTTTCTGTTCACTTTCTTTGGCGACTTTATCCACGAGATTTTGCAGGTCTTGTTGGTTCTCAACTATCAGTACTGTGTCGTCAGCATACTGAAGATTTCTAATATTGTATCCTCCAATTTTTATGCCTGGTTCTGTGATGATCGTTCTTAGAATATTCTCGCTGTACAGAGAAAAAAGGTCTGGAGATAGTACACATCCTTATCGCACCCCTTGTTTTATAGGTTGATATTTTCCAGTTCTATTTTCAACTCGAATTGCTGCTTCGTGCTGCCAGTATAGATGTTTTACAATCCTCATGTCTTTGCTGTCTATATTGATGTCTTCAAGCATTTTAATAATTTCATTATGTTTCACCTTGTCGAATGCCTTGGTGTAATCAATGAAGCATAAGTAGAGATCTTTCTGTACTTCTAAAGCTCTTTCTATTAGTGTTCGTAAAGCATAAATGGCATTGTGTGTTCCCTTTCCTTCAACAAATCCAAACTGTTCATCTGCTATTTCCATTTTTATCTTTTTCCTTCTTCTTCTCATAATGATTCTCAGAAGTAGCTTCGTTATGTGACATGAGAGGCTGATAGTCCGGTGGTAATCACATTCCTTTGCACCTGGTTTCTTTGGTAGTACTATAAACGTAGATTTAATCAGGTCATTGGAAATATAACCACTGTTGTAAATGTCGTTCAGTAACTTGGTTATTATTTTTATTCCTGTCTCCTCTAGTGCCTCTATTTCTTCTATTGTTATATTATCAGGCCCAGTCGCTTTTCCTTTCTTCATGTGTTTGATGGCATCTATGATTTCATCTTCAAGTATTGGTGGTCCATCACAGTTTTCAGTATCTGGTGTTAATTCTGGTCTTTCTCCTCTATATAGCTCATCGATATACTCTGTCCACCTGTCCACAATGTCTTCTTTTCCCATTAACATTTTACCTTCTTTCGATTTCAGGCATCCTGTGGTATATTTTGTTTTCCTGCCTGTGAGTTCACTAACTCGTTTGTGCATGTGTTTGCTGTCTTTATTATGAGACTCCTCTATCTGTCTGCACTGTTCATTTAATCACACTTCTTTTGCTTCTCTGCATTTGCTCTTATTTCTTTATTTATCTTGCTATATTTTTTCTCATTATTTTTACTCTTCCTCCTCTTGTCCATCAGTCCTAAGATGTCGTCTGTCATCCATTTATTTTTAGAGGCTTCTTTTTTGGTGGTATTATCTCCTTAACAGTTTGGTGGATAGAATCTCTTAACATTTCCCATTGTTCATCTATACTATTTATCTTTGCTATTGCATTGTATCTATTTGTTATAATAACTTTGCAATGTTCTCGCAGTTCTTGGTCATTTTTAAGAAGTTCTGTATTCAGTTTGATGTTTCTCACTTTTCTGCATGCTTTCCTTAGCTTTATTCGAATTTTTCTACAGAGTGGGTCATGGTCACTATTGCAGTCAGCTCCTGGCATGGTTTTTGTTGTCAGTAATGCATTCCGGAATCGTTTGTTGATTAATATGTAGTCTATCTGGTTAAATGTCTTTTTGTCTGGGCTGCACCACGTTGCCAGTCTTCAGGGATGTTGTTTAAACCAGGTGTTTTCTACAACCATGCTGTGTATTCTTGCCCATTCAATTAATTTATAACCTCTTTCATTCCTCTCCCCCAGTCCATAGTCACCAACGATGTCTGAAGTTCTTCCTTTACCAACGTTGGCATTAAAATCTCCCATGACTATGGTAACTTCATGTGACTTTGTGTGTTTTAGTGCTGTCTCTATGTCATTATAAAATATCTGTACATCTTCTTCATAACTTTCAGAAGTTGGAGCGTACACTTGTATATTTATGTTCATTGGTCCTCCTTTCAGTTGGGCTAGCAGGACTCGGTCCGAGATGTTTAAATATCCTACAATTGTCCTTGCTGTTTGTTCGTCAAATATTATTCCTACTCCTCCTTCGTGTTTCTCACTTCCTGTTTCTTCACATTAAATTTATAAGAGAAAGAAAGACGGAGAAAAAGAGAGATCAACATAGTAAAATGAGCTAGTAGACAAACAATATTCTATAAAACTCATCTCACATTCAGGAATGAACAAGCACAGCTTTTAAAATATTTTTTTTTATCTTCAAACAGTTGATGTTATATCATTAATTTCCTTCGCATAATCCCGGACTTTCCTGTTTTATAAACTAGGCCGTAAACGTGTTCAATATTGTACGTACATGTACAACCATTTTTTTTACACGAAATCCTGTTATGATCACGTCCGCCCTCCCATCGCACTGTACATTCTGAACAGATGTTGAATTAATCTTGGACAAAGGTTCTCAAATTTGTAAAATTCAGGGGTCCACTGTGAAAACAAACAACAACAACAAAAATCCCGTATAATTAATTCAGTCAGAGAATCCCAAAACAGGCTGCCATGTGGAACACAACAGGCCGAAGAAAAAGAGGTCGACCACGTGAAACTCTAAAGAGGACATTGAGAGGCCAGTTTAGTGGGCATAACATTCCTTAAGGAGGTTGAAGAGCTCGCCGAAAGCAGGGGAACTTTGCAAACTACCATGCGGGCCCTATGTGACGTTAAACGGCACGGGAAGGATGTAAGATGTAAGATAATTAAATCAGTGTAAACCTGAATTAAGAAAAGGAAACGTGAGATAGCTGAGAGGAAAACCAAATGCTAAAATGTAAAGAAATGGAAAATGAAATCTTTACCAACGAAGTATCTTTATTTTCAAAAAGTGAAGAACTTGACCTTTAGTCCCACTTTAGAATGTATGAACATGTAGTTAGAAAATAAATAAATAAATAAACTGCAACTTCGGGCACTAATACTGTTACGCCAATCAGACTCTGCTGCCTTCCTAGGGCGCAGACTTCAGAAGGGCGCAGATTTCAGAGGGCGCAGCACTGATGTTCGAGGAAAGAACTAACTTATTAGCTCTGTAGCCTGGCACCCGACCTAACAGTATGTTATTTTAAAAGAAAATGTTCATCATCATCATCATCATCATCATCGTTTTCAGTACAAGGGTTGGCGGTAATGAATCTCCGCGTCTGTTCTTATTTGACTCAATGGAACACTCAGCCAGGCTGTATCCTGTCCATCCTCGTCTGTTATCTTCCCATCTACATCTCTGTCTTCCTCTCGTTTTTCCTCCCCCTTCCACCTTACTTTCAGCTAAGGTCTTCACTATATTGTTATGTCTTCTGATTTGGCCAAAGTATTTTGTTTTCTTGATAATTTCTTTTCCTCTGAGAATTTCACGTTCCTCATCTCTCTCTCTCTCTCTGAACCTTAAGTGCCAAGGGCACATGGGGCTTCTGCAAGGGTTTTCCACAAATACCTGTCCTTCGCCTTTTTTTCTGCTCTTGCCCAGGTGAGCCCTCTATTGCTCAACATCCTTTCTGTTGTTCTTCTCTATGTCTCTTTTGGTCTACCCTTACTTCTACTCCCCTGTGGTATCCATCTTAGTGCTATTTTTGGTAGTGAGTTGTCAGTCATTCGGAGCACATGTCCCAACCATCGCCAGGGTCTTTCCTCTATAATTGTTGTCAGTGGTTTCATTTGCATTTCTGCTAATAAGATGTTATTTCTTATGGTGTTTGGCCAAAATATTTTTCTAATTCGTCGTAAACATTTAGTCTGGAAAGAATTCAACTTGTTTTCTATGCTTTTGGTGATTTTCCAGCATTCACTTCCATAGAGTAGTACACTTAGAACATTACTCTTAAATATCCTGATTTTCATATTTATGCTTAGTTTTTTTAGATTTCCATATAGTCTGCAGCATTGCAAAAGCCTGGTTTGCTCTAGTAAGTCTGCTGTTGATGTCCTCTGTGCTGTCTCCATTTTCTACTACTCTGCTGCCAAGGTATACAAATTCGTTGACCTCCTCCACTAACTTGTTATCTACTCTGAGTACATTTCTGTTGTTCACATTTTGCTTCATTAACTTTGTCTTTCCTACGTTGATCTTTAGTCCTATGTTGTTTGCATTCTGAGTTAGCTTGTTTATTTTATCTTGCATATCTTTGTGACTGCTTGATAATAGACAAATGTCGTCCGCAAAGTCAAGGTCCTCCAGCACTGTGTCAAGGGTCCATTGTAATCCTCTGCGTTTGTCTGATGTTGCCTCCTTCATTAACCAGTCTACTGCCAAGATAAATAATGTTGGTGATAGTACACATCCCTGTTTCACTCCTGTTTGTACCCTAAAGCTGCTGGAGGTATGTTCTCCACAGATAACTTTGCACTGAAAACCTTCGTATAGGGCTTTGATTATCTTAACTATTTTATGGGGGAGGCCATGCCATCTTAGGATTTTCCACAGTGCATCTCTGTTGACACTGTTAAAGGCTTTCTGAAAATCTATGAATAATGCATATGTTGTGCTATGCCACTCATTTGCCTGTTTTATTATTTGTCTATGTACAAATATGTGGTCTATGCATGATCTTCCTTTCCCAAATCCTGCCTGCTCTTTCCGAAGTTTTTCCTCAAGTGTTGGTACAATTCTGTTGATGATTATTCTGCAAAATACTTTACTGGTGAGTGGCAGTAGGGTAATGCCTCTCCAGTTCCCGCAATCTCTGAGATCACCCTTCTTTGGTAGTTTTACTATAAGCCCAGTTTTCCACTCCTCTGGGGCTTTTTCTAGATCCCAAATTTGTTGTAATATCCGGCAAAGTTATTTTGGTGTTTCTGTTTCTTCTGCTTTCAACATCTCAGCAGTCACTTCATCTTCACCTGGTGCCCTGTCTGATTTTAGCTTCTTTATCGCCTCCTTTACTTCATTTATTGTTATTGGTCCTGTATTGATGTTTAGTTCCGTTTTTGCTTCAGGTATGTCTATTGTTTGTGCTGCTTGTGTTCTATTTAGTAGGGTGTTAAAGTCAAGATAAACGTCAATATTATGACAACTTAGCAGAAACAGCAGAGAAAGCAGCATATCCAAATGACGTGAAAACCATATATAAAATCAAAAAGCAGATGACAGGTAACTTCAACACAAGATGTGAAAGTGCAGTAAGAACACAAAATGGATAACTGGTCAGTGGAGAAAGAGAAAAAATTGAAAGATGGAGGAACACTTTAACACGTTCCTCATGGAGTTGTTTTAATGTTCGTACATTTCTTCTCTTCCATGGTATATGATCTAATTTTTATAGATCTATATTTCATGCTACATTCTGTCATTCTCTCTTTACTTTTTTTTAAACTTAGGACTCAGAACATAAAGAACTATTTTGCTGCCAGGCATACTTCTACCGAACCTACACAACCCCCAATTTTACAGATTTAAGAGAGCACGGAAAAATAATGTTTCAGAAAATTAGAAACACTCTGTGTAATAAAGTGTGGCTGAGTGGCCAAGTGGTTAGTGCACGTGTCTCTCATGGCGAAAGTCGGGGGTTCGAATCCGGCCGGGGGCACCCCAGTCACCCAGCTGTAGAAATAAGTACCTGACTTCTTCTGGAGTTGGGGAAGGAAAGGCGGCCAGGCGTGATACTGACCATATCACCCTCTAGTGTGCTGACAGGTCAAGGAAAATATGGGCACTAACACCATATCCCCTTATGTGCCTCTAAGCCATGACAGGATTACCTTTACTTACCTTTTTTTTCTGTGTAATAAATCATTGTCAATGGAAGTTAGGAAAAGTGTGCTCCAGTAAAAACATTGAGCCAATTTTACTTTACGGATGTCAGACATTAATGAAGTATGACGCCATCTGGAAGCCACTGAAATGTGGTTCCTTAGAAGAATGCTACGAATACCATGGAGAGCGAAGAAATCAAACGAGGAGGCTCTGATAGGGGCTGGAGAGATGAGGCAAGCAATAACAAAAGTCAGGGAAAAAAATCCAAATTCATGGGACACGTTCTACGGCGAGGCAAGCTAGAATACATTGTGACAATGGGAAAGACAGAGGGCAAAAGAGCACGAGGTAGACAGAGAGAGAAAATGCTGGATGGACTAACAAGGTCGCAGGGACAGAGGCCGCCAGCACAGCTCATGATCAGTGCTCTGAACAGGGATTCGTGGAAAAGCTAGGTCGCCAGGGTAACAGATAACACAGATAAGAGAGAATGAGCCAACAACAACATGGCCAAGAACTATTTAAAAATCTGCATACTGATATACACCCATCGGCAAGGAGGTTCATGAGAGACTTCTTACATGTCAAGAAAGTTATGAAGGTCTGGCGAAAGACCGTGCCACACAAAGAGTGACCGCAGAGGAGCAGTAATTAACATTTGAGGAAGCAGATGCTGGATAACTTAAAGCTGGAAAACGCAAGTGAAATGAAATAGCTGAGTGCAGACATGAACCTGGTTCAGGTGTTCCAAAACTCTTTCGAAGCCGCCACCACTTTCTATATCAGGACATATCTCTAGTTCCCCCCCCCCCTCCCTTGATCTCCATAAAACCGTGAAAAGGGTGGGGAAAGGGTACTGCTTATTTCAGGTAACAACTAACCTAGAATGATGTTATTATTGCGTCAATATCAATATCAACCGTGAAAGAAACAGCACGGGAGAAAAAAAACAGCCTTCTGTACACTATAGTCTACGGGCTCTGAAAATTTTGAAAGTCCTGAAATAAAGAAGGGTTTTTAGTGTGGCTGTTAGTCTCATTTCCAGTAGCCAGTGCTAGCATGCCTAAATATTCTAGTCTTATTTCCTGTAGCCAGTGCTAGCAGTGGCTAAATATTCTAGTCTTATTTCCTGTAGCCAGTGCTAGCATGCCTAAATATTCTAGTCTTATTTCCTGTAGCCAGTGCTAGCAGTGGCTAAATATTCTGATCGTCACACGTCACATTCCAAACTGGCAACAGATGGGATCACGTGACTGAGAGTGTCTGAAGGCAGTTGCAACCGTTTCGATTGTCCAGAGTTTTGGTTGTTTTAATTAGTATTTATTTTACGGGATACTTTTTTTCTTCTTTTAAACTGGAAATTCTGAAGCCTACGTGGAGAAAAAGGGATGCGAAACTATCCCCCACCAGAAAAACAACGAAACACTCTTGAAAGGATAACGGAGAAAGTAAACAAACCACTTCTGTGTTGTGATCCGCTCCCCAGATCATGGAAGGTAAAGGTAAAAATCCCGTTTCCACGCCAATAAGGCATATTGAGGGGATACGGTGTTAGGCCCGTATTTTCCAAGACCTTCGGCACATGAAAGTCTGATGTGGTCAGTATCACGCCTGGCCGCTTTATCTTCCCAGATTTCCCTGGTACCCAGTTTTAGAGGGTGGGTGAACCCCCGGGGCCCTTTTCGGTGCGTATCAGAAAAAATCCCCACTGCTGGGGTTGAACCCGGTACAACCAGATTAGTAAAACCGAGCACCTAACCACTCAGCCAAGCAGGCCACCCCATGGAAGCCAGATCTTGTGAGTGACAGGCAAGGCAGGGCATTTTTAGAAGAAACATACTTCGTTCTCTTGAAGGTTTTTATTTCCTTGTTTTCTTTTCGGCTTTACGTCCTCTTTGACTTTGGAGCTTTGAGGAAAGTTCTGAAAACACGGTTAAGGTCCATCATTACCTGTCTTGTGCGTGTCTGTGTGTGTGTTTGAATGATAGGCGGTTCATCGAAGGGGCTGTGGTTAACATTGTTAGGACCGCTGATCTGGAAAAATCTCGGTCATTGACGACGTTCTCTTTCTTGTAAACACCAGTGATCTGTCAGGCAAGTCCGTGTTTTGCTGCTCTATTTTACCACATTTGCTGTATATACAGTGGTCGCGTTACCTGCCAATAACCGGTAAATTACCGATTAAAAACGAGAAAAACAGGAACTTTTCTAGGTCATGGGTAACTTAACCAGATTATGTTTTCACAAACCTAGTAACAAGCATTAATGTTCACAACACAAAAAGCAATAGAAAAAAAAAACTAATTATGTCAGTCCGTAAGAACAGAGAAGAGCAAAACCTCTATCTTAATCGAAAGAAATCTAAATTGATGACAACTGACAAAGCAAACAAGGCAGCTGAAATATATATCAGTGAAGAAAACTTGGACAAGGTTGAGAGTTTTGAATATATTGGATCATTACTAACTAATAATGGAGATACAATGAGGGAAATTAAAAGGAGGACTTCTATTGCTCTTCAGAAAGTAAAACAGCTGAAGAATCTGTGGAGAGGAACAGACAGAACTACAAAATTAAGATTTTTAAGGCCATGCATCTTTCCCATCACAACATATGCCTGTGAGACCTGGACACTAAACAAAACAGCCAAGAAACACATACATGCCTCTAAATGTAAATTCTACAGAAGAGTCCTTCAAATATAATGGACACAAAAAAGAAAAAAAATATATCCATGCTACAAGAACTTAATATTGAAGACGGTTGGGTAGTAAAGAGCATTAAAGAGAGAAAAGTTAAATATTTTAGAAACATTAAACGTCATGAGAATCTAGAGAAGACTGTCTTGGAAGGGTACATAATGGGGAAAAGACAGAGAGGAAGACCAAGGCGAAGATGGCTGCAAGACATCGTTGATGATCTGCGAATGGACGCATGAGCAGCAAGGCATCTTGCTCACAGCCGAGAGGCCTACAGGAGAGCTGTTAGGGACGTAAAGTTCCGGAAGGGACATACAAATGACCGACGGACTAAAAAGCAATCAACGAAATCGGCTGGAGTATAATTAGGCCAGTAGAATGATAATGATGATCACATTTTCACAGAAGAGAATCAGCCAGTCTAGACTTTGGTTCACCAAGTGAGCACTTTGTCACGATTAAATTTATCCAATTTTAATTTCCGCAGTTGGTTGTAAAGTGTATGTAATTTTACTGAAAAAAAAATCCCCCAAAAAACTACACGGTTGTGTTGAGAAAACCGGTATTTCCGGAAGAAGTTCGTGCCATGTGAAAGACAGGTACAATCACACCGGTTTTAAAAAAATCACAGCGCGATCCTTGATAATATGAAAGAGGGAGAGAGAGAGAGTGAGAGAGAGAGAGAGAGAGAGAGAAAACAGATGAAAGAATGAAGGATCTTTATTTTCAAAAGGTGAAGAAGTGGGGACGCAGGCCTGTCTAACATACTGCCCTTCATCACCCCATCTTTCATTCTTGCCACTCACTCAATTTTAATACACATAAAAACTGACTGATTGAATATCATTTATACCCCCTCAAAGGTAAACTAGAAGGGAAACTCACTGATTGAATATACTTTATACCCCCTCAAAGGTAAACTAGAAGGGAAACTCACTGACTGAATATACTTTATACCCCCTCAAAGGTAAACTAGAAGGGAAACTCACTGACTGAATATACTTTATACCCCCTCAAAGGTAAACTAGAAGGGAAACTCACTGATTGAATAGACTTTATACCCCCTTCCCCCCCCCCCCCCCCAACAAAGCAAACTAGAAAGGAAAAGAAGTGTTTGAATGAACTTCACAAACTTCATGCTCCAATTTAGGCGACTTTCCATGTAAGGAAACATCTTGGGCGCTAGAATTATGTCCCGTCGTTTGAATCAAAATGGCAACGCCCCTCTCCCTTGAGGATACAGGCTAACCTTCAAAGAGTATCTATTCCTGAATTTTATTTTGATGGCTGTCAGGAACCAGTTAAATGTTCCGCGTCCGTGCCTGTGTGAGTGTGTACTTTAGGTACCATATGTCCATGCATGCAAGTCAATGGGACAGAAGGAAAATATTTTTGTTAAAAAGCTAGGTACTCATATCAAACGAAGGAAATAAAGCCCAAAGTAGCTATTTTCAGGATATCATCTGTTGCTGAAAATAACTGGTTTTAACAAAACATTGCACCAGCTCAGAAAAGTTGCCTACATGGTTCTAATTATGCGTTTTCATCACTAAAAGTATTTTTTTTTAATCAAAGATCACATGAAACGAATAAACCCCGAAGCAGTGATCAGTTTTTCTAAATTTGATCGGGCCCTATGGCTCTTTTCATAAATATAATCTTGCATCTTTCCTGTTTTGACACTTTTAGACTTCATGAATAATAAAAGGGACGAAAACATCCACTTCTGGAGTTAGCGCCCCATGACGTGCAAGCTTCAGAGCTGGCGAATCACAGGCGGCCAAGACCCTATTCCACCTCTCCGCTGGTACCCCTCCCCCACCCCACCCCCACCCCCACCCCCAGAAACAGGCTCAGCCTGCCGAAAGGGGCAGGGAACGTCGTGGTGGTGGAGTCCGCTAAAGAAGTGCTGCACATTTTCTGCTTCAAAGCTCGACCCATGGACTGAAAAAAAAATATATCCGCCGTAACCCGCTCCCAGTCCGACACGATGCTGTGCCTCAACTTCTTCATCG
Source organism: Achatina immaculata (assembly GCA_009760885.1). NCBI lineage: Eukaryota > Metazoa > Mollusca > Gastropoda > Stylommatophora > Achatinidae > Lissachatina > Lissachatina immaculata. The sequence goes on from CM019696.1 coordinate 21,174,765, forward strand.
CATCAGCCGCAAAGAACTCCAGCTAGCTGGTCCAGGAGATAGAAGAAATATAGACAAACCAGAAACAAAAATTATAAACATAAACAACTATCCATAAACAAAGTTTAAAACTAATTTAAAAAACAAATATGAGTCCAAATTTGATTCAGTAGGTTCTCTAGGATTTGTAGGGCATTTTCTGAGAAGAGGGAAATTGGAACCTGGAAAAAACTGAGGGAAGAAGAGACAGAGGAAGACAGAGAGAGAAGTTACTCGATTGGCTGTCAGTGTGGCTAGGAAGAAAGTCACCGGCAGATCTCATAATCAAGTTTAAAGGCAGGGAATTGTGGAGAGAAATGATCGCCTACGCCATATGGCACGACACTTGATTGATTGAGGTTCTCTAGCCTTGTCCTACGTTGCTCTTTTGGTAGACAATCTGAAAACATCGCGCTGATTATCCAGGAAACTTGCTTTAATGAGTGGAGTGTTTAGTATATCAGTGATATCTTTGACTAATCGTCACCTGGAAAGCTTCCTTCCTGTTTCTCAGAAACTATACCCTCTAGTATTGTTCTGTTATATCAGTGCTGTTCTGTTTTTTTTGTTTGTTGTTTTTTTTGTTTTTTGGTAAAGTTAAGAAAATGATAAACATGTAGAACTAGTGATTGGCTGGTTGAATGGCAGACTATAAATTTCAGTGACTGGTTAGATGGTAGATGATTATCCTTTTCTACTGGTTAAACATTAGACCGTCGTCCCAATTGCTTCCCAATAGTGTTCTCAAGTGTCCCAGAATCCTTCCTTATATATTAAACCAGGATCCAGAAAGGATTTTCTCCTTTAAATATTCTATTCAAATAGAATTTAAAAAAAAGAATCTTCCCCAATTCTTTCTTTGGGAGAAATTCCTGCTCTTAGACTTGAAGTTTTTTTTCCGGGGAGTCACCTTCTTACAACTTGAGAATCCCTGTGTTAGATTGTTATTGATTCATTGGATGATTAATAGTTGATCTATTACTGAGAACTGATTCTTTACAGGCAATAACTTAATAAAGATTCCGATATAACAGGGCGCGCGTGAAAAGAGTTCCTACAGTGGCGTAAGACATTTTCGTGAGGGAGGCCAGTACAGCAAACGATTCCACTTAGTTCTTTCCACCAACATAAGGCCATATCCATTACTGTACTGAGCTGAAGTTGCATAAAGGTTATTTTCATCGTTCTATGTCTTTGGGACCTCCAAGGCACGATGCTCTTTTGCAGTCGATCCGGTGAGGATATTGAAGCAGTGTCCAGTGGGAATTGGGTTACAGCTGCTGCTCTTGTAGATCCTACATGGCGCTAACAAGCAGATGAACAAAAATGTTGTAATGCTTCATTAGCAGACTCGACCGCAGTACAGCCTTTAGCCAACCCTGATCCGCTAGCTAGGTTAGGTCTGTTACCGGGATTACCAACGGCGAGGTGGGATGGGTTCTTGGTCGTCCATGATTTGTTAATCCTGACAAAAGCAGGTCAGATATGGGTCTCTGCCCGATACATCGGACCGTGTCTTCGCTGTCATGGACAGTGAATTAGACAGACTTAGTCTTCAAACATGTTAATCACATGCCATATTTGTTTTAAGGTTTTAGCTGTCACATTATATGATTTATTTGACAGACGGACATACAGGCAGGTCATTGACTGACCCACACTCAAACCGGCGACAGACAGACTGGTGATAGACAGACAGATCGGTGATACACAGACAGACAGGCAGAAAGACGGATAGATAGATAGACAGACAGACAGAAAGATAGACAGACAGGCAGGCAGACAGACAGACAGACAGACAGATAGATAGATAGATAGATAGATAGATAGATAGATAGATAGATAGATAGATAGATAGATAGATAGATAGATAGATAGATAGATAGATTAGATAGATAGATAGATAGATAAACCTGTCGGAACAATGAGACCCCCAAACATGGAAACTGGCACTTCCCGTCGATTTCAAAGCGAAATATAGGGCTCACAATGATGATCGAACAAGATCTCGCGTCTGTGTGCACGGAATTCCATACACATATATTATTAGCCCAACACCCACGCACATATCTCTTAATAATAAATTTCACATAAAGACCACCTGCTGCATCACTGTTCAGTTACGAAATTTGTAACAAAATTACCACCCCCCCCCCACCCCCTCGTATGTGCGAAATGTAACTAAAATTCCTGTTTACAGCGAGGTTGCAGAGCATACTGAACAGACATACTTAAAGATATGTAGGTCAATGATCCAGTTATGGCAGTATTTAACATTTTATATAACTCACACTCAGGTATTTCCAACATCAGTACATGGGTATAAATTACTAGTATTTATAGTGACGCATGGGCGGAATAGAACATTCTGGCGGTTCAGAGTAATAATTGGCAGAATGGATGGGCAAGTCTGGAAAGAAGACTTGTAATTTAAAGTGGCTTTCACATTTTACCATACCACCAGAGACCAGCATGTCTTCTTCTTCTTCTTCTTCTTCTAGCAGCTGAATTTAGCAGCTTTCTGAGCCACTGATGCTCACTGCTGTAGACAAAACGCGTCTCCATTCCTCTCTGTTCTTGATCTTTTCTTGCCGAGTGTCGATTCCAAGAGCGAGTATATCTTCTTCTAGGTTGTCTCGCCATCGTTGTCTGGGTCCACCTCTTGGTCTATCCCCCTTTCATCACTTCTGTATAGGCCATCTTTGTTTCTCTATCTTCCTCCATTCTCTCTAAATGCCAGAGCCACTTCAGTCTGTTGTTTTTCATAATGTTTGTTATAAGCGGAGAGTTAACTCTTTCCGTGCCTTTGGCTCATGTAAAACCCAAAGTCGATTTTGACTTCCGTGCCTTTGGTTTCTATATTCCAACACACTTTGTTTCGTATGAATGTAATTCTCATTTTCGTTCGCACGTTAACTGCTTATGTCCCTTTATAAAATGGCGGAAGAGTGCTTAGTTACGACCGACTCGAGAGAGAAAAACGAAGAAAAACATAGAGAAATTTCAATTTTTGGTGATGTAGATAGGGGTATGGACATGCCCTGTGACCAGACCACTGTTCTTGAATGTATCCCAAGTAGATCTAGACATATTAGACGACTGGAGAAGTAGTCAGAAGGTTATTTCAGACATTATTCTACCGATAATGCAACATTGAATCACAATACGACGTCAACAGGTAGATCTATGCATCTCAGATGGTAAATATTCTAGATCTAGAGGTACCCAATGGTAAATAGGACATAATTATTGTCTAAATACATCACATTACTTCTTTTTTCCTCTGCATTTATGAAATCTTCATACATTTAGTTATATTTTGAAACTAATAAGTACACGGAAGTACATGGAAATACTGTGTTTCATTCACTTTTACAAATATACCCCTATACATATCAAGATCTGCGCTTTTTCTCTGGCACTCAACTGAACCTCCGCAGTTTTGTCCCCCTGGCAATCCGCAGAAAAGGGCTGTGGTTTTTAAGTTTTTGTGGACTTGGACCCCATCTCCAGTCTGAGAACAGCTGCAGATCCATCTTTTAAAATAAAGCAAAGAAATAGGCCCTAGATGATGCTAAGAATTTGTATTGACGCAGTTGCTCCATTTGGTAAGTGGTGGAGCCCAACAATCCATTCCTGAAACTCTCCGGGAATCCATGGACCCCAGTTGGAAAACCATTTCTCGTAGGCTTGTTTATGGTCTTCATCGGGGACGGATTTCTGTTAATTTTTATTCTGCTTCTGCCGTTCAGTGGTGACATTTGAGTGAGGCCGTAGAAGGGAATTTCCAAGTCATAATCTGTTCTTTAATTTTGCGCACGGGTGAGTATATTTATGAGTGTGTGCCTCTACGTGTGAGAATGTGTGTGCGTGCGCGCTCGTGCATGATTGTGCGTGTTTGTGTGAGTGAGCGGTTGTTCTATTACGATATTTTGATTTCAGATATTAGAATACAAATTTCCTGGGATCGATATTGTGTCTGAACTTGTTGTCTTTGTTGTTGTTGTTCTTCTTCTTCTTCTACTTCTTCTTTTTCTTCTTCTGTTTGGTGCTGGTTTTGATCTTTTTGCAGTCAATTTTCTTTTTTGTTGTCATTGTTATTGTTCTTCATCTACTGGTTGTTGTTGCTGTTTCTCCTCTTCCTCCTCCTCCTCCTCCTCCTTCTTCTTCTTCTTCTTTTATTTGTAGTTGTTCCTTTTCTAGTTATTGTTGTTCTTCGTCTACTTGTTGTTGCTGTTGCTCCTTCTTGTTCTTGTTCTTCTTCTTATTCTTCTATTTGTTGTTGTTCTTTTTCTAGTTCTTGCTGTTCTTCGTCTACTTGTTGTTCCTATTGATCCTCCTTCACTTCCTCATCCTTCTACTTCTCCTCCTCCTCTTCCTTCTTCTTCTCCTTCTTCTTCTCTCCCACTCTTTTCCTTCCTCCTCCTCCTTCTTCTTCTTCTTTCTTCTCAATAAATTCTGTCTTGAAAGGCTCTACAGTTTCCTATTTTCATTGTCTTCTTTTATCTCCACCATCGTTCTGCCTTTAAGAAAATTATTTGGCTCTTATCTTCAAAATTTTCCTTTTGAAGTATCAGAACTTCACCATAATAATCTTGTTGCTGTTTGTCTATCTTGTTAGCTAATTCCCTGCATCATTATACTCTCTCTCTCTCTCTCTCTCTCTCTCTCTCTCTCTCTCTCTCTCTCTCTCTCACTTGTTCTTATACATGAATAATTTACTGAAACGTTTCTTCTACAAGCCATAATTTGTATCTATATACGTGTCAGAGAAACTCGCCCTGACCTGGTAGGCAAGACAAGCCAGCTAAGCAACTTATGCTAATGACCTAATAAACATGCAAAACTCTCTCTGAGCCCCAGCCATCTTGGCAGACCGCTGCAAACAGCAGACAAAAAGAAACAGAAAAAAAAAAAAGATTGATTTTTTTTCCCCCATTCTATGATGTTGGCTTGTTTTCAGTGTCGTGAAAGCCAGCGGTCACGTGATTCTGGCTCGAGGTTAAAGGTTATAACCACGAACATGCGCAGTTGTGCAGTTCCGCCCAACAGTTTGGCGTGCCAAGCAGGCATCAGCGTTTTCGACAATATCATTAAAGAATTGCTTTTCTGGGGAGTCTGCTTTCTAATTTGTCCGTGCTGCCCGCACAGTTTCCTTGCCGTCAGTGCTTTGTGCTTTCCCCAGAGTTACACAGAAATTATTGTCAGTTACCTCTGCCCCACGTTCTTTCCAATTTGAACATGTATCTTGTCTAACCTACTTTCATATTTTATGTAAATTTATTTATGATCATAATCGTTGCCGGAAAAGGTCCGTGTGCTCTGGTCGAACTCATTTCTTTCTGTTTTTCTTTCTTTCTTTCATTCGTTCTTTCTTTCTTTCTGTTGCTCTAAAATAATGTTCTGATCTAAGAAGTTATCTCGCTTTTCATAGCCAGCCCTGTGATAATGTTAAAGCACATGCATGGTGTCGGATGGGGAGTGGATTATAGTGCTCGAAGACCTGGACTGACCCCAAGAAATGAATTCTCTCGGCAGATACTAAGATAACGCCGCCGTGAGGATGCCTCCGTGGTGTAGTTGTTAGTGCACTTGCCTGCTGATCGGAAGTTCCCTGGTTCGATTTCGCACTCGGGCGGAGTTTTTTTTTTTGTTCCCGATCGACCACATTGGAGTCGACCCAGACTAAAAAAAGAAAATGGGTACCTAAGATTTTCCTAGGAAAACAAAGAGAGCGAGGCAAGGTGCTGACATCCCTAGCTCACCTCTACGGTGATGTGAGATAAATCTTAGCCCAGCCATGACCTGACTTGAGAAGATGAGATAGTCTTTGCTCAGCCTGGACTTGACTGGAGAAGAGGGAATAAAATCTTGGCCTAGTCTAGTCTTGACTGGAGGAAATGGGATAAAGTCTTGGCCCAGTCTAGTCTTAACTGGAGGAAATGGGATAAAGTCTTGGCCCAGTCTAGTCTTAACTGGAGGAGATGGGATAAAGTCTTGGCCCGTGCCAGCCCTATCATTCTCCACCTTCCATCTGCCATGCCTCATAAGGTTGTGTCCTACGGTTGCTCGCTTCATCTTCCGGGGGGGGGTACTCAGAATATAGCACTCATTACGATCACAGTTAATCCTTCTCTCGCCGAACAGCGGTTAGGATTACACCTGGAGCTTGAAGCAGGTTGTGTACAATCTTGTCTAGTTGGCCTTGACAGTGGTGTACGACCATATCTCCCAACATATCTCATCGACGCTGTCAGTTGGCAAAATTGGTGAGTTTCCAACGCATCTACACTCGATCACAACGGATTCGCTTGATAGATTATATATAATTTTCATATTAGAAAACTAAAACTGCGGAACATTTTTTTAAAATGTAAAAGTTATAATTAATTTAAAATGATCAAAGCTGGAGTTGAGGAGTTGGGAATCAAAGTCCTAGCTCAACCAAGACTTAACTTGTGGAGCTGGGATTGACTTTGGTGCTAGGAAGTACGCAACCTGTCTGAGTCGGATTGATAATAATCTTGGAAGATCTGAATGCTCATTTGAATGAATTTAATAAATGGGTATTTTGTTTATTTTTTCACACAAACTTAACTTTGACTTGACCTCAGATAGCTGTCCCCATTCACACAAACTTAACTTTGACTTCACCTCAGACAGTTGTCCCCATTCATGCAAACTTAACCTTGACTTCACCTCAGACAGTTGTCCCCATTCATGCAAAATTAACTTTGACCTCACTCAGATAGTTGTTCCGCGTTCACATAAACGTAGCTTTGACTTCATTTCATACAGTTGTTCAAATTCACACAAATTTAACTTTGACTACACCTTAGATAGTTGTCCCCATTCATAGAAACTTAACTTTGGCTTCACCTCAGATAGTTGTCCTCATTCACACAAACTTAACTTTGACTTCACCTCAGACATTTGCCCCCTATTCACGGACTATTCTCCTTTCTCTTACGTAGAAAGTTCTTGTCAGTTCTCAAGGTTAATACTGCCTATTATGTCCCCCTGCTTTCCACTAGATTAGCCTAGTTGTTCCTTTCTATAATGTTTTAGGAAACTGAAACTCCTATTTGTTTCGTTTGACAATTTCCGTGCTAGATTTTTTTTCCCTAGAATTTCTACCCTTAGGGACCGTCTGTCCTATTCTTTTTTGCGATTTCCAATTACCAAGGGATTTTTAAAGTGCACAGCAAAGCACACGGACTCTCAGCCCCCCTGCATAGAGATTAGGGGAATTCATTGTTGGAGGATTCATGAGGAAAAAAAAAATCACTGCAATTTTTGGTGGGATTCTAACCCGCGACCTCAGAACGTCAGAGGCTAACGTCTAACACTGAGCCCATGCAGTTTAAGGTGTTCATTATGTCGTGTTGAAGATGCTCGTGAGCTGTAATGCTGGAGCTATTCATGATGTCATATTGAGCTGCTCATGGTCTCTAACGTTGGCTTGCTTTAGGGCTTTACGTTGGTGTGGTCCTTGCCGTAATGTTGGTGTGGTCCTTGCCGTAATGTTGGTGCGGCTCCTGCCCTTAATGTTGGTGTGGTTCCTATCCTAATGTTGGTGTGATTCCAGCCCTACTGGTGGTGTGGTTCCTGCTCACTCTAATGTTGATGTGACTCCTGCTCTAATGTTGGCATGGCTCCTGTTCATTAATGTTGGTGTGGTTCATGCTCATTAATGTTGGTGTTGTTCCTGCTCTAATGTTGGTGTAGCTCCTACTCTAATGTTGGCGTGGTTTCTACTCTAATTTTGTGTGGCTCCTACACTAATGTTGATGTGGCTTCTGCTCTAATGTTGATGTGGCTCCTACTCTAATGTTGATGTGGCTCCTGCTCTAATGTTGGCATGGCTCCTGTTCATTAATGTTGGTGTGGTTCATGTTCATTAATGTTGGTGTTGTTCCTGCTCTAATGTTGGCATGGCTGCTGATATAATGTTGACGTGGCCCGTGCTCTAATGTTTGTGTGGATTGTTGTTTAATATTGGCGCGGTTCATAGTCTAATGTGCGTGTGTGTGTTTGTCTATAATTTCATGATTCTGCCTTCTCTACTTTGACCAGAGACGTATCGTCTTACAAGAAAGTGACATTTCCTGGCTCGTTTAAGAAAAGAAACGTGTTTCTCATATTCCTTTGACTCCCAGACAGTCTTTCTGGGGACAAATTATTATTGCCTCATAACAGTATTCCGTGGAACAGAATGTTGGAGAAGAATAGAAAAGGAAATGGACAAATTATCCCCATTCCACGGAACCTGCCTCAGAAAAATTTAAAATGTTTACTGGCCACCGACAAGAAATAATAGAGACCTACTTGCCCAATGTGAACTAGAAGATATGCTTGTCATAACAGCAAATTTTTTTTTAAAAAACCCACTGGAAATGGATTGGTCGTGTGCTCCCAAGAGACCCCAGCAACATCGCTAGAACACCCATGAGATGGACACCCGAGGGAGAAAGAAAGAGAGGACGACCCAGGTCAACCTGGGGGAGAACTGTAGAAGCAGAAATCAGCAGCATGCAGCACGGCTGGGCCACAATACAAAGGCTGGCCGCGGACCGTGAGAGGCGGAGAGAGTTTGTTGCTGCTCTGCAAGACGCCATAGGGCGCACTTGGCGGTGATTGCTTAGACAATCGTCGACCAGGAACATGGATGGATGGATGGATGGATGAATGGATGGATGGATGAATGGATGGATGGATGGATGAATGGATGGATGGATGTTAGGATGGATGGATGACAGTGTTTCCCAAATTTGGCCCCTCTGTGGCCATTGGAAAAAAAGAGTCATGTGTGGAAGATAAGGGGTGGTGGGCAGAGTTGAAGGAAAACGAAGCAGCAGTCGCCGGTGGGGGGGGGGGGGGGGGCGCTTAACACTGTTCAACCTGATATTGAGAAACCTGCGCCCCTACATGAAACTCACCCATCACAGTAAAAGCTGAGAAAATAATGCACTGGGTGAGTTATAAATGTACTCGTTCATATTGTTAAATAAACTGGTTTGCTGGCTGAAGTTTTTAGTTCTGTAATGCGTATCCTAGTTTAAATAGGCCGTTGTACGAGTGGTACATACCGGGGATGAGGAGCGTTGTGGGTGTGGCGTGGGACGAAAGGGACGTTGTGGGTGTGGCGTGGGACGAAAGGGACGTTGTGGGTGTGGCGTGGGACGAAAAGGGGCTTGCTAGCCCTAACAAGCCTGGTGAACACTGCCCTACAGCTTTCTTCTAACTTTGTGGGGTTTCCTCCCAACATTTTAGCTTTAATAAACTTTATAGCTTTACCCCCAACCTTACAGCTTTTACTCAATTTTATAGCCTTCCCCCAACCTTATAGCTTTTCCCTAACCTTATAGCTTTCCGTAGCGTTAAAGTTATCCCCAGCTCCTCTGTTTTAACTTATCATTCTACGTTAAATAACTGAAGGAGGAAACCATCTTCGTGTTAGTTAACTGTTGAAAACAGTCACTGAAATCATGGTATCTCTTACGTGTTGCAACTAGCCATTAAAAACAACGAGACGAGCCTACCAACCCAGTGAAAGCACACAGGAATCTATGATACACAGCTCTATATAGGAAGTTAGAAAAAATCTGAAGTATCTAAGAAGCACACTTATAGATACAAGACTGCTAATGCTTATGAAGAAATGGACAATGTGGGCCGTCGACTGATAATCAGACAGGGTCTTCGCCCCTCCCCCCACTTGAACGTCACAGTTTCAGTTGTGTATGAGAGAAAGTGACACACACGGAGTTTAAATGCACAGGGTAAGTTTTATGTAAGAATTGACATCATCACAGGAAATTCCCGATTATTAAACGAAATAATACACACACACACACCATGTGAGTAGATTTTCCAGAAAACTATTATTGCGTGCAAGCGATGCGGGAAATCCCGTTCATGATAGTTTGGTTCTCGCAGAAGAGATTCAGCTTCCTTGCTCGACTGATGAAACTGGGATAGGTAAGAGATTGCTACTAATAGACTTATTGTTACTAACGCTGCTATTGATATATATATATATTTTTACATTTGTTACTGAATATTCTACATTTGTTAGTGCTTTTACTGGTATTGACATAATGATATTATTTTTACTAACGATTGTGTGTCTTGACTTTTTACTTATTCGATTCTTAATAGTCATGGCAGTGACAGAGATTGTAATGGTAGATAGCAGTGGTGTTGGTAGTAGTAGTAATAATATGTCCAGTAGTAATGACAGCAGTAGTAGCAGCTTCAGCTGTAGTAGTAGTAGTATTGGTGTTAATAGAAGTAGCAACAGTAGTAGCGGCAGCAGTAGTAACTGTTGAAGGAGTATCTGTGGTAGTATAGGTTGTGGTAGTAGTAGTAGTAGTAGTAATGGTAGTAGTATTAGTAGTAATAGTAGTACAGTAGTAGTGTAGTAATAGTGGTAGTAGTATAGTAGTAGTAATAGTGGTAGTAGTATAGTAGTAGTAATAGTGGTGGTAGTAGTATAGTAGTAGTAGTAGTAGTAGTAATAGTAGTAGTAGTGATAGTTGTAGTAGTAGGAGCAGTAGTAGTATAGTAATAGTGATAGTAAAGTAGTATAGTAGAGTAGTAGTAGTAATAGAAGTTGTAGTAGTAGTAGGAATAGTAGTAGTATAGTAGTAGTGATAGTAAAGTAGTTGTAGTAGTATAATAGTAGAAATAGTAGTAGTAGTAGAAGTAGTAGTAGTAGAAGTAGTAGTAGTAGTTACAATAGGAGTTGTGGTAGTAGTAGTAGCAGCAGCAATTATAGTGTCAGTATTGACTGCAGTGTCATTGTAGAAGTGGTAATTACTATCAGTAGTAGCAATAATTGTAAGAATAATTATAGCAGTGGCAGCAGTGTAATAGTTATGATGGAATTCGTACAGTCAATAATAATAGTAGTAGTAGTAGTAGTAGTAGTAGTAGTAATAGTAGTAGTAGTAGTAGTAGTAGTAGTAGTAGTAGTAATAGCAGTAGTAGTAGTAGTAGTCGTCGTAGTAGTAGTAGTAGTAGTAATAGTAGTAGTAGTAGTAGTAGTAGTAGTAGTAGTAGTAGAACTGGTGAGCAAGAACTAGAATCTAATGCAACTATTTATTAAAGGGTCTAATTCGATTTCACAATCATCAGCTCGGATGAGGTCCAGTTTATAATCAGTTGGACTTTTACATTACTATCCCCCTTTCCATGAAATCACTGACAGCATATGAACTACGTCTTTTTCTTCTTCTTCTTCTTCTTCGTCTTCGATCTATCTGGAACTATGAGCTGGTGTTATTTGCAGTCCGCCGTGGTGAAGATGTCGAGGCACAACATTGTGTCGGATTGGGAGTGGGTCATGGCAGTTTTTTTTTCATCGCCTGGGTGGAGCTAGAAAGTAGAGCATCGTGCAGTACTTCTTTGGCAGACTGCACCACCATGGGGATTGCCGATCCCTGCCCTGTTAGCTAGGCTCAGCCTGTTGTTTGGGATACCAGCTGGGAGATGGAACAGGGTTTTGATCAGATGTGATTCACCAGCCCTGAAGTATCAACTATGTGTCGCTGATTGCCACAGCTGACAGACTTGAATTTGCCAAATTTCAAACGTGTATCAAAATTTTATTTTACGGAACTAATGTTTCAATCTTGGCATTAGGAAACTTTTAAGACCTTAACAATGAAATGATGTTCATTAAATTTGGTTTGGACTTTTATTCTTTTCGACTGAGGCCTCCGTTTCGGTAAGGTGTATGGCCTCCACTGGCCTGTATCAGAGAAGGGCATCTTCTTGACATGGATCTGATTAGCCGTTGGATCTGTTGTTGTGAGATTGCTGCCCACTCTTCCTGCAGTGCAAGAGACAACTATCGGAGATTGGTTGGCGCCACGTCTTGCTGGCAGACTTGTCTGTTGAGTTCATTCCATAAGTGTTCTATTCGGTTCATGTCTGATGACAATGGATGATACGGAATAGTCTGGACGTTGTTATCAGCGAGGAACTGGGTGGTGAGTTGTGCCACATGAGGTCGAGTGTTATCCTGCTGAAAGATCGACCCTGGTGCACCCAGAGGTGGAAGGACGTGAGGACGAAGAATTTCAGAGACGTATCGTTGGCCATTCAGGCGTCCTTCAGTGTGCACCAGGTCACTTCTTCCCATGAAGTTGATCGTCCACCACACCAGTACACCTCCGCCACCACGTGGAGGAGCCTCATCCACTCAGTTCTGGGCGTACCGCTCATGTACTCTGCGGTAAACTCTTCTCCGTCTATCGTGTCGCTGGAGCAGAAAGAATGATTCATCACTAAAGCAAACCCTTATCCAATCATTCGCAACGGTCAGTTGGCGATGCTGGGTCGCCCACTGCAGTCGGTTCTGGCGATGCCGGTCTGTAAGAACAGGAACTCTGTAAGGCCTTCTAACCCAAAGACCAGCGTCATGCAGCCGGTTTTGATCTGAAGTTCAACGAGCTGCTGTCATTGACTGGACTGTTGAGGACGCAGATGCAAGTCGATTCGTGAGCTGACGCTGCCGTATGAAGCGGTCTTCGGTAGGAGTAGTGACTATGAGTTTTTCGCTGCGAGGCCGGTCTGCAACTGAGCCAGTTTCTTGAAATCGTCTCCAAAGACGACTAATGGTGCTTCTAACCACATTAAATTGCCTGGCCACTACACTTTGTGACTGTCCAGTCTGGAAACGTCCATTGATAATGAGTCGTTGTTCTGTAGTGAGATGAGCCATACGTGCGAATTTTCAAATGAATTGATTCTAGTAGTGTCAGTCTTTATAGGCATTCGATAACATGGTCAGTGAGTTTTGTGTTCAGTGAGTTTCATGAGATTCTCGTGAACCTGTCATGAGTTATTGTCAAAAATGCTGTTTTGACTAGTGTCGCTTTTATGTGCTCATGAATCATCTGGCTGAGTACAATTCAGGTGAGCACGTGAAGTTGATGTCCAAGTGAACGTTTCAGGCAACTTTTCTTGTCTGATCAGCAAACATCAGTTTAAATCGCAACATCGTATTTGTTGAGTTTATTTTTATGAACAATATTCTATAAAGAAAGATATAAACAGGAGTAAGGGTTAAGCTGAATTTGCAGATCAGTGGTTACCAACATGTTTCTGAGCTCGTAGCACATAGCAGAACAGGGTGTTAATTTTGCCACACACTGCTGTGACCCAGTAGTTTAAGTGAACGGAATTTTTTTTCAGAAGTGCCTCTGTCTCGAAAAACGGTTTGGTAACCGCTGGTCTATTGCATAATGACCTGTTGTGAAAGAAGACTAAAAGGTATCGTTTTTCTATTTAACACGTCTAGGTGACCACTATGGCAGAGAGCAGGCATTCCGACCTTGACCTACTTCTTGTAGGCAAAACCGGAAATGGGAAGAGCGCCACTGGTAACTCTATTTTAGGAAAGTGCGCTTTTTTAAGCGGGAGCAGTACGTCATCTGTGACGGCAACAGTGAGAACGGAGACAGCCGTCTTCAATGGCCAGACAATCTCCGTGACAGATACTCCAGGTCTTGGCGATACCAGGTTCGACCCAGAGACGGACTTTGCCATGGCTAAGCAAGCTCTGAAGACAACGTTGGGGCTCTGCCAGTTCAATGCGGTCCTCTTAGTTCTAAGGTTTGGCGGTCGCTTCACAGAAGAAGATTGGAAGACTGTTCAGATGGTCAAATCCCTTCTTGGACAAGGCATAATCAAAGAATACTGCGTCCTCGTGGTAACATGCGGAGATAACCTTGAGAGTGCCCTGGAAGAAGATGGCGAAGATGGCTATCAATCCTTTGATGACTGGTGCATTCAGCAAGTCGGCAAGCTGAAAAGTTTGTTTGAAGAATGTGATTTCCGATGTGTGCTATTCGATAACAAAACAAAATCAAAGGAAAAGCAGGAAACCCAACGGGAAGAGCTTCTTCGTAAAATTATGGAGCTTGACAGTGGAAATCGAAAACGGTTCGGGATGAAGGAATTCAACTTTGCCAATGAGCAGCGTGGCTTGAAGGACATTTGTGATCAGTTTTCAGACCTTGAGCTCAGCGTACAAAATCTTCTTATAGATGTTAGTTTACAGCTTCGAAAGCTCGACCGCGATCAGACAAGCTACGAATGGAGCGAATACAACATGGAGATGGAAACTCTGACAGCCAGGCTTGAAACTCAGAAGGAGGAACTGGAGAAGACAGACCAGGGCACTGGGCTGCTTGATGAACTCATTGCGTCGGTTGTTATAATGCAGTGCGACATCCTGAATACGAAACATGATCACAAAGGAAGACGCCGGCGTGCCAGCAAAGGACTTGAGAAATCCAGAAAGGATAGCGGGGCCGGAGAAGGGGGAACTAAAAAAGGACAAAGATGATGAAGAAAAAGGGGGAAGAAATGCTTCCAGCGTCTTATTTTCTTCTTTCTCTAACTATAAAGCCAAGCAAATGAAAGTAGATAAATATTTGAGTGTAAAAAGTTATGTTTATTGAATCGCCAAGATTTGGAGTGAAGATGCATATTTATGTGTGTGTATGTGTATTTGGGTGTGAAAGATAGAGAAAAAAAGATTGTTACAGATATCCAACCATCAGGGAGACAGCAAGGACACAGTCTGTGTCCAATATAAAAAAATGGCATGTGAGACAATTTATCTCTTGGTCAGACCTGCTATTTCTAAGCCATTTCTATTCGAGAAAATCTAGTTCTATTTGAATGATATATTTCTAGCTGATGCTGTCCATTTCTATTTGAGAAAACATGTTTATAGATGAGGCAGTGTATTTCTTTGTGCGGTTTCTTCTGTTTCAGAAAGTCTGTTAGGAGCTGAGAAAAACTTCTTTCTAGGTGAGATTGTCTGCTTCCAGGTGAGATGATCTGCTTCTAGGTGAGATGATCTGCTTCTAGGTGAGATGATCTGTTTCTATGTGAGACAGTCTGTATCTAGGTGAGATATCTGTTTCTAGGTAAGGCGATCTGTTTCTAGGTGAGATGATCTGTTTTTAGGTGAGATGGTCTGTTTCTAGGTGAGATGATCTGGTTCCAGTGAGATAGTCTGTTTCCAGGTGAGATAGTCTGTTTCTTGATTAGATTATCTGTTTCTGGGTGAGATGATCTGTTTCTAGGTGAGATGATCTGCTTCTATGTGAGATGATTTGTATCTAGGCGAGATGATTTGTTTCTAGGTGAGATGATCTGTTTCTGGGTGAGATGATCTGTTTCTGGGTGAGATTATCTGTTTCTGGGTGAGCTTTTCTGTTTCTAGGTGAAATGATCTGTTTCTATGTGAGGCTGCGAAAGTTTTAGGAATATCTTTAGTAGAGACAGCCTGTTTGCAGTCGAAACAGTATATTTAGAGAAAACATTCTATTGCTAGTTAAGAGTATTTATTTTTTAGAAAATCTGTTTCTAAACTGGGCAGTCTTCTTCTAATCAAGACAACCGGCTGCTTAGTTGCCTTGTCTTCTCTTGGCTTGGCGGTAGCTGGCCCTGTTGGAGTCCAGGGTTCGGCCCGAAGCTGTTCTATTGCTGTTTATCTTTCGTTATACATCTGAAGTTCTTGCGGATTTTCAAGACTAAACCTACTACGTCTTCTACTCCTTTACTTTCTGTTCATTCTTGATCTTGCTAAATATAATGCCTGAACAGAAGTAAAAAAAAACTCTATTCGATAGGGTACTTATCTATCGAGATCTTAACTGTAGCCGGGGCTATAAAGAACTGTTGCAAGTTTGTTGGTACACCATCAATAAGTCTTCCAAATAATGTACCGCATACAGTTTTTAACCTTTTGCTTCTATGTGTTTCTTATGTACAATGCTGGATTTATACAAAAGCTAAGCAAGCGACAGCTTACGACCTCACATACCTTCTAGTCTAAATTTTTAGTATGAAGGCACAAAGCTTTATTATCATCATCATCATCAGGTGCCGTGCCGACTGGGGTTGGCTATTATGTTTCTCCAGAGTACACGATCCTTCATCCAGGCCATCAGCTCAGTTAGTGATCTCCTCTCACACCATCCCGTCAGACTGTCCAGTTTTATATAGCTTAGAAAATTACAAAGTCTAAATCCTACACTGTACTTTAGGCCTTCACCAAGTCTAAATCCTACACTGTAGTTTAGGCCTTCACCATGTCTAAATCCTACACTACATCTGAGGGCTTCACCAAACTCTAAATCCCAACACTACGTCTTAGGGCTTCACCAAACTCTAAATCCAACACTACGTCTTAGGGCTTCACCAAACTCTAAATCCCAACACTATATCTGAGGGCTTCACCAAACTCTAAATCCCAACACTATATCTGAGGGCTTCACCAAACTCTAAATCCAACACTACATCTTAGGGCTTCACCAAACTCTAAATCCAACACTACATCTTAGGGCTTCACCAAACTCTAAATCCAACACTACATCTTAGGGCTTCACCAAACTCTAAATCCAACACTACATCTTAGGGCTTCACCAAACTCTAAATCCCAACACTACAACCTATGGTCTCATGAAATTTAAATGCCGCACTGACTTTTTGTATCAAATATTTCACAGTTCCTCGTGACTTGTACTTGTACTTGTATAGTTTGTTAAACATCCCGAATAATAAAGATTTTTATGTGTGTGTGCTTCTTTCTCTTCGTAGACGTTACCCAAACATTTGTCTTAATGTTTGTCTTGCAAAATTACAGTACTTTCTACGGGTGTTTAATTGCTTGTTCTTCAGTACTGTTTTTTTATGCTTTCCAGTACTTGTTTAGTATTATTTTTTTTGTCACAACATAAGATAACAATATATCCTCTTATCATGTATGGTTATAGTCATTTAAGAAAAAAAAAGTAAGTTGCTACATCTTAAAAATGTAGTATGTTATTATCATGTCTTATATCAATGATTCTTCTTCTAGTCGTGGACGCTATCAATAACTCTTATCGTTACCCTCAGTTTTATCGATAATTCTTGTTATTATCTTTGTTTTATTAATAAGTATTGTTATTATGGCGTGTTTTATTAATAACTGTTATAATTATTACGTGTGCATTATAATAATTCTTGTTATTATTATAAATGCTATTGCTAACTGCTGTTAATATTATTTGTAGTATCAGCACCTGTTGTTATTTATCGCATGTGCTGTCAATAATTCCAGTTGTTATTATTTTGTGTGCAATCGTTAACTGTTAGTAGCTTGATGTTTTTTTTAATCAGTTACTGTTATCATCATCTGCGCTGTCAATAACAGTTGTCATTTTCATGTTTGCTGTCAGTAATAATTGTTGTCATTTTCATGTTTATTGTCAGTAATAACAATGGTCATTTTCATGATTGCTGTCAATAATATTTGTTGTCATTTTAGTGCTTGCCGTCAATAATAATTGTTGTCATTTTCATGCTTGCTGTCAATAACTGTTGTCATTTAATCCTTGTCAGTTACTGTTGTAATTTAATCCTTGTTGTCAATAACTGTTGCCATTTAATCCTTGTTGTCAATAACTGTTGTCATTTAATCCTTGTTGCCAATAACAGTTGTCATTTAATCCTTGCACTAAAAAACTATTGTTATTTTCTTGTGTGCTGCCAGGAACTGTTTTTTTAATCAACTGCAACAAAATAATATGACTATTTCCATCACATGTGGCTATTATATTTATTTTGTTATTTTCTCACTTGCAACAGAACTTGTGTTGTTACAGGAACCACATGTGGCATGAACAGAAGCTGTTTTATTACACGTGATAAGGATAATATGTTTCCTACTATCATATGTGGATCTTCTTCTTCTTCCTCTTCGGTCGCTTCTACCACCAAGACCGCCCTGTGATCCTCCTGAATTTACTCCTGTGGTCCTCCATAGGTCCCGTGGCCCCCCTGTGGTCCCCGAAAGGACCACACTAGATCCACGAGAGGACCACATGAGGTTCAGATTATCGCAGGGCTTGAGCCTGTATTTTTGGTGGGTCTCAGAAGCGGGATCACGTGACACTGTGGTTATATATGGATAAAAAGAAATGTTACATGTTGTCGTGAATGAAAAAAAAAGTACTTGCATTTTTAATATAATAAGTGAGTGAGTACTAATCTTGGCACGTGATCCAACAGTGTTGGGGTTAGATAGCTTTTCTTTGGCGGAGTGAAAAGAGAACAAGCCCACATCCCCATTTATAGAGGCTAGGAGCATTGGCTGCTAACACGGCGAGACTGACTCCCCTGGGTGAAATTCTACATTAAGCAGCGACTAACCTTGCAAGCCGGCGGTGGATCTCTTTACCGCCGATAGAAAACACAGGAAGAATAGACAGACAGATATAAACTAAGATCTTCTGGACTGTGCATACTCTTTAAGGTTTTAAGAAAGATAAAAGGAAATGTATGTTTTCAGTAGAAGTCAGTGTTAATATTATAACTGTAGAATTTGTGATTCAGAGTACATATCTGTCTGTCTGTCTGTCTGTCTGTCTGTCTGTCTGTTTGTCTGTCTGAGGACAGAGTGCCACCGTCAGGCAACATAAAGCAGCGAAGACAAGTAAAAACCCTTAACACACGGGGGACCACCTCTCCTCAACCCCCTGTGTCCTCCAAAACCACACCATCTGCCCCCATACCAACTCCAACTCCAGCTCCTTTATCCTCTCCATATGACCCATCCTCTTCATATGACTCCATGTTCCCGCCCCTTCCCACTCGGCAGCCCCAACTATCCAGGTAAACTACTGCCAACACAACCCAGAATCTACCACACCCACCGCAGTAGAATCAAGATTTACATTATCTCATGCAGTTCAGCCCAGCAGCTTTACGCCAAGCCTCCATGGTGTCTGTCATCCACAAGCAACACATGTCACCGATGTTCAGACAATAGAAACTGTGACATTTCATGAAATATCTTGTTATTCAAATATCTATCATTGTAACCTTACAATTGCTAGTTGTAGAAAGTGGCTCAGATAGTTGATGAGTGGCTACGAAAGGGAGGTCTCAGAATTGGTCATTTAAACATTTACCACCTGTTAGGGAAGCTTTCTGAGGCAACTAATATAGTTAATCATAACTTCCATGTCTTTGGCTTTTCAGAAAGTCGTCTAAACAAAAATTTAACTGACGAAGACGTTAGGGTAGACGGTTATAATTTACTTCGACGTGACCCTACTAGGAAGCTTGAGACAGGATTAGTTGTATGTTACCACAGCCATACACTCTTGCCGTAGAACAGACCTTGAGACAGGATTAGTTGTATGTTACCACAGCCATACACTCTTGCCGTAGAACAGACCTTGAGACACCTGATATTGAATGTATATGGCTGGAAATCAGACTTCCAAAGCAGAGCCCAATCTTAATCGGGTTTCTGTATCGTAATCAAAATGTAACATCATCGTGGTATGATCGCTTTACAAGTATGATGGATTATGTTTTGTCTTTTAATTTAAAGGATATAATTGTTCTTGGAGATTTCAATATTAATTACAGACAAACAGATGCTACATGGAATGATACTGTTTCATCATACACTTTGTCCCAAATTATCACTAAACCTACCAAAGTAACTGAAACATCATCCACACTAATAGATCACATATATGTAGCTCATCCAGAAAACATAGAATGTAAAGTCCCTCACACATCTCTGAGTGATCACTATCCGATTGTTGCACATGGACACTACATGGCTTGAAAAGTCCCAAAAATAAACACACCTGTATTAAATGTAGACGTTTCAGCAAATTCAGCTTAGAATCCATTTCTGAAAGAGTTACAAGCAGCACCTCTAGATCATATGTACCAACTAACTGACCCTGATAAGGCCCTGGAATACCGGATAAAAACCTTCAGGGATATATTTGACAAGTATGTTCCTATTAAAGAGGTGAGAGTTAAACATCAAGTGAAGTCCCCCTGGATAACATCTGAGATATTGCAAGTCATGAGGGAAAGGGATCAGGCCCATAAAATTAAGGAATTCACTAGCTACCGATTACTTAGAAATAGAGTTCAGTATTTAATTAAGCAAGAAAAGAGAAATTAATTTAGGAACCTAGTTCACAATACATCAGACAGTAAGTCTGTCTGGAAAGCAGTTATCATTCTAGCAAACAAGAGAAAGCAGTCTGACTTGCAGAGTCATGTGCCCGCTTGAGAAGAGTTCAGCAATCACTTCAGAGACGAAGTCAATATCTTCAAATCTTCACTACCAACCCCTACTTTTGACTTAAGCGAATTAAATAAATTTATAGGTAGCAAATGTGCAAATCTAAAGCCACTTAATATTCCTTTCATGTCAGTTAGTGAAGTTTACAATTATCTTTTATCTTTAAAGAACAACAACGCAGCAGGACTTGACGAAATTAGCAACAAGATATTACGCTACTCAGCCCCAGTAATTACAGATACACTAACATACATTTACAATCAGTGCATTGCACGTTGTCATTTTCCTCAGACTTTTAAAATTGCAAAAATATATCCCCTTTTTAAATCGGGTTCAGAGAAAAGTCCCCCAAGCTACAGACCAATTTCCATTCTATCAACTTTGTCAAAACCCCTAGAAAAACACATAAAAAAAATCTTACAACACATGCAAGAAAATGATTTGATTGGTGACAAAACATTCCTGCCACACAGCTCTGACAAAAATGACAAAATGTTGGTTGTCTAATATAAACAATGATAAATTATGTGGTGGTGTCTTTGTTGATTTTAAAAAAGCATTTGACATGATTGATCATGAAATCCTAGTTAGAAAGCTTGAGACTTATAGATTACACCCTGGCTTGACAAAATTTATTACATCTTTTCTTTCCAACAGACAACAGGTAGTTTGCCTCAAAAACTCCAAGTCAAGTTCATCTGTGGTTGATAATGATGTTCCACAGGGATCTATTCTTGTTCCTCTCCTGTTTACCATCTACATCAATGATCTTCCACTTCATCTCCTAAAATTATCTTGTGACCTCTTTGCCGATGACTGCACAGTTTACACTAGTGACAATGACTGTATTAACCTTGAGTCAATTCTTCAAAGTGAAATAAACAGTCTAATTAACTGGGGCTACAACAACAGAATGGTCATAAACACCAGCAAAACAAAATCCATGCTCATTACAACAAGACAGAAATTAACAAATTCACCAACAATAACACTACTGCTCCATGCTGGAACGTCACAGACAGAGAATGTTAGTGAACGTAAAACTCTAGGTCTCATGACTGACCACCACCTCAGCTGGAATCATCATATAGACAATCTAACCAAACTCACTGCACAAAAAGTTTACAAATTTATTAAAATTAAACATTTTCTTGACACAGACACCAGAAAAATATACTACATATCACAGATATAAACACACTTGAACTACTGTTCCACAGTCTGGGATGGTTGTTCCATGTCAAACATGAAAAGATTTTATTCATTTCAAAAAAGAGCAGTAAAGCTTATAGATGACAATCAAGCAGCACATATTACAAATAAGGATAAACATCTTGATATTCTACCCCTAAAGAAGAGATTTCTTTTCAACAAGGCCAAGTTAATTCATAAAATTCTATCGCACAATGCTCCACCCTAGCTGTGGTCGTTGATCAAATCCAACCCAAAACACAGTCAACGTTTAAGCAATTGTATTCTCCCAAAACCAAGGCTTGACATGTTTAAAAAAAAGCTTCTCTTACTCAGCAGCCCACATTTGGAATGCCCTACCAATTCACGTAAAATTTGTAAGTAATATTCGTTTTTATAACATTAAACTTTGTCAGCATCTGTTTGATATAGACTATATGCCTCCCTAAGAATAGTTTAAAGTAGTTTTAAAATGCTAGAGTGTTGTCATTTTTTAAAATATTGCTTTTCTATAAATTTGTTAGTTTTTATTGAATGTAAGAATGCAAGTTTATTTCATGTTGCATAAATCAGAGTGTAGACCGTATGGACATGAGATAAGTTTATTATTTATTTATGTAATCATTTAATTGTGTCTTCATGATTATTATGCTCATTAACAAACGCTGAATGACTGTGACTGATTGAAAGCTGCATGATGAAGGACAGAATGTCAGACGGGCCTGCGTGCCCAATTCTTAACCTTTGAAAATAAAGTATGTTCGTTCTGTCTGTCTACCTGCTTGTCTGTCTGTTTGTTTGTCTGTCTACCTGCTTGTCTGTCTGTTTGTTTGTCTGTCTGCCTGCCTGCATATCTGCCCGCCTGCCTGTCTGCCTGCCGGTCTGTCTATCTTACTTTCTACAGATGCAAATAATCCATGTTTTTAATCCCTAGTCGAATATGAAATTTTATTTTCAGGAAAATCGAATACGAATTTCAATATGAGCATTTATTTCCGTGACTCAAAGTATCTCTGCTGAAGTGATCATGAAACTATTATTATAAATAAAGTTGACATTCAGTTTTAATACCTGTAAACTTTTTTTACGTGACGTTACAGTCGTGTCTGCAGAGAAAGTAGATATCAGTTACAAATTGCTAAATTTATATTTAAATTCCGGTCTGAAGAAATCTGGCTTAGACGTTATATTAGGACGTAGGTGGTTGCCACGTAGGCTTGTGTGGTTTATGATCTGAAATTTTGAAATATGAGTTGTCTTTTAAATAATAGAATGTACATTATCCGTTTTTCTTGCTGAAAATGAGACTGAATGGAACACATAATATATGTCTTGTCCTGTCAATGTTCAGTACATATGGGGCTGCGTCTTCTGTCAGTCCTTCATTATCTTCCTGGCTGTCTCACATGTCAGTCCTTTGATTACCAGCTTTCTCCCTGGTGTATGTAATCCATGTCTCTTTGGTTCGTCCATTGTTTTTTTTTCATAAACCCTGTGGATGTCACATCAAAGCTGTTCGTTGTAAGGATTCGTATGGTACTCTCGTAATATATATATATATATATATATATATATATATATATAGTGATGGCAGAGGAGAAGTTGAGTTAAGAAGGCAGTATAGTAATTTACAACTCAATTTTTCTCACTCGTTCTGTTTTAAAATGGGAAAATATATAGTCCTCTATTCAAACCAAAATGTAAATACCTTTTAAAAAACCTATTTTCAACCCCGAATGACAGAAGTAATCGATATGCTTTATTCTGTGCATTGATTAAGGCAATGATTCAGTTCGCCATGGCGAGCATTGAAAATAACTGGCCGATTGTGCGCATAATCGATCACCCAGAACAGCATGAAGCAAGCTGTTGCCAGTGACGTCTTGACCTGGACCGAATTCTTTGGTTATTTGGAGGTAAATGATCCGTCTCTAAATCTATATCATTGGTATGTGATCACAAGAGACTTTTGGCTCCAGGAATTCCTCCCACGCTCATGTATATGGGCGTTAAGTGTTTTGTGTATCTGTGTGTTTATGTCGTGCGAGTGGTGGAGTGGGTAGTATATAAGTTTCTCTTGTCGGTTGTCCGTGGATTGGACTCCGCCTAAAGGTGCGCCCACGCAGCAAACCAAAGTTGGGAGGAAAAGTGGTGCGTTGTCATGGAGATATTCCTCTGTTATTTCTGATTCCTTGCAGGTGGCCAGGATGGGCTGTTTCCTGTTTTTAATTTACTGTGGCAACTTTTTCAGTCTGGCAAGTTACACGAATGCCGCGCTTATCTTGTCTTGTCTTGTGCTATCTCCCTGTAACTGCGAGCTGGTGTTCTTTGCAACCGATGCTGTGAAGGTGTTGAGTTACAACATCGTATCGGCGTGGGAGCGTGTTATGGCAGCTACCTTTTCAGTCCCGGAGTACAGCTAAAAAAGCAGGGGGTGTGCAATGCTTCTTTAGAAGACTCCACCACCGTGGGGACTATGGCCATCCCTGTCCCGTTAGCCCGGCTAGGCCTGTTACTGGGGGTACCATCGGAGAGGTTGGACAGGGTCTTGGTCAGCTATGCTTCGCTAACCCTAATGCTGGTATATCAGCTATGGATCGTTGATTGCCTAACTGGACGGCTTCTTCCATACTGCGCTTATATAGCGTGTTAGTTATCAAGACAGTATCTGCAATGCGGTCTGATTGGGAACAGCAGAGATACATTATAAAAGGGATACCAGTTGGTACTGTCTTATCTTCTCTTTCATGTACTTTTCGGCGTTGAGGCGACAAGCAGACGTCCTGATAGATCTCTGCGATTTCACCGAAAGCAAGGGATATTTAAGGTATCAGGTTACATCTTCTATCCATCATCTCCACGGGCGGCCTCTTCTGTTTCCTACAAATCTTAGTGTGAATTTTTCCAGGTGTTATATTGTCTGGCGGTAGCCGTGTAACGTGGCCAAACCATTTCACTTGCTGCTTCTGAAAGTAGATGTAGCGTAAGACTGGTTTTACTTCAGCCCTTGCTCTGATGGTGTCATTTTCTGATTTTGTCTATTCTTGTTGCAGTTAATATTCTCCTCAAACATTTCCTTTCTACCGTTATGATTTTCTTCTTTTGTTTTTTTTAGCTGTTGGTGTCCATATTTGACATTGATAGCGTGGATATGAGAGGAAAGCTGTGTTTTACTGCTCTCTCTCTCTCTCTCTCTCTCTCTTTCTTTAATACAAAATAACAGCGACAAGAGCACGATATCCCAAGTTTTCCTACCGGAAAACAGTTAAACAAGCAAGGAAATTGCCGGTGGAAATTTAGCACTTTAACCCCTTTGTGACACTTTTATGAAAAGAAATACAAGAAGTAAAGTGTTCACAATGGCGGAACGAAATCGTGTTTCCCCTACCAACTTCATTTATTGCGTGCCGTGCAGAACAGCGTCGACGATCACGCTTCTCCATTTTGTGCAATCCTTGGATGTTTCCAATCAGTTGAAAAACTGTTCTTTTTCCATGCCACTTGATCTCTCTCTCTCTCTCTCTCTCTCTCTTTTTCCCTTGAGTTTTCCGCTGCCATAACAGTATATGTTTTCTGTTGTACACGAAATTATGTGATCATATCTGAAGGCGCTTTGGATAGCCAATGTATGTGATGAAAAATATGTCTTTAATCAATAGTTAATTTCTGGCTATAACAAACTTACACAGTCAGTGTTCTGAAGTGTCAGTCGCTGAAAATAGCTGCATCGAACACATAGAGTTAAATCTGTCTGAATGTGAGCTTAACTGTCAAAGTTGATGAGTCAGTGGGGAAGAGTAGTAGTAGATCTTCTTCTTCTTCTTCTTCGTTCGCTTCTACTACCAGGACCCCCCTATGATCCTACTGAATTTACTCCTGTGGTCCTCCACACTTTCCATGAATGCTGCTTGGGTATGGAAAATGAGCTAATGATCGCTAACACACTTTTTAAACAACATCCAAGAAGACTTTACACATGGACATCACCTGATGGAAAAACCAGGAATCAAATTGATTACATTTTAGTGCAGAGAAGGTGGAGGTCAAGCATAACATCAGCAAAAACTTTACCAGGTGCTTATTGTGACACGGACCATGAGTTATTAATAGCAGACATGAAGATAAAGATAAAAAAGATAGTTATGGGATCAAGACCACTCCGCTTTGACCTTACAAATATACCAGAACAATACGGTATAGAAGTGAAGAACCGTTTCGAAATCCTGATGGCTGTACAGGAAGAGATGACACCAGATGAATTGGCTACTCAGGCCAAAGATATCTTAGTAACAACAGCTAAAGACATGGTTCCAGTAAAGAAAACCCAAAGGAATAGATGGATCACAGCAGGTACACTAGAACTGATAAAACAATGTAGAGAAATGAAGACGCAATGGAGAGTGACAAACAACAACAAAGATACATATAAACCTTTAACAAAAGAAGTACGAAGAAACATAAGAAAAGACAAAAAACAATACATACTAGATTGTTGTGAAAGAATAGAAGAACATCAGAGGTGTGGAAGAGATAGTGAAATGTTTAAAGAAATGAAGACATTGACGAGAAATGTCACACCTAAGCTAAATGTAATTTGTGATGAGATACCCTGACAGAGACAGAGGAAATTCTGGAAAGATGGAAGGAATATTGCAAAAGAATGTATGAAACAACCGACTGTGGAAGCAGATATCAACAGTGTGAATTATTATTGGAGGAGAAAGAACCCGAGCCGACAATGGAAGAAGTTTTATGGGCAATAAAGAGTCTGAAAAATGGTAAATCACCAGGATGTGATGAGATAACAGCTGAATTTATTAAAGCAGGAGGAAAGGAGTGTGCAACAATCTATCATGCACTATGTAAAAAGATATGGCATTCAGGTATTTGGCCAAAAGATTGGAAAAGAACTGTATTCATACCACTGCCAAAAAAGGGTAACCTGAAATTATGCACCAACTACAGAACTATTGCCCTGATTAGTCATGCCAGTAAAATTCTGTTAAAAATCATAATGGGTAGACTTCGAAAGAAAATAGAAGAAGAAGTCAATATGGTCCAAGCTGGCTTCAGGCAAGGAAGAGGAACAAGAGATCATATATTCAATCTAAGATTAATAATAGAGAAATGCAGGGAGTTTAATGTGAATCTATATTTATCCTTTATAGACTACTCAAAGGCATTTGATTGTGTACAACACCAGAAACTTTGGGAAATAATGGAAAAAATGGGATTTCCAACACATTTGATACAATTAACATCACTGCTGTATTTAGACCAACAAGCAGCAGTAAGAATAAATGGTGAAACAACAACTTGGTTTGACATAAAACAAGGGGTCCGTCAGGGGTGCATATTGTCACCCTCCTTATTTAACTTGTATACTGAAAATATAATGAGGAATGTTAGAGAAGATGTCGACAAAGAATATTACGATGCCATAACAGTTGGAGTTTATGAAATACCAGAGATTAGATATGCTGATGACACAGTATTGCTGTCCACAACACAAGAAGGAATGGAAAAACTATTTATGTCAGTCCGCAAGAACAGCGAAGAGCAGAACCTCTATCTTAATGCAAAGAAAACTAAAGTGATGACAACTGACAAAACAAACAAGGCAACTGAAATATGTATCAATGAAGAAAAACTGGAAGAAGTGGAGAGTTTTGAATATCTTGGATCACTACTAACTAATAATGGAGATACAATGAGGGAAATTAAACGGAGGACATCTATTGCTCTTCAGAAAGTAAAACAAATAAAGAATATGTGGAGAGGAGCAGACAGAACCACAAAAATAAGATTTTTAAGGGCATGCATCTTTCCTATCGCAACATATGCCTGTGAGACCTGGACACTTAACAAAACAGCTGAGAAGCACATAAATGCCTTTGAATGTAAATGCTATAGAAGAGTTCTCCAGATATCGTGGACACATAAAAGAACAAATATATCTATACTACAAGAGCTTAATATTGAAGAAGGCTGGCTAGTAAAGAGGATTAAAGAGAGAAAACTTAAATATTTTGGCCACATTCAACGTCATGATAATTTAGAGAAGACCGTATTGGAAGGATACATAATGGGAAAAAGAAAAAGAGGAAGACCGAAACGAAGATGGCTGCAAGACATCGTTGATGATCTGGAAATGAATGCAGCAGCAGCAGGCCATCTTGCTCACAACCGAGAGGCCTACAGGAGTGCTGTTTGGGAGGCAAAGTTCCGCAAGGGACATGCAAAGGAATGAATGAATGAATGAATGAATGGTCCTCCATAGGTCCCGTGGTCCCCCTGTAGTCCCCGAAAGGACCACACGAGATCCCCGAGAGGACCACAAGAGGTTCAGAGTATCGCACGGCTTGAGCCTGTATTCTTGGTGGGTCTCAGAAGCGGGATTGCGCGACACCGTGGTTTTCGTTGCACCAATTTAGTCTAGAGTTGGACTTTCTCACCGGAAAACCTCAGCGTGATTAGGTTAAGCATACATCCCGCCGGGTGAGAGGTGGTTGCCTATCTAGACTTCCCTGGTCCAGTGTCTCCGACTTCAGCATTTTGTGGTCGTGGCCGCTACCCTTCCTAGTTGTGACCAGGACGGAGCTTTTGTCCAGCGGGACGAATCCTCGCCACTATGGTAGTAGATAATGTCGCAGGTTCTGAGTGTTTTTCCTGAAGACTTTCCATCGGTTTTAACTCTTTTGCCGCCAAAACAACACTGGTAGTAACTGTAGATCATACACGGCAACATAAGGCAATACTTCCATCGATATTTAAGCAACGTGTAAATAAAATTCATAGTAGTGTATTTCTAACCCAGCCCATATTTTTTTTTTTAATTCTAAAGCCAATTTTTTCCAGAAATTTTTACCAAAATTTCTTCCTTCCTGAATCTTTTGCCAAAATTTCTTATCATAATTTATTTTGGTACAGCATGGTAACTAATTCAGAAGCGAAAGAGTTAAAGCATAGGTCGTGTTAATTTTATCACATTTATTAGTCAAAGTTTCAGGAAGATTGCGTTTCCATACCGTGCTCGTAATCTGTAAACGCAGTTCTCCAAAAGATTTCTTTTATTTCTCACAAAGTACGTAGAATTGCAGGCAAATTCTAAAGCTTGATCATAAAATTAAACGCAAATACGTTGTTTACCACATTCCAATATAAACTACTTCATTAACCTCAAAATACTCTTCTATATTTCTTAAATATACGATGAATTAGTTAGATTAACTCTACAACCACGGATATGACTTTTTTTTCAGATTTGACTGATTTCTTAACACCCCCCCCCCCCGTATATGGCATTAAATGGGTTAATGATGAATACGATCTCAGTGTGGCGTTTCTTGTTTATGTGACTTGGAAAAGGAATACTTAGTTCTTGCATGAACTTTAATAGATGAGGGGGCCGCTTTTAGATTTGTTTTTGAGTGTTTAAATTTGCGGGACGAAAATGTGAGTAGTAACGTCAATAACTTTGAAGCCCGGATGAGAAACGAGTCCCTATTGTTGTAGAGTCAGCTTTTGAAATGGTTGTAACATGTAAGATAAGATGATTTTTCAAAAACATGTTTTGAAGATTCTGTTAAAGTCTGGTTTGTCAGGGGGATTTTTAAAATGTGTTTGTTTGTTTGTTTGTTTGTTTGTTTGTGGTCTGATGTGGGGTTAATTTCTCTACTGTAAGCCCGGGGCTGAAGTAAGTGGGTTCCAATCCTGTCCTCGAGTTATGGTTTTTCTTGTAGTCTTCTACAGACTGTTTGCTAGGAGGTAGGTGCGCCTCGTCATTTTCTTTGTGCAGAATGTTTGTTAGGATTGTAGTGTTCTTCATGTTTTTCTTATATAGGCTGTTTGTTAGGATTGTAATGTTCCTCTTTTTTTGTTAGGATTGTAATGTTCCTCTTGTTTTCTCATAAAGGCTGCTTGTTAGGATTGTATGTTCCTCTTCTTTTCTTATATAGGTTGTTTGTTAGGATTGTAATGTTCCTCTTCTTTTCCTCCTCTTCTTCTTCTTCGTTCGCTTCTACCACCAAAACCGCACTGTGATCCTACTGAATTTACGCCTGTGGTCCTCGTTAAGTCCCGTGGTCCCCCATGTTGTCCCCGAAAGGACCACACGATATCCTCGAGAGGACCACAAGAGGTTCAGAGTTTCGTAGGGCTTGAGCCTGTATTCTTGGTGGGTCTCAGAAGCGGGATTGCGTGACACTGTGGTTTTCGTTGCACCAGTTTAGTCTAGAGTTGGACTTTCTCACCGGAAGACCTCGACGTGTTTTGGATGTCAGTGTATCCCCGCTGGGTGAGAGGTGGTAGCCCACACAGGCCAGAGTTGGATTTTCTCACCGAAAAACCTCGACGTGTTTTGAGATACCCATGTATCGCCGCCGGGTGAGAGGTGGTTACCCATCCAGTCCAGTGTTGGATTTTCTCACCGGAAAACCTCCGCGTGATTTGGATATGCATACATCCCCGCCGGGTGAGAGGTGGTTGCCTATCTAGACTGCCCTGGTCCAGTGTCTCCGACTTCAGCAGTTTGTGGTCGTGGCCGCTACCCTTCCTAGTTGTGACCAGGATGGAGCTTTTGTCCAGGAGGACGAATCCTCACCACTAGTGACTTCCACCCCTGGGTTGAGCCGTTTTAGGCATAATATGGGCGTGTGTATGGGCGTGTTAGGGACGTGATCGACCTCTAGAGCAGAGGTACCATGACATGTGTAGATTTCAAGTTTCACCCGTGGCGTGAGCCGGTTTAGGCATATTTCACCAGTATGGGTGTATATCGGGCGTGACCGACCTCTTGAGCGGAGGTGGCGTGACATGCCTAGCCATCAAGTTTCACCCCTGGTGTATGCCGGTTTAGGCATATTTCAGCAGTGTAGATGTATTTCGAACGTAGCCGGCCTCTAGAGCAAAGGCGCCGTGGTATGTGTAGCTCTCGCAGCGATACTACTGGACATACCTATTAAACTTCACTTTATCCTTTCCTTCACCTTTTCACATCGGCGCCGCTCAGCAACCCTTATTTCTTTTCCGCAGTTTCTTCCTTGGCCGGGAGGAGTCTTCTTTTCTTATATAGGCTGTTTGTTAGGATTGTAATGTTCCTCTTGTTTTCTTATATAGGCTGTTTGTTAGGACTGTAATGGTCCTCTTGTTTTCTTATATAGGTTGTTTGTTAGGATTGTAATGTTCCTCTTGTTTTCTTATATGGGCTGTTCTCTAGGAGTGTAATGTTCTTCTTGTTTTCTTAAGCAGGCTGTTTGCTAGTGTAAGGGAATAGATAGTACTAGTTACGTAGGTTAATTGGCAACCTTAGAGTAGAAATAATGTCAGCAGCGGGGCAGCTTAGGAGTACCCAAATCTGAGTGAGTCCAGTTCGCGGACCCAGTATATAAAGAAAACATGATAGAATTTTAATCGATCGGGATTTGTAAGCTGAGCACGTGGGAGGCCAGCGGATCGGGGGAGTCATGTGATTATTCAAGCGCGAATGAGAATGTTTATTCGTCGAAACGAGAACCAGTATGTGTTAGATTAGTTCGGGTTGTTATTATGTGATGTGGATGTATGCAAGCTGTGTTGTGGACTCCCTTGATCAATCCTGATCCACTTAGGTAAATATTTTGTCAGTGATTATGTTATGAATGGTAATGAGTAATCATAACTCAGTTAATGTATAATTCTTCCGTGTAGGATTTTGATGTTTTTTATTTTTTTATTTTTAGTGGTAAGGTAGAAGTGATGTTTATTATGTGCACTTAAATTTATTTTACTGATTTTTATGCATATGCATGTGAGTACCTTCTTTCTACTTAGTTACATTTATTGCAGTCTGAATCTAACCTATATTTAAGGAAATTGTTTTAGTGATTTTTGTTGATAACAATATAATCTGATAAATAACTACATTATATTTGGTGCTCCTTGTTTTTTATTTTACTAACTATGTAAACAGATGATTTAACGACAATACAAGATTATGATTATTTGAAGAAGAATTGTTTAACTCGTTCTTTTCAGTTGTGTAAATGTGTCGATGTGTAGTTGCGTAATCACTATTTCATGTATACCATAACAAATCAGAACAATATAAATATTATAAATTACATACATATCCCTTAGCCAATCAATTAATCATTTCCATGTCCCTTGCAGAACTTTGCCTCCCTAACAACTCTCCTGTAGGCCTCTCGGCTGTAAGAATGATGCCCTGCTGTTGATGCATCTATTTGCAGAATATCAACGATGTCTTGCAGCCATCTTCGCTTTGGTCTTCTTCTCTTTCTTTTATCCCATTATATATCCTTCCAAGACTGTCTTCTCTAAATTCTCATGACGTTTAACGTGTCTAAAATATCATTCATTCATATGCATGTCCCTTGCGGAACTTTGCCTCCCTAACAGCTCTCCTGTAGGCTTCTCGGTTGTGACCAAGATGCCCTGCTGCTGATGCATCCATTTGCAGATCATCAACGATGTCTTGCAGCCATCTTCGTCCAAAATATATAAGTCCAATATATTACAAATCCATACCCCATTAAAAATCAAATATTATTCTTACACCACTATGCGCGTGATATCCTTTTACCTTATCTGCTTTTGCCTTTACATCCCTCTCTTCTCTCTCTCTCTTCTCTCTCTCTCTCTTCTGTCTCTCTTCTGTCTCTCTTCTGTCTCTCTTCTCTCTCTCATCTCTTCTCTCTCTCTTCTCTTTCTCTCTTCTCTCTCTTCTCTCTCTCTTCTCTCTCTCTTCTTTCTCTCTTCTCTCTCTCTTCTCTCTCTCATCTCTTCTCTCTCTGTCTTCTCTCTGTCTTCTCTCTCTCTTCTCTCTTCTTCTCTCTCTCTTCTCTCTCTTCTCTCTCTCTTCTCTCTCTCTCTTATCTCTCTCATCTCTTCTCTCTCTCTCTCATTACTGGGGAGGGTGGAGGTCTTGTGGTCGGTATAGTTCCTCGGTGTGTTCACGTTCCAAAATTCCTAAAGTAGTCAGGTACCCATTTCTACAGCTGGATGGTTGACACTCTTTCCCTGACTTGAAGGTACGGCCTCGCATTGAGAGAACAGGGCATTAAGCTTTCTCACATTGAAACAATGACAGCAATGAAGCTGCTACTTTGGCAGGTGGATGTATATGTGGTACTTTGACAGGTGGATGTATATGTGGTACTTTGACAGGTGGACGTGTGTGTGGTACTTTGACAGGTGGATGTATATGTGGTACTTTGACATGTGGACGTATGTGTGGTACTTTGACAGGTGGATGTATGTGTGGTACTTTGACATGTGGATGTATGTGTGGTACTTTGACAGGTGGATGTATGTATGTCCTGTTATTTAACAAAATAAATGTTGTAGATCAGTCTACAATTTGTAGATTTGTATGCCCTTTGCGGAACTTTGCCTCCCTAACAGTTCTCCTGTAGGCCTCTCGTGTGTAAGCAACATGCCCTGCTGCTGATGCATCCGTTCGGAGATCATCAACGATGTCTTGCAGCCATCTTCGCTTTGATCTTTCCCTCTTTCTTTTTCCCATTATCCATAATGCTGTTTCTTCGTGTTGCAGGTGAGATTTTGTTTAAAAAAGGAAAATAATATCTAGCAATAGCAATTAACAACAAGAAACACAACGAATATATTAGAGAAAAAAACGCTTTCTTCGAGGACAATCAAAATAAACAGATCAGTACGTAAACAGAAAACAGTATGATCAATCCAGTCACACATACGCAGAGTGATGCTTTTTTCATCATCCTATTTTCCTGATTACATAAATCTTGCGTGATATACTCAGGCTCAAGAGAGTCTCGGAGGAAATACAGAAACTTATACAGTAATCCTGCAGTCTATGTCTGGCGCAGACAGAAGACATCATCTGTGTAAAACTGAATAAAGTAAGCTTAACTATATCGTGCGTACGATATCTTCTTCTTTCTCTCCGTAGCTTATGAAAGTCAAATCCATTTTCCAAATTAGCTAGAGTGTATACGTACACAAAGAAAACAAGGGATAGTAAACAGAGAGAGAGAGTACCATGTAGGAGAAGAATTCTTCCTATGTATTAGAGATAGAGAGGTCAGCAGACAGATTAAGATGCGGATAGAGGGATATAAACAGAATTCACCCAGGCAGACAATGACGCAAAGAGGAAGGAAAGATTATAAAGTGTGGATAATAACACATCGATTTTCTGAGACCGGCATGAAAACACATATCATTGATGGCTGGCGGACACAAACAAGCAACAGACTTAGACAGACAGACAGAGGGGTGATTGATAAGTTCTCGGCATAAGGTACGATGGATTATTTGTAGACAACATTTTTTGGGTTATTTCTCAACATAGTCCCCTTGCAAGTTTATGCACTTAGTCCAGCAATCCTGGAGCATACTGATCTGTTCTTTGTAAAAGTCAGTATCTTGCCAGCAGAAAGTGGTCTACAGCATGAATGACATCATCATCTGAAGCAAATTTGCTACCAATGAGCTCCTTTTTTGAGTTTGGTTAACAGGTAATAGTTCGAAGGGGCCAAATCTGGAGAATAAGAAGGATGTTCAAGAAGCTGGAAGCCGCATTCATGAGTGTCAGCCATTGCCACCGCCGACGTGTGAACTGGAGCATTGTCTTGATGAAAGATGACTCCTCTCGTCAATTTCCCTCCATGCTTTTCCTTCAGTTTGACCCGCAGTTGCTTCACAAGATTAGCGTAATAGGCCCGTGTGACCGTTCTGCCCTTTTGAAGATAGTCTACCAATAGCACACCTTCTGAATCCCAAAAGATGGAAGCCATCACTTTGCCTGCAGATAGAACCACGTTTGCTTTCTTTGGAGGTGGGGGATCCATGATGTTTCCACTGCTTTGATAGTTCTTTGGTTTTTGGTTGAAAATGATGAACGCAAGTCTCATCCATAGTCACAAATTGCTGAAGAAACTTTTCAGGATCTGTAGAAAAATGGCCAAGATTGTCTCTTGGCATGTTGTGACGCTGTCGTCTGTGATCAGCTCCAAGAAGTTTCGGGACCCATCGAGAAGAGACAACATTTGAAGATCATTGCGACTAATGGCATGAACACGTTCCTGGGAGATGCCCAACTCAGTAGCAATGTACCGCTCAGTTAGTAGTCGATCTTCATTATCATGTCATGGATTCTGCCAGTGGTTTCTTTGGTGGTTACCGTTCTTGGTCTTCCTGGACGAGGATCATCTTCCAGACTCTCCCTTCCGTGCTTCACTTGAGCTGCCCATTTCATCACTGTGCTGTAAGAAGGGGCACTCTCCACTAGAGTCTCTGCCATATCCTCATGGATCTACTTCGATGTTAAGCCTTTGATGCAGAGGTAGCGAATGACTGCTCGATGAGAAATTGTATCCATTTTCTCAATTTCTGCCACACCTTACCATTTCAGTAGCGTGTAAAAAAAAAAATTGCTTGCAGTTAATTTCTTGAAACTTGGTGTTTAATGTTACATTAACCTGATCTACAAAATCGCCTAATAACAACTGTGTGTTTCAAGTGTTTGTACCTTATGCCGAGAACTTATCAATCACCGTTCTTAGCACTATTATTTAGCTACATAAAATCTGTTCCAAATTTCTTCAGCGCTTGGCATTTTCTAAACACACAAAACTCTGGCTCAGAAATCGCTAAGGTAAGCAACTCTAAAAACAGAAGGTGGGACAAAGAACTGCCAAAGAAATTAATTTATTGTTGTTTTCCATCTGACATTTAGACAAGGACGGTACTCAAAAGGTTAACAAAATTAAGATCGTTGTATTAAATACCTTTCCTATGTTCTGGTTGTTTTTGGCCTTATTTATTGCTGATTTTGTATATAGACTTGACTAATACAGGTATATTCAAAAGTATAGTTTAGAAATCTTCTTTTATTTTTGTGTAAATATCCTTGAAAGCGCTGTGTATGTTTTGACACTGAATAATATAATGAAAAGGCCAATGTAAACTTGTCGCATGAATTGATGCAAACTATTTGGTAAGGTACTGGGGAAGAATTGATAACCTTTCGTTTTTTTTTCTTCGTGAAACGTCTAAGATATCGTAGAAACATCTAAAATACATGTTGTAAGCATCTAAACACATGTTGGAAACATCTAAAACACATGTTGCAAACATCTAAACATATAATATAAACATCTAAAATACATGTTGCAAAGATCTAAACACATGTTGTAAACATCTAAAACACATGTTGTAAGAGTCTAATTGTGAGGTAAGGTAAACTTGGAGAAAGGACGCGGATGAAGACGCTCTTAGATTTGGTGGTCAGTGACTCATGGATGACCATCCAGTGTCAGGGTTGGTCAACTGTAACTGATCAAGACATGGTCCCTTCTCTCTGCTGACCACCTAATAACAAGACTAGCTCGTCTAAAGGAGGGGGGAAGGAATCGCCATAGTCCCCATGGTGGTGGAAGCTGCTAAAGAAGTAATGTAGGTCCCAGTGTTGTGTAGCTCCACTCACGGACTAAAAAAAATAGTCCCAGTAACCCGGTCCCATTCGATGCGATGATCTGTCCCAAGACGAAGAAGAAGAAGCGAGAGGACCGATAACAGCTGAAAGTAATTCTCTTGTTGTTGCTGTTGTTGTTGATATTATTGTTCTTCTTCTTCTGTGTTGGCTCTACAAGACCTTTAGCTGTGCTGTGTCTTCGTTATGACCCTAGGGGGTCTGAAACCCAGGACTTCGACATGGCGTATATATATATATATATATATATATATATATATTGGTACCTATTTCACCTTTTCATATGCATCCCTATTCGCTCCGCCACGCTTCTGTCTGTAACCAGAGAAGCCACTGGGAGCTAGAATAGGCTTCTTGGCGATACAAGCTGTCAGCTTTCGGTTCGCTGACCACAGTCGCTCTAGAGGATCAGACTTTACCCAACGTATCAGTGGCAGAATATGACAACATATATATATATATATATATATATATGAGGAGAAACTAGAAGCAGCGGAGAGTTTGGGTGTCTTGCATCATTACTAACAATGGAGATACAGTGGGAGACATGCGTGTCTTTGAATACAATGTAAATGCTATAGAAAGTCTTTCGAATCTCATGGACACAGAAAAGAGAACAAATACGTATAACCATACTACAAAAACTTAATATTGGAGAAGGTTGGCTAGTAAAGAAGATTAAATAGAGAAAACTTAAATATTTCAGACATGTTAAAGGTCATGAGAGTTTGGAGAGGACAGTCTTGGAAGGGCACATAATGGGAAAAAGAAAGAGAGGAAGACCAAGTCGAAGATGGCTTCAGGACATCGTCGATAATCTGCAGATGGATGCATCAGCAGCAAGCCATCTTGGTTACAACCGAGAGGTCTTCAAGAAAGCCGTTAGGGGAGGCAAAGTTCCGCAAGGGACATGCAAATGTGTGTATGAATGACAGAGTGAGTGTATGAGTGGCAGAGTGAGAGTATGAGTGACAGAGTGAGTGTATGAGTGGCAGAGTGAGTGTATGAGTGACAGAGTGAGAGTATGAGTGACAGAGTGAGAGTATGAGTGACAGAGTGAGAGTATGAGTGACAGAGTGAGTGTATGAGTGACAGAGTAAATGTATGAGTGACAGAGTGAGAGTATGAGTGACAGAGTGAGAGTATGAGTGACAGAGTGAGTGTATCAGTGACAGAGTGAGAGTTCAGCAGACAGATTAAGATACAGACAGGAAGATATAAATAGAATCCACCCAAGCAGAAAATTACTATTGTGTACTGCGATACATACACACTCGTGCGCGCACACAGAAACTTTCAGAAAGTAATCTGTAATTTTAGTATCTTTCTGCGACCTCCAAGACTTGTACAGGGTTCGGCATAAAGCACAGCTGGATTTTAAAAATGGAAAATAAATAAGCGCTATACATGTTTTTGGTTTTAAAAAAGTGAAATGAAACCCAGAAAAGTGGGTTTTTTATTATTACTGACAATCATACTTAGGTTTTGAAAATTACGCCGGTTAGATGACCGCCATTACATTTGATACATTCAGCCAGGCGTCTGGAAAATTCCTGCATAGCACCATTTAACATGTTGAAAGGGATATTTTGAATGTAGTGTCGGATTCGATCCTTTAGGTCTGCAACTGACTGTGGTCGACTAGCATACACAGTGTTCTTGAGATACCCCCACAAAAAGAAATCTGCGGCCGATAAATCCAGTGACCTTGCGGGCCAATGAATATCCCCAAATCTGGAAATAAGACGATTGGGAAATGCTTGTCGCAGCATGGCCATGGACTGACGGGCTGTGTGGGCAGTTGTTCCATCTTGTTGAAACCATATTAGTCTCTTATTTCTATTGGCCAAGTCTGGAATGAAGTATTCAGTTAACATCTGCAAATAAAGATCACTATTAACAGTAAGAAGATGTCAGATGCCAACGCGTTCCTAACAGCTGATCGTCGAGGGCTACTCAGCAATGCGTTGTGGACTTCTTGAGTTCAGTCAGATGTCTGTTGAGTTCTTGGACGACCAGTAGACTTGCTATTAAGGCAATTAGCAGTTTCCTTAAATTTTTTGGCCCACCTCTAAATTGTTTTGTCCTCCGATCGGGAACATTATCACGGGGATGCAACTCAAAATGGTGACAAAACTTTAGTTATACAGTAATAGACGATTCTCCACTTTTAAAATAACTTTCAACGGTGAATTCGCGATGTTGTGTTTGCCAAGAAGCCATTGTTAAAAATGACCATTTGTCTGCTTCATCTCTGACATCAAGTTTTTTTTCACACTTATTCAGTTTCTGCGCACTACGTCAGTTAAACCCAGCTTTGCTTTATGCCGAACCATGTACTTGTACGAACTCCCTGTAACTGCGAGCTGGTGTTCTTTGCAGCCGATGCTGTGAAGGTTTTGGGGCACAGCATCGTATCGGCGTGGGAGCGGGTTATGGCAGCTAACTTTTTTCAGTCCCGGAGTACAGCTAAAAAGCGGGGGGGGGGGGGGAGGGTTGCAATGCTTCTGTAGCAGACTCCACCACCATGGGGACTATAGCGATCCCTGTCCCGTTAACCAGGTGGTTAAGCCTGTTACAGAGGATACCACCAAGAGGTGAGAGAGGGTCTTGGTCAAGTATTGTTCGCTAACCCTGACGCTAGTGTATCAGCTATGGATCGCTGATTGCCAAATCGGACAATCGTCTTCACTCCCCCCCCCCCACCCCCAAACCTTGGCAGCTGATGTCGTGGTAAAGGATCTGGGAAAGTAAACATAACAACAGACACGGAGTGTACCATGGCTGTGTTTCTCCCTTCCCATAAACGTATGCGCTAATCACTGCTCCCTGCTGGCTCTCTCCTTTGCAAGAAAGACAATTCCCCATTTTTTGTGCCAAGTTTTTCGAAACTTAAAATCAATTTAATTGCTAATTCGCAAAGTGCATCATGACAATCTGCATTACATATATTTCAGCAGCGGATTCGGGCTGACATTAACGGCGATGACGCAGTATCGGAGAACTATGAGTAATCGCAAAGACATTCTGGCTGGGGTTTCTTGACGTAGAGAAAAAAAATCCGATATAATTAATCGATTATAGTAGACAGAACTTTGGGCATTTATTGGGATTTCCTGAGATTTGTCCTTGCACTTATCTGCGAAATTCGGTCATAAATGAGAATACCAAGTATGACAAATTATACATCTGGTATTGCTTAATGTGTCTCCTTGTGCTTCCAGTTACTGTGTGACAGGTCTTTCGTGTTCCATGGTTCTAGTCTCATACATCTTCTTTTTTCTTCTGTGTTCGATGTTCTAAACTCAGACATCTTCTTTTTTCTTCTGTGTTTGATGTTCTAAACTCAGACATCTTCTTCTTTTTTCTTTTGTGTTCGATGTTCTAGCTCAGACATCTTCTTCTTTTGTGTTCGATGTTCTAGCCTCAGACATCTTCTTCTTCTGCATTCGATGTTCTAGCCTCAGACATCTTCTTCTTCTGCATTCGATGTTCTAGCCTCAGACATCTTCTTCTGTGTTCAATGTTTTAGCCTCAGACATCTTTTTCTTCTGTGTTCGATGTTCTAACCTCAGACATCTTCTTTTTCTTCTGTGTTCGATGTTCTAACCTCAGACATCTTCTTCTTCTTCTGTGTTCGATGTTCTAGCCTCATACATCTTCTTCTTCTGTGTTCGATGTTCTAGCCTCAGACATCTTCTTCTTTGTTCGATGTTCTAGCCTCAGACATCTTCTTCTGTGTTCGATGTTCTAGCCTCAGACATCTTCTTCTGTGTTCGATGTTCTAGCCTCAGACATCTTCTTCTGTGTTCGATGTTCTAGCCTCAGACATCTTTTTCTTCTGTGTTCGATGTTCTAGCTTCAGACATCTTCTTCTGTGTTCGATGTTCTAGCTTCAGACATCTTTTTCTTCTGTGTTCGATGTTCTAGCCTCAGACATCTTCTTCTGTGTTCGATGTTCCAAGTCTCAGGCAGCTTCTTCTTCTGTGCCAGAGCTGGGTTCAGGCTTCTTGGTAGAGGGGGCAGATCTGCAGGGTGAACTTAGAGGCTGGACAACCTGGTTCGCATGTGCACGTCAGCGGTGTGCGACAGACAGAGGACACCACGAGAAACAAGAACCAGCTGTCGAAGAAGATGAACAGCAAACACACTGAGAGCGTGTTTAGAGATCGCGACCGCAGCCTACTCCTTATCCGTTAGCCCACTCACATCGTCATCATCACCCCAAGGGCTTCCGTATGGATCGTTCCTGTTCCAGTGTTTTCCTGTAAACTTAATAACTGGATGCTTCCTGGCACATACGGTACAGGCGAACTCAACATTGTAAAGTGTGCTTCGTTAAGTAACTTGATAGTGATTGTGTGTGTGTGTGTGCGTGATTGTGCGTGAGTCGACAGTGTTTCGTAACTATGTGCCATATTCCTTCAATTTACGTCTCTACATTCATTTATACAATGTCTACTTTAGTTATTTATTTTTTTAAAAACTACTCATTTATCAAACGCAAACTCTATTTATTTGTTCAATATCCACTGTAATGTAAAAATGAAAGTTTTAAATAGAAAAGAACATAAAGATGTTTTTTTAAAATGGTCGTTTTTGTTGAATTCTAATAATTTCCATGATTTCTATCATCACAGTCATCATTGCGCTCCTTCTTCTCCTCCTCTTCATCATTATAATCATCATCATCACTATGGTCATCATCACTTTGATGAAGCCCAGTTGCAAAACTTTGAAAATAGAGTCTTTAGAAGAATTTTTGAACCGACTAGAAATTCTATATGAGAAGAATTAGAAATAACGAAGAAATCCACAGGCTACTCCAGTCTCCACTTACAACTAACATTATGAAAAACAACAGATTGAGATGGCTGGAACATTTGGAGAGGGCGGACGAGAATAAAAAGACACAAAGGATTTATATAGAAGTGATAAACGGAGACAGCTCAAGCGGTAGGCCTACACAACGGTGGCGTGAAAAGCTGAAAGAATAACTGGTGTATAAGTATACACAACTAAGTATATATAACTGTACGCGGAGCCACTACAGTAAAGCTGTGATAACAAAATGTATAAATCAGAGAGAAAAGTAGAAACAGCTTTATTACTTAACTAACACACAGCTGTGAGGTTTCGGTGTGAACCTTAATCATACGAAAAAACGCACACAGGACGAAGAAATAGAGAGAGGAGATAAAGTATAAATTCACATGAATGATATGTAAAAAGTAGTTCTCCATTTATTTTATTTTCTTCTATTTTTTTTCAATCCCTCTTTTTTTTACATAGTATTCATGTGAATTTATACGTTATCCTCTTTCTCTATTTCTTCGTCCTGTGTGCTTTTCTATGATTAAGGTTCACATCGAAACCTCACAACTGTGTTCGTTAATTAATAAAGCTGTTCCTACTTTTTGTCCTAGTTTATACAACCTGGAAGAAGACCTACGAGCCTTGGGAGTGGACAGATGGCAGGAGAAGTCTAAGAACAGAGAGGAATGGAGACAAATGGCAGGAGAAGACTAAGAACAGAGAGGAATGGAGACAAATGGCAGGAGAAGACAAAGAACAGAGAGGAATGGAGACAACTGGCAGGAGAAGGCTAAGAACAGAGAGGAATGGAGACAAATGGCAGGAGAAGGCTAAGAACAGAAAGGAATGGAGACAAATGGCAGGAGAAGACTAAGAACAGAGAGTAATGGAGACAAATGGCAGGAGAAGACTAAGACCAGAGAGGAATGGAGACAAATGGCAGGAGAAGACTAAGACCAGAGAGGAATGGAGACAAGTCCTGTCTGCAGCAATGAGCCACAAAGGCTCGGAAAGCTGAATGAATGAATCACTATCATCATCTTTATAATTATTGTATTTAGAGATATTATCACCACTGCAATTATTTTTTTCAGACTGATAGCAAATTTCAACACCATTCAGTTTATATACAAAAAATCTTATTATTAAGAACCCCTTGGGCAAAGGTGGTCACAAAAACGAGAATCTTTAGACGTTCCATTGAGCAGACAGGAGTTATGGGACACGAAGTTTTTGGAGGCGTAGTTCCGGTGTAGCGGCCAGCTATCCCAAAGCTGAATGCTAAAGGTCAGGGTTGACGGACCATAGCCGGACCTAAAAAAAAAAGAAAAATAGCAGTCGTAACCTAACTTTCTACTTCGACACCTTGACTGAAGAAAAACATCCTACTCAGAGTTCTAGAGAGATGAGGAGAAGAAGAAGAAGAAGAAAAGAAGAAGAAGAAGAAAAAGAAGAAGAGAACAACAACAACAACAACAATAACGTAGAACAGAAATGTTCCAGGAAAACTCAGGAGGAAAAAAGGAACAAAGAGGAAGACTAGTGGTGAAATGTTAAACAGGCTTCCTAAGTGGCACTTGAAAAAAATGGCAACAGACCTGATCCATAATCGCACTACGGATCGCATTTTATGAGTTAAATTAATTATCAGAATCTGTTGACACAATTAAGTATTTTAGATCACTACTAACTAATAACGGAGATACAATGAGGGAAACTAAAAAGAGGACATATCTTATCTTATATCTTATATCCTTCCCGTGCCGTTAGACGTCACATAGGGCTCGCAAAGTAGTTCGCCAATTTTTCCTGTCTTCGGCGAGTCTTTCAACCTCATCAAAGGATGTTATGCCTGTTAACTTGGCCTCTCTTAATAATGTCCTCTTTAGAGTTTCACGCGGTCTGCCCCTTTTACATATACCGCTCTTAAAAAAGTAAAACAACTTAAGAAGCAGTGGATAGCAACAGACAGAACTAAAAAAATATGATTTTTAAGGGCATGCATCTTTCCCATCGCAACATATGCCCGTGAGACCTGGACACTTAACAAAACAGCTGAGAAACACATAAATGCCTTTGAATGTAAATGCTACAGAAGAGTTATTCAAATAACATGGACACAAAAAAGAACAAATATATCCATACTACAAGAAATTAATATTGAAGAAGGCTGGCTAGTGAAGAGGATCAAAGAGAGAAAACTTAAATATTTTGGACACATTAAACGTTATGATAATTTAGAGAAGACCGTCTTTATTAATGACAAAGTGGGAAAAGGAAAGAGAGGAAGACCTCGGTGAAGATGTCTGCATGACATCGTTGATGATCTGCAAATGGATGCAATAGCAGCATGGTATCTTGGTTACAACCGAGAGGCCTACAGGAGAGCTGTTAGGGAGGCAAAGTTCCGCAAGGAACATGCAAATGACTGACTGACTGACTTACTGACACATCGCCTGATGATTTTGATGATGATGATGACAATGATACCAATGGTGACCATGATGATAGTCAGATTCGTAAACAACAAACTCTAGCAGTTTTCTAGTACAAAACTATAAATGTTAACATATTCAAAAACAACAGCAGTGACAAGTGAAAAACTCGGACTAGAAATTTGAGGCAAATCAGCCATATTATTTCACCCTAGAATAATTAACTCACTTTCTCCTGTCACATTCCGTGACGTACCTGGCCCACTTCGCCGAATAAGAGTTAATCACATCAACGGATCTTTTTTTTTCTGCTCTGTTCTAGTTAAAGGAGATGAAAACATAAACATTCGTTTACAAAAAACCTGACCGAAGAATTGAATTGTGTTTAATTGAATTGAAATGTTTAAGAAAAACCAATCTATTCTAGTAAACATGTAAGGAGATTCTAATATGTTTTTCTTGGAAAAATTACGGAACTAGGAAAAACTTGGTCAGGTATAGCGGCCAGATACCCAAAACTGACTGTTTACGTCAGGGCTGACGCATCATAGTTGACCAAGACCTCGGCGAAATCTCCCTGGAAATGCGAGCTTTTGTTCTTGGCTGCCGAAGTGGCAGAAGATGTTGAGACACGGCACCGTGTAGGATTAGCAGCGTGTTATGGCGGCTATTTTTAAATAATAACTTGAAAAAGTGTGTTTTAAAAAAGTAATCAGAAAGAATCCCCCCTCCCCCCAAAGCTCTTGGTCATGTGACCAAGTACACGACATTGAGCCTCGCTCCCTGCTAAACGTGTGATGATGCAAGACTGATTAAGCTACGACGTACGAGAAGCCTGGTACAACTATGTTATATATTGAACACTGTCTACACTAGTTATATTTCGCATACGGCTATATGACAGTCTCCGTCTCACACACTCATCTTACCTTGAGCAACACAACAAAGAACACTAGGTACAATACCGGATACAACATTAGATACAACACTGCATACAAAACTACATACAGCGCTGCAAACAACATTACATACAATACTCCATACAACACAACATAAGGCGCCACATAATACAAAGTTACATACAGAGCTACATACAATACTACAAATAACATTGCATACAACTCAGAGTACAACTTTACATAACACAATACATACAGCGCTACATAAACACTAAATACAACTCTGCGTACAACTCTACATACAACACTGTGTACAGTACTACATACAACATAACGTACAGCGCTACATAAAGCAGTACATACAACGCTACATACAGCACTACATACAACACAACATAGAACACTGCATAGAACAGTACATACAACTCTGGATACAGCCCTACATACAACACTACTTACAACAATGTATACAACACTACATAGAGCGCTACATACAACTCAACATTAAACACTACATATAACATTACAGCGCAACTTAGAACACTACATACAGCACCACATACATCACTACATACAACACTGCATACAACACTTCATACAACACTACATACAACACTACATACAATACTGCATACAACTCTACCTACAGCTCTGCTTACATTACAACACATAACATAACACATAGCGCAACTTACAACACTACATACAACACTACATAAAACGACCTTCGAAACCGATAACATGTCATATTATCAACACAAGAGCATTAATCACAAACATATACTCCGACCTGGACATTGATATTTGTTACAACCAAATAATTCGTCCCACGAAACTGTCACTAGTCATAATCTTAAACTACCTCATCCTGGACGTTGAAGTAATTCTCCCTGGACACCTAGGGCGGCTCTCTGACCTACAATCATCATTCCAGTTCATCTTTTCTCCATTAAATA
Source organism: Achatina immaculata (assembly GCA_009760885.1). NCBI lineage: Eukaryota > Metazoa > Mollusca > Gastropoda > Stylommatophora > Achatinidae > Lissachatina > Lissachatina immaculata. Next base: position 21,219,683 of record CM019696.1, read on the forward strand.
AAATTTCATCTCAGGTTCTGTCGAAGTTTGTTTTTTTTTTTTGCTATTTTCAAGAGGTCCTCAGAGAAGTTCTAAAACAACGAAAACATGTTAAAATGATTAAGTAAAAGGACATTCAACTTTTTTTTTGTAGACACGTCATCAGAAGACAAAAGTTGGAAGAGCTTAGTAGTGACTGGACAGTTCAATGGAAAGAGAGGAAGAGATGAAGGCCAAGAGAGAAATATCTCAGTGGACTGACCAAGTGGCATGAGGAAATAAAGGACAGCTTCTGAATTAATCCGGAACACCAAGGACCGTGCAAGATGGAGAAGTGTGATCGTCATCGCTGTCCGGCACCATACATAATAATAATAAAGGTAAAGGTAACCCTGTCATGCCTTAGAGGCACATAGGGATATGGTGTTAGTGCCCATATTTTCCTCGACCTGTCAGCACACTAGAGGGTGATATGGTCAGTATCACGCCTGGCCGCCTTTTCCTTCCTCAACTCCAGAAGAAGTCGGGTACCCATTTCTACTGCTGGGTGACAGGGGTGCCCCCGGCCGGATTCGAACCTCCGACCTTCGCCATGAGAGAACAGTGCACTAAACACTTCGGCACCGAGAATTGTCCTCATTGTTCAGTAATTTGACTGTTTGTGCATGAGCTGCACAGTGGACGTGTTATTTGCTTCAACATGGAACAGTCATGCGAGTCACATGCAGTGATGCCACTTGTTTAAAATCGCTAATAGTGAACATATAAAAAGGAAGAAATTCAGAACCCTTCTCTATAAGAACTGCTTTAAAACAAGGTAGTGCATAACCTCCATTACTATTAAGCCTAGTACTAGAAAAGATGCTCAGAAAAGTGAAAGAAGAAAGCAGTACAGAAGAACAAGCTAAAATACAAGGATAAGCTGATGGCTTCGACCTGGTGGAGGAAATTATGCAAGAAGTCATCAATACCTGCATACACCTGAGAGATGTGGCAGTAAAAAGTGGGCTTGACCATTAACCAAGATAAGACAGAGTATATGAAGATATCAGGAGACAGAGGAAGAATGATCCACATTATATAAATGTTGGAGATATGATTATTAGGAAAGCAGAAACATACAAATATCTAGGCACAACCTTCAACAGAATCAACATATTAAGTGAGGAAATTAAAAGCAGAGTACAGATAGAGAATAAAATATACTTCGCCTTGTAACACCTGTTAAAATCCAAAATACTGTCCCAAAACACCAAAATAACAATCTACAAAACTATAATAAGACCAGCCGTCATGTATGGATCAGAAACGTGGAGTACAACAAAGAAAGATCAACAACAATTGTAGATCTTGGAGAACAAGATCCTAAGAAGAATTTTGGGCCCAAAAAAGGATATCAACAGTGGAGAACGGAGAGCTAGAAAGAACACTGAAGTGAACAGCTTTTTAAAAATCCCAACGAATTATAAATGTATTGAAACTGAACAGACTACGTTGGCTGGGGCATGTAGAAAGAATGGGAGAGAGCAGACAAACGAAAATGATGTACGCACAAGAGATGAGGGAAAACACGACCAAGAGGTAGACAAAGACAGAGATGGAAAGACAACATAGAAGAGGATTATAAAAGAAGTTGGAATCACCAACTAGAGAGAGAAGATTAGCAATAGAGAGGAACTGATGAGAACTTTATATCTGCAGTAATCGGCCTTAATGGCTCGGAAAGCTGAAGAAGAAGATTATTGAACATAACCTCTCAAACTCCTTTTCTATTTATCCCGCTTTATGTGACTGTGTTATAAGAAATCATCGTAGCTTTATATTAGTAGTTTCTTTCCGTAATACAAGCACTGAAACACCAAAAGATTAAAGACATGGACAACCTGGCAAAAGCCCCAGCACTAGCAAGCGAAGTATCAGTAAAGCTGTCTTACAATGCATACCCGCCCACAGTAACACCCAAGGAAAAGAAGTGGCAGACAGACTGGCTAAAGAGGGAAGAAACTGCAACAGACTGATAGAAGCTAAACATATGAAGAAACAAACAAACTAAAAGCCATTTACGTATAAAGATAATCAGATAAAACAAAGAGCAAAAAAAAAAAAAACAACAGATAATGAATACTACAAACTCAAGAAATGACCGAAGTGATAATCTTCTGGCTGAGAGCGGGACATTCCAGACTTAGACACCATCTGTATCTCTTACTGTATCTAACATTCTTGTAAGCTGAACATTGGCCAAACACAGCTGTGTGCCTGCGGCAAAGAACAGGCATCACATCACATCCCTCATGGTTTGCCAGCTACACCACCCACTCAGGCAAAGGACCGGAACCCAGCCCCCCCCCCCACACACACACACCCCCTTTCCCAAACAAGAGAAGATCTATAGCGACTCTGAAAGCCTGAAACGGGCTGCCATATTTGTGAGAGAGACTGGCGTCGATGTCTGAAGAAGAAGAAGAAAAAGCAGAAAAAGAAGAAGAGTTTCCTTTGCAGCCGACGGATATACAAGCATCGCTAAAAAAGAATAAGAAAGAAGCGATACAAAAAGCATCGTTTGCGATAAAAAACTAACGTACGGAAGTGATCCAGTAAAAACGACATATATGACAGAATTTACCCAGCTACACAATCTAATAAAGATACGGCAGAAATGAACCTACGGATGACTGCCTTTTTAACTTTCCTGAAGCTAAAATAAGAAACAGGCTTACAGGTACAGATTTGTTTAAAAAATGGAAATGGAGGGGGGGGGAGAGCAGAAATAAAGGAGGAAAACGAAGAAATAATATAGAAATAAAGGATGAGATAGAAAACTAGATTAAAAATTAAATAAATAAAGGGGGAAAATAGATTCAGCAAATATAGCGGGAAAAAATATGATAGAAGAAAAAAAAAATGAAAGAAACTGATGATAGGCATTCACGACCTCTAATATTCTGTCAGTGTGGTATTAGAATTTCCCTCCCTTTCCCCATTCCCCAGCTGATGTCACTTATTCAAGCTGTCAATCATTCATTATCTGTGCAAGGCCGGAGGGGTGGCTCAGAAACTAAAGCAATGATCTAAAAACCACTAAAACAGGATATTTCTCTTCTCTTGTTCTTAATCTCCCTGTAACTGCGAGCTGGTGTTCTTCGCAGCCGATGCTGTGAAGGTGTTGAGGAACAACATTGTGCGGCCTTGGAGCTAGTTATAGTGGCTATATTTTCAGTCCCTGAGTCAAGCTAAGAAACCAGGAAGTGTGCAGTACTTCTTTAGCAGACTCCACCACCGTCTTGGAGGATTATGGCGACAATCCCTTCTCCGTTAGCCAGGCTAGATCTGTTACTGGAGGTACCAATGGAGAGGTAGGACAGGGTCTTGGTCAGCTATGGCTCGCCAATCCTGACCCTGGTATGTCAGCAACGGGTCGTTAATTGTCAAAATGGACAGTCTTCACTGTCATGCCCCCTTAGCCAGAAATCCTATATCCTCTTATATCCTTCCCGTGCCGTTAAACGCCACATAGGGCTCACAAGGTAGTTCGCCAGTTTTTCCTGTTTTCGGCGAGCTTTTCAACCTCATCAAGGGATTTTATGCCTATTAGTTTGGCCTCTCTTAACAATGTCCTCTTTAGAGTTTCACGTAGCCTGTCTCTTTTTCTTCGGCCTGTTGTGTTCCACTTGATAGCTTGTTGTGGGATTCTCTGATCGTTTCTTCTCATCAAGTGACCAACATATGTCCATCTCCTTTTCCTGATCACCCATGAGGCTGGTTGTTGTTCAGTCATCTGTCTTATCTCTGCATTGTTCTTGAATTTGTTCCACTTGATGATGAGTATTTTCCTTAGGCATTTGTTTTCAAAAGAGTCTAATTTCTTGTCTATTTCTTTAGTTGTTTTCCAGCTTTCGCATGCATAAATGAAGGTGGATATTACATTTGAATTGAATAGTCTTAACTTGGTTTTTATGCTTATAACTTTTGAATGCCATATATTCTCAAGATTATTGAAGATCGATGCTGCTTTTGCAATTCTAATTCTATGATATCTGTTTTTCCCCCTTGCGTGGAATTTGCATTGTTAATGATAAGAGTTATGTCATCAGCAAATAAAGATCTTCTAGTTGGGTCCCATGTACCCAGTCAGTACCTGTGTTACCATTTTTCATTATGAAGTCTATGGCAATTCCAAAAAGCAAAGGAGACAGAAATACGATACGTGATTTCTCAGCAGGAAACAGAGAGAAAAGACGGGAAGAAACGGGATAGAAGGATGTTGAATTCAAGGCTCTGTAGTTGGTACGGTAAGCTTTCTAACCCGAGTCCTCAGTTTTCTACTGCTATACCCCGACAGCGGGAAGTTGACTGTGGCAGAGTGGCCGGACAGCTGTGAGGGGCAACAAGACATAGCTGACCAAGAGCATGCTCCACGTCTTCGTCAGCGCTCCCGGTCAGCCTCATTTTTTTTTTACCAAAAGAGGTCTCCGGGACAGTGGACCGTGCCAAGAAGCGTTGTACCTTTTTACTTATATTAGCTTTGCTCCGGATCAACATTATCACTCGGCGCCATGGTTCTAGCTCAATGTCGTCACTGCATTAGCTGCAAAGGATATTCTTCTTGCATTTCCTGGAACGTGGGGGGGGGGGGGGAAAAAATGTACAAGTTATACTCCAGCTTCGGTCCCATTGCTTTACCCCTTCGTAAACCCTAGTACAGCGCTTCATAAACGGGCGTTGCTCCACAGATGGAACATTGCTTTATCCCTTTATAAACCCTAGTACAGCGCTTCATAAACAGACATTGCTCTACAGATGGAACATTGCTTTATCCCTTTATAAACCCTAGTACAGCGCTTCATAAACAGACATTGCTCCACAGATGGAACATTACTTTATCCCTTTATAAACCCTAGTACATCGCTTCATAAACAGACGTTGCTTCACAGATGGAACATTGCTTTATCCCTTTATAAACCCTATTACAGCGCTTCATAAACAGACATTGCTCCACAGATGGAACATTGCTTTATCCCTTTATAAACCCTATTACAGCGCTTCATAAACGGGCGTTGCTCCACAGATGAAACATTGCTTTCCACATCAGCCCCACTCAGAACTGCTTCCGCCTGAGACTTCAGAACTTTTGTACAGGGACAATTTATCCTGCAGCAATTTCCTGGGAAATGACCAGCCAAAGATGGAGGTTTGTCAGGACCATATGGAGAATCTTGCCCAAGTCGTCCTATTTTCACGGCAGTTCCCCGTTTATATGCTGCTGTGGGTGCACAGTCTGTCAAAACGATTACGAATGTTATGTTCCCAGCGCGTGGAGCTCTACGAGAACCTTCGTTATTAGATATGCTTTTGGAAAGTGATAGATGTCTCAATAATTATCCCCTTAATCCGGCTCGATGTCTATTTACAGCCGTCCATATGGGCATCATGTGACCATGGAAGGACGGTAACCGAAGTGTGCAGTATCGCCCCCTAGTGAAAGGGGCAGGCTACCCAGAGGTGGGAGAAGGAACAAGAAGTAGCAGGAAGCAGCAGAAGCAAGCATGTGGATACGATTTCTTGTTTGTTTTTCTTTTGTGGCGTTAGAGATGTGGCGAGGAAGGCAAAGGAAGGGACTTTGACAGAAAGTTTCAAAATCACTGGCCCAGAAAGATGAAGTCCGCAGCAACAGGGATGTCTTCTTGAAGTAAAAGATGGAACGTAAACTCTTCGTTTAAGACATATCGGGGATAGAGTGCTGGGCCCTTAATCCCAAAACCAGTGCCATAAGGAAGTGTGATGTGGTCAGTATCTGCCCGGCAGCATTTCCCTTCCCAGATTTCTCTGGTACCCATTTTTAGAGGATGGGTGAACCCCGGGGCCTTTTTAAGTGTGGTGGTACCAGGAGCAACAAATATATCCCAACTTCTGGGATGTGAACCCAGTACCACGGTATTAACAGACACGAGCCCCTACTACTCAGTCAAGCAGGTTTCATAAGGTAAACATCAAAATATGCTTGTTCATTATATTAGTGTTTCTCAACCTTCTGTTTCTTGATTTTGAAGAAACTGTAGAAACAATCCAGGTGTCACAGTGTATGAAGTCCATCACACTCACGGCTCAGTTCATATGATCAATAAAATGTGGATTTAGTAACCTATTAACAAAGCTAATAGTCTTTTAAGCAAAGACTGATATTTCTCTATTGATCATTTTAGTAAACTACAACATGTTTATCGATCATTATTACTGCACTTATGAAACGCGGATGGCGGCCAGGGTGGCTGAGTGGTTAAGCGCTCGGTCTACTAATCCAGTGGTACCAAGTTCAAGTCCCAGCAGCGGGGATTTTCTTTCTGGTATGTACGAAAAAAAAGGCAACCCCCACCCCCCTGCAGCCCACCCAGCCTCTAAAAATGGGTACCAGAGAAATCTGGGGAGGTAAATGTGACCAGGCCGTGATAGTCACCCCATCAGGCTTTCATGTGCCGAAGATCTTGGAAATAAGGGCCTAACACCGTATCCCCAAAAATGCCTTAATGACGTGGAAGAGGGGATTATGCCTTACTTTTACCTATCAGACAAAAATCTCAAGGTGAGAATCCATGGATCTTACTTTTACCTATCAAACGCAAATCTCAAGGTGAGAATCCATGGATCTTACTTTTACCTATCAAACGCAAATCTCAAGATGGGAATCCATGGATTATGCTGCATATTTATAGTCTGCCGAAGCGCACGCTTTGTTAGAGGGAACCTCTCAGAGCGTGCACGTAAATTAACCGTAAAACATTCCCAGCCCCGACACAACGCTCCTGTTTCTAAATCTTACCCAGACATAACGCTCCTGTTTCTAAATCTTACCCCGACACAACGCTCCTGTTTCTAAATCTTACCCCGACACAACGCTCCTGTTTCTAAATCTTACCCCGACACAACGCTCCTATTTCTAAATCTTACCCCGACACAACGCTCCTGTTTCTAAATCTTACCCCGACACAACGCTCCTATTTCTAAATCTTACCCCGACACAACGCTCCTATTTCTAAATCTTACTCCGACACAACGCTCCTATTTCTAAATCTTACCCCGACACAACGCTCCTGTTTCTAAATCTTACCCCGACACAACGCTCCTATTTCTAAATCTTACCCCGACACAACGCTCCTGTTTCTAAATCTTACCCCGACACAACGCTCCTATTTCTAAATCTTACCCCGACACAACGCTCCTGTTTCTAAATCTTACCCCAACACAACGCTCCTGTTTCTAAATCTTACCCCGACACAACGCTCCTGTTTCTAAATCTTACCCCGACACAACGCTCCTGTTTCTAAATCTTACCCCGACACAACGCTCCTATTTCTAAATCTTACCCCGACACAACGCTCCTATTTCTAAATCTTACCCCGACACAACGCTCCTATTTCTAAATCTTACCCCGACACAACGCTCCTATTTCTAAATCTTACCCCGACATAACCCTCCTATTTCTAAATCTTACCCCGACACAACGCTCCTGTTTCTAAATCTTAACGATATCGGCAGGTAGGGACTGTTCAGCTAACAGTTTTTCAAAACATAAAACCAGCCAGCTAGACTAACCAAGGCCAGGCCAGCATTTATGTAGCTTAACAAAATATGGTCATCTAAGAACATCAAAACAAGAACCAGACTTATTCTTTTCAATGCAAACGTAAAGACTGTCTTGCTATATAGTTTGGAGAATTGGGTTATGGCCAAGACAATACAATAAACATTCATGAACTACTGCTTGAAGAGGATCTTAAATATTAAATGGCATGACAAGATCAGGAACGATGAGGTCTGGGAAAGGGCAGGACAAGAATCTATGAACCTACAAATCATGTCTAGGAAATGGAGGTGGATTGGCCACGCACTGAGGAAACCCGACACCAGCATAACAAGACAGGCACTGACATGGAATCTTCAAGGAAATAGAAAACGAGGAAGACCTAGACTTACTTGGAGAAGGGGAATTATGACAATGCTCAGAGACAAGGGATACACATGGAAGGAAGCAGAGAATAATTCCAAGAATGTGGATGACTTGAGAGATTTTATACATGACCTATGCTCTCAAGGGAGCGAAAGGCGATGATGATGATGATGATGATGATGATGATGATGAAATAGCGATGAAAAATTATAAAGTTACAGAAACAGAACGTATACGCAGTACAAGAACACACAAGGATAAGGAAAATGTCAGTCTGTGTGGGTTGAGTCTGTTTGCAGCCATCTGACATCATTTAAGATGACATAGTTGTCATGAGAGGATAAAAATAAAACAACTCGCGCTTTACAGCTGGTGATAGCAGAGAGCAAGATGAATAGGGGATAAACATGAGGTTGTTTTGTGCCTCTAAATACACGGAGACTGTCTACCTGTTCAAAGTGTCAAATAAAACATCCTAGGACACCTGGAATGAGGTGAAGCGCAGGTGAAAGGGGAAAAGAAAAGGTGATGCTACAGGTCAAAAATTCCTGGCTCTGTTGTGGCCCAGTGACCTATATCCAGCATGACATCAGTGCAACGGAAGTGGAGAGCACCCGGAAGATAGGAAATGCGAGTCTACAAGGCAAGGTGCACTAGAATGCAAAATATAGAAGAGTTGTCAGTTGATGTAGGAAAAATAGGAGAGCTCACACGCGTCTGGAACAAAAGGTGTGTACAATCACACCATGTAAGACAGACAGAAAGACAGACAGACAGACAGACAGAGAGACAGACAGACAGACAGACAGACATAGATAGATAGATAGATAGATAGAAAACTGCGCGCAATTTTTTTGTACTGACCTTGATCCCTAACCTGTGCCCCGTAACCATCTTAACAGACATTCTAGGAAAACAGACATAAATGTCATAAGATTTTTTTAAAAGTTGAGATAAGCTGAAAATAAGTGTCTACAAATACTGTCCTTTAAAAATTAAACCAATGCTAGCATGAAACAGTAGTAGGAAAGGACTGAAAAACATCAGAGTTACATTGCAGACGAGTTTTGTATGGGTGAAAGAAGGAAGACTTTGGCGATAAATGTTGACCCTTAAGGCGAGGAAGCAGAAAATCTTCTAGTGTAACCGTCATGTGACAATGTTTCTCTTCTTGCTTCAGGATTTTGAAATATTCTTCTGCCATTAATAAATGACAGATGGGAAAGGAATGGAGACCTTAGCTGGCATCTAGCGTCAAGGTTGGCGAAGCGGACTACAGCCCGCCAAGACCCTGCCCACATCTCCCTTGTTAACCCTAGAAACAAAGTACAGCTTCTTGGCTCACGAGGCCATTGGAGTGGGTGGGGGTGAAGTCTGCTGAAGAAGTATTACACATTTCACTTTCTTTGTAACTCCACTCATCATCATCATGTGCCGTGCCGACTGCAGTTGGCTATTATGCTTCTCCAGAGTACCTGATCCTTCATTCAGGCCATCAGCTCAGTTGGTGACCTCCTCTCGCACCATCTCGTCAGACTGTCCAGCATGATTTCTCTCGGTCTTCCTCTAGCTCTTCTTCCCTTTATTTTTCCTGTTGTTACAATATTTTCAACGTAACACTAAGTAGGGACCCGCTGCAACACACTACCCATTCCAAAAGATACTGTATCGCAGTATCTTCATCTTCGCGTGCAAGTCTGTCCTCTACTTCAGACTTATCCCACATCTAAGTTCTTTGCCCTGTCTGGTTCCAGCTTGTTGAAGTTGCTTACGGCACATGATGATGCAACTCTGAGGATTCACTTAATATTCACATGCGGTTTTCTAAAGCATTATCTGTCTTCGGATTTTCCCTGCGCAACCTAATTTGTGGGAATTTTTCCTTAGTTTAACTCCAAAACCACTTATTTATTTTCTTTTTTTTTTCTTCTATTGAAATTTCCGCGGTTTAAATTCCAGATAACTATTTTCCATTTTTCATGTTCCCCTTTGTTTAACCATAGATCACTAATTTCCTGTTTACATGGAATTTTTCTCTTAGTTTAATCATCCAAAATCACTCGTTTCCTATTTCTGTGAAATTTTCCCCTTAGTTTAACCTAGATCCCTCATTTCCTATTTCTGTGAAATTTTCCCCTTAGTTTAACCTAGATCCCTCATTTCCTATTTCTGTGAAATTTTCCCCTTAGTTTAACCTAGATCCCTCATTTCCTATTTCTGTGAAATTTTCCCCTTAGTTTAACCTAGATCCCTCATTTCCTATTTCTGTGAAATTTTCCCCTTAGTTTAAACCAGACCGCTCATTTCCTATTTCTGTGGAATTTTCCCCTTAGTTTAACCTAGATCCCTCATTTCCTATTTCTGTGAAATTTTCCCCTTAATTTAACCAGATCCCTCATTTCCTATTTCTGTGAAATCCCCCTTTCCTCAGTGTAACCCGAGGCCGCCCGTTTGTTTTCTTTCCGTCTGTGGAATTTTACCCATGTTTAAGCTCGTGGCCAGTCGGTTCTTGTCTCCGTGTGTATGGGTGTGTGTGTGTGAGCGCGCGTGTGTGTACGCTTTGGTGTGGAATTTCTCGTGGCCACTCGTTTGTTTTCAATGGATTTTTTCCACAAGGTTTTGGTAACACCTAAGAAAGGTATGTTAGCAATCTCTCGGTTAACATTCCGTGCGGGTCACGGGTAATTAGCATATTTTCGTATTTTTGATTGGTCAGATGAGTTCGGGAGAGCCCATACCATTCAGGTGGAGGGGTTGACAGGTCGTTTCCCCTTTAAGCAAACCTAAAGCAGTCAAAAGAAGCGATAGTTTAAATGTTGATAATCGACTCTGACACATCAATAATAATTTTTGTTGTTGCTAAAAAGCGGTTTTTTGATAGCGATTATTACAAAATATTTGATAACTTTGTTTTTCCTGTTCGTTAAATTTACCAGGGCAGATATTTACACCTGGCAACCTGGCCCATGAACGTGTCAGTGGAAGAATTTGACAGGAAAAGTCAGAGGTGAGGTCACTTTGACATCACGGGCAGGTAAATTATGTAAGGCTCACAACGAGTGCATGCCAACGTGACCTTTGTGGTCTCTTTGGCTCATAGTCAGGCCTGACACCTCCCCCCCCCCACCCCCACCCCCAGTGTTCTGTTGGGATTCCATTCCTTTCCTCTCCTGTTTTTGGTTTTAAGGACAAAATAGTAGTGCCAAGAAAAGTAACAATAGGAACGGTAGTAGTAATGTTTGTATTCGTTTCATCCAACATTACACACCTAACATTACACATCAAACATTACACATCTAAAATTACGCATCTAACATTACACGTCTGATACTGGACGTCTAACATTACACATTCAACACTGCACATCCAAAACTACACATCCAACACTGCACATCCAAAATTGCACAATCAAACATTACACTCTAGTATTGTACATCCAACATTAAACAATTAACATTATACATCCATCATTAAACAATTAACAGTACACATCCAACATTAAACAATTAACATTACACATCCAACATTAAATATCCAACATTACACGCCTAACATTACACAACAACCAATACGCGTCCACCATTACGCGTATGACATTACACATACAACATTGCACATCCAACATTACAAAGTCAGAAAATAACCCCCCCAAAAAGCAATCATTCCTTAAAAGAGATTTTCTCTCCAGATCGTGAACTTTTAAAAGCTAACAAATATTTGACACAGATCCCTCTCACTCTCCCTCTCTCACCCTTCCCAACTCCCCCTCCCCTCTCATCCTTCCCCTCCCATCCTCCTCCTCTCACCTTTCCCCTTATCCTCCCCATCCTTCTCCTCTCACTCACCCGCTCTCACTCCCCTTCTCTCACCCTCCTCCTCTCACTCTCCCCTCCTTCTCTCAACCTCCTCCTCTCACTCTTCCCCTCTCACCTTCCCTCTCACCCTCCTCCTCTCATTCTTCCCCTCTCATCCTCCTCACTCTCCTCCTCACCCTCCCCTCTCACCCTCCTCCTCACCTTCCCCTCTCACCCTCCTCCTCTCACCCTTCCCGTCTCACTCTTTCCCTCTCCCCCTCCACCTCTCACCCTCCTCCCCTCACCCTTCCCCTCTAACTCTTCCCCTCTCACCCTCCTCCCCTCACCCTTCCCCTCTAACTCTTCCCCTCTCACCCTCCTCCCCTCACCCTCCCCCACAGCCCAGTCTACAAACACAGCGGTTGTCTAATGTTTACGAACCTGCCTTCCCCCCCCCCCCGAAAGCAAATGATGGTTTACCGTACACTTCGTGTCGTCTCTCCAGCAACCCCCCCCCCCTCTCTCTCTCCTCCCACACACACACACACACACTACTCTACTGCTTGATACTAATTAATAAAGACTTCTTTCACACATTTTCCATTACTAAAACATAAACTACGGTCGGGGTAAGTGTAACATAACCGTCCTTTCTAATAATTGGCACGTTGTGGCGGAAAGGGAGGTAATGAAAAAAATATGTTTAAAGTTATGATTATATTTTAATCCCAAATTTTAATCAGTAAACCAAAGCTCCATAGCTCTTCTAACAAATGCACCCATCAAAGCTGAAAATAAAGGACATTCTGGGACACGTGTTATACAAATTGTGTTCTGGAATTTGGCCGCCCGAAAGTCTAGCTGTTTCTTATTTGTTGAAAAATGTATCTTTGAAATTCAACCGCGCAGAACATATTCTCGCATAGACAAATAAAAGTACACATAAAAGTGTGGAATTAAATGCGAGAAAATAAGAAAACGCCAAACTTGAAACAGGTACTTTTAGAACGACCAGTGTGAAAGCAACAAGATGATGTTGTGTACGAGCAGGGAAACTAGTTGCGCTGGGGAAGAGTTACGTTTAAATGTAAGTAGATGATGCGAGCATAGAAGAGAGAGAGAGAGAGAGAGAGACAAGGACAGAGACAGACAGACAGACAGACAGACAGACAGACAGAGACACATAAAGAGACAGACAGACACAAACAGACAGACAGAGACAGACCGACAGAGACAGACAGACAGACAGAGACAGACAGACAGAGACACATAGAGAGACAGACAGAGACGGAGAGACAGACAGGCAGACAGAGACAGACAGAGATGGCGAGAGAGATAGACAGACAGAGATGGAGAGAGAGATAGACAGACAGAGATGGAGAGAGAGATTGACGGACAGAGATGGAGAGAGACAGAGACAGACAGACAGAGACAGACAGACAGAGAGACAGATAGACAGTCAGACAGAGACAAACAGACAGACAGACAGATAGAGAGAAAGAGAGAGGGAGGGAAAAAGTGAGAGAGAGAGAGAGAAGGCAGGTGTATTTTTGGACGAAGCTATTAAAAACATTTTTTAACAGATCTCAGAGAAGCAAGCTGTCTTTAAAGGTAAAACACATTAACATTACAAAGGGGACTGAGATTTTTTTTTAGGATGATGCAATTAGACATTTTTCCAGGCAAATTCCAGGCTTTGTAGAAGACGAAAGATGAACGTGGTGACCCTTTGCAGCAAGCGCTCTCAGGACAGAAGCCGGGCACATCAGGTGTGGAGAGTTACTAGTGCACCAGGTCAACTGATCAGAACCTTGGCTGTCTGGGTCAAACTTCAGGTAGGGGGAAGCCTCAGACATGCAAACTGCCAGGAGTCAAAGAGGCTTTCAATTTACCAACTTCTGATGCAAGGTAGAGCAAAACATGACCACAATGTCAGGTCAAAGTGAGAAATGATATTTTTGAATCTCTGCGTGAGTTGGACGGGCATCTGTCTGTAACTGCTGATGCAGTGAATATCTTGTGTTATTGGCAACAGATTCTAGTCATGAAGATTTTGTGTTCATCGTAACAAATGTCAGTGGAGAAGGCTTCGTGGTTTGCTGTTTTCATATATTCGAAGTTATAGATTCTTCCTTCCTTTCTTTCTTTCTTCCTTTCTTTCTTTCTTTCTTATGAGAAAGAATGCGCCCCAGAAGCAGCTAACACGGAATCCGCACAAAAGAGTTATATTGGACCCAGATGTTTCGGCACTCAGCGACCCATAGCTGACCACGACCCTGTCCCACCTCCCCGCTGGTACCCCCAGTAACAGGCCTACCCTGGTTAAAGGATCAGGGATCGCCATAGTCTCCATGGTGGTGGAGTCTGTTAAAGAAGTATCGCATACACTCTGATTTTTAACTCCATCCAGAGACTGAAAAAAAAAGCCGATACAATCCTGTCCTTCAGCTCCTTCGCAGCATCAGCTGCAACAGAACACAAGCATACAGTTTCAGGGAGACAGAAGAAGAAGAAGAAGCATCCAGAGTTTACCACACAAAGTTAAAGACTGCAATCAGCAGCAAATTATGATGTCAGTGTAGAGGTAAGTGAAAACAATAGAGAACACTCTGCCCCCACAATAAAGACTTACCGTCAGCCAGAAAATAAATTCAACGCCATAACATTTAAAAAAAACAAAACAAACAAGCAAACAAACAAAAAAAATGGAAAAGAAAATTGTTTATCCGAAAAAATGGCTATAAAATAAGCCAAGAAGTCTTAACGTCTGCCAGATTTACGCCACCATGGATTAGATGTAAATCCAGTTCAGTTGTCGGGACTAGATCGTGTCGCGCAAGCTGAGATTTGGATTAAGACTCGCCATTTCTTGCTGGGTATATACGAGAACTATTTCCCAGCTGAACTAGTGATTAAAAGTAGACATAATCTGATGAAATTTTTGCTATCGAACTCAACACAGAAAGCGAGATCAACGACCGTCACAAGTTTTGTTATTGTTGGACCTTTTATATGCTATCGTTTTTTCGCCCAGGAGACACTCAAAAGTCAATAACAGTGAATAAGGGAGAGTATCTGCATTAGGTAAACACTGAAACTATTGTATGTAGGAGAGTATCTACATCAGGTAAACACTGAAACTATTGTATGTAGGAGAGTATCTACATCAGGTAAACACTGAAACTATTGTATGTAGGAGAGTATCTGCATCAGGTAAACACTGAAACTATTGTATGTAGGACAGTATCTGCATCAGGTAAACATTGAAACTATTGTATGTAGGAGAGAATCTGCATCAGGTAAACACTGAAACTATTGTATGTAGGAGAGTATCTACATCAGGTAAACACTGAAACTATTGTATGTAGGAGAGTATCTGCATCAGGTAAACACTGAAACTATTGTATGTAGGAGAGTATCTACATCAGGTAAACACTGAAACGCTTGTATGTAGGAGAGTATCTGCATCAGGTAAACACTGAAACTATTGTATGTAGGAGAGTTAAACACTGAAACTATTGTATGTAGGAGAGTATCTGCATCAGATAAACACTGAAACTATTGTATGTGGGAGAGTATCTGCATCAGGTAAACACTGAAACTATTGTATGTAGGAGAGTATCTGCATCGGGTAAACACTGAAACTCGTGTATGTAGGAGAGTATCTGCATCAGGTAAACACTGAAACTATTGTATGTAGGAGAGTATCTGCATCAGGTAAACACTGAAACTCGTGTATGTGGGAGAGTATCTGCATAAAGTGAACACTGAAAATCTTGTATTTTGGAAGGTAGTTGTAGCAGGCAAACACTGAAACTCTCGTGTTTTGAAAGATATTTGTAACAGGTAAACACTGAAACTCTTACATATGGGAGCGTATCTGTACCAAGTAAACACTGAAACTCTTGTATGTGGGAAGTATCTGTATCAAGTAAACACTGAAACTCTTGTATGTGGGAAGTATCTGTACCAAGTAAACACTGAAACTCTTGTATGTGGGAAGTATCTGTACCAAGTAAACACTGAAATTCGTGTGTGTGGGAGATTATCTGCATCAGGTAAGCACTGAAAGAAACTCTTGTATGTGGGAGAGTATCTGCATCAGGTAAATACTCTCTCTCTCTCTCTCTCTGAACCTTAAGTGCCCAGGGCACATGGGGCTTCCGCAAGGGTTTTCCACAAATGCCTGTCCTTCGCCTTTTTTTCTGCTCTTGCCCAGGTGAGCCCTCTATTGCTCAACATCCTTTCTGTTGTTCTTCTCCATGTCTCTTTTGGTCTACCCTTACTTCTGCTCCCCTGTGGTGTCCATCTTAGTGCTATTTTTGGTTTGTTATGCACCAACAGAAGCAGCTGAAGAGGAATTAAAAGAAGATTTTTACAACAGCCTCCAAGCAACAGTAGAAACAATACCCAAGCATGATATGCTACTCATCTTGGGCGACTTCAATGCAAAAGTAGGTGAAGGAAATGAAGATAGAAGAAGAATCATGGGAAGAGAAGGAATCGGAGAAATAAATGAAAATGGAGAAAGACTGTGCAGTTTCTGTGAAGAAAACATGATGACCATCGGAGGGACAATTTTCCAACACAAAAACATCCATAAGGTGACTTGGAGGTCACCAGATAAAACCACAGAAAACCAAATTGATCACATACTAATTAACAACAAGTGGAAACGGTCACTACAAGATGTGCGAGTAAGGAAAGGAGCAGATGTAGGAAGTGATCACAACCTTCTGGTAGCAAAAATAAAACTAAAATTAAGGAAAGCCAAAATCGGAGAACACAGAAAGTTACATTTTGATACAAGAAAACTGAATGACCAGCAAACAAGAAATGAATTCTCAGGTAAATACCGAAACTCTTGTATGTGGGAGAGTATCTGCATCAGGTAAGCACTGAAAGAAACTCTTGTATGTGGGAAAGTATCTGCATCAGGTAAACACTGAAACTCTTGTATTTTGGAAGGTATCTGTAGCAGGCAAAACTGAAACTCTTGTATATGGGAGCTTATATGTAGCAGGTAAACATGAAACTCTTGCATGTGGAAGCGTATCTGTACAAAGTAAACACTGAAACTCTTGTATACAGGAGTTTATATGTAGCAAGTAAACACGAAATTCATATATAGTATAGCATTTGCACTAGGTAAGCACTGAAACTCATATATATATATATATATATATGTACAGTATTTAGACTAGCTCAACATCGAAAATCCTGTAAAACTTTATATAGAGTGGTAGTACACTATTTGGACTAGGTAAACACCAAGATTCTTGTATATGGTATAGCATTTGGACATTATAAATACAGAAATTCTTGTATATAGTATAGTTTTTGGACAATATAACTACTGAAACTTTTGAACATGGTATAGTTTTTGGACAATATCAGTGCTAAAACTCTTGTGCAGTATATTGTATAGTTTCTGGAAAAAATTAATACTGAAACTCTTGTATACAGTATAGAGTTTAGACCAGGTAACAACTGAAACTCTTATATACAGTATAGAATTTGAACGTTGTAAACACACTGAAACTCATGTATAACCTCCAATATCTGTGAACATTAACCACAAAGTATACTTAGGGAATACAGAAAAGTGAACGAAATTTAAGCAAACATTCTCATTTTTCAAAAAACAAATCTGAAGGCCTCTGTAGCGTAACAGAGAGAAACTTGTAGAGAAAGCAAAATGCCTTGGGCATGGCGGGACTCTAAAACCCAGGTCTCTATGTTGGAGCAAGCAGTCACAAGACAGATGAACATTTCAGAGCCGTCCCCAAAATCCAGGCAGTTATAATCTGGAATCGGGTTAGCGGAATGCGGTATTCGGATAGTTAAGGGCCTGATTTTGTCTAATTTGAGGTCCCCCAGCCTTGCTCAGGTATCCGGGCTGTTTTTCCACATTTCATTCATTGTGGTTGTCACGGTGACCAGCCATTAAATAATGAGTGTTCGTGGTGTCCAGCACTTGGTGTTTCCAGGCGATACAGTTGCCTTTCTTTTCTCTTGTGTTTGGCCAGCCAATTAAGTTTGTTGTTGTTGTTGTTGTTGTTTTTGTTGTTGTTTTTTGGGTTTTTTTTTCAAATCTTGAATTTTCTTTCCCTTTTGTTTTGTTTTTTTTTTCCCTCTTTGAGCTTTCCAGTTTTCAAGACTCTGGCCTTGTGGTTTTTCCTGTTTTTTGTTTTGTTTTGTTTTGTTTTTTGTTTTCCTGGGGGATATTCTACGAATCAGATCCATCACGAAGCCCTATTACAACTGGCAGTAGGCTGGTTCCATACGCCGCAGGTCAGGCTGTTCGGTAACATGACAGCCAGGAGAAGTACGTGAAGAGAAAAGGTCACGACCATCCATGACCTTGTTCATCGCTTTTACAACTTTTCATCCAAAGCTTGCGGCTCTTTGAGAAAACAAAACATGACAAATCTTTCCGTACGCTGTTCAAACATTTCACATGAGCAGATCTGATCTCAAACTTAAACCTCTTCCAATAAACCGATTCGTGAGTTCACTGGCATCCCCATGATGGGGTCGAAATTGCTCAGGCTAATGCCCCCTCCCCCCCCCCCCAAAACCAAATACATTACAGGTAATTTTAAAGTCAATAAAGCCATGACTTGGCGTCTGAAATGTCACGTTTAGAAATTAGTCTTGTCTGTATGTGTGACCCGTCAGTGGAGTTCAAAACCTTGGTGGTGTTTACTCTGAAATCAGCGGTTCCAAAAATTTGTCAGGCTGCTGCCCATTTTGGCTCCCAAGCTATGCCATAAACACACTCAAGAACGTTTCATTCTTAAATGGGTTTGGATACCACCTGCCACATACCTTATCCCATACCGCTCCTAGAACTTTATCCCATACCGCTCCTAGATCTTTCTGTTGCCTCCAAGTGGGAACGGTATCGCCCAATTTGGGAACCAGTGTCTCAAATGTAAGATGGATCAGTTCTGCCCAAGTTATTACTTGGTTACGCTTGAGTAAGACTTTATATGTATCACGATGTTATCTATGTTCTTGGTAAAAGTACACATTTCTTCCTTGTTTTCGTTTGTCATACTCCATGCTTCTATAACAAACATATCCATACTACAAGAATTTAATATGAAGAAGGCTGGTTAGTAAAAAAAGATTAAAGAGATAAAATTTAAGTAATTAGGATGTACTGAAAGTCTAGAGAGTTTTGGTAGGTTACATAATGTGCTCAGGCCAAGTCAGCATTCCAGAAAATGAGAAACATCTTGTGCAACTGAATCGTACCAATGGAAACAAGATTCCGAGTAATTAAATGTTAATTTTGTTTTATGAGTGTGAAACATGGTCTATGAATAAGAGACTACAGCGAGAAATGGAGGCCATGGAGATGTGGTTTATAAGAAGGATGTTGAAGGTACCATGGACAGCCAAGAAAACCAACGAAGAAGTATTAAGAGAGGCTAGAGTTTAAAAGCAAATTATAGCAAAAATCAGAGGCAGACAAGCGAGATTTATAGGACATTTCCTGAGAAGAGGAAAATTGGAACGCATTTTGGGAACTGAAAAAACTGAAGGAAGGAGAGACAGAGGAAGACAGAGGGAGAAGTCAGTGTGGCTACGAAGAAAGTCACCGGCAGATATCATAATCAAGTCTAAAGACAGGTAATTGTGGAGATAAATGATCGCCTACGGCACGTGGCACGGCACTTGCACTGAACTGACATAATAGGAAAAAGGAAGATGGGAAGACCAAGCCGAAGATGGCTGCAAGACGTTTTTGATGATCTGCAAATGGATGCACCAGCAGCAGGCCATCTTGTTTACAACCGAGAGGCCTACAGAAGAGCTGTTAGGGAGGTAAAGTTCCGCCAGGGACATGCTAACGTTCTTTTCTTTATTTCCTAATCGTGTTTTTTTTTTCCTCTTTCCACCCTTTTCTCACCTTTTCTAAAAACTAAAGATGGCCGTGTTTCACTATTGTCAAGGTCATCAAGGTCAGCGAAACAGAGTTAATCAATATCATATCACCTCTTCGTGCTGCTCCAAGATGATGCACTCCTTCAGTCTGGTGTGGACGATACACGCTTGGATCGATGGGTGTACGGCCTTCACCAAAGCGTCATCGTCCACGTGATTTGGTAGCTGGTTTCGGGGGGGGGGATATATGAAACATTGACTTGATCAGATTAAATCGAGGATATGGCCAGCGATGTAGTGTCTTTGTTGTGCTTATATTATTATGCGTTTTTAGTATATTCTACTGAGCCCATGTCATGTGGTGTAGATTATGTAGTTGTGAATTAATCTGTGATGTAGGGTTCTTGTATTTACGTATCGACATGGAAGTTCTGTGTATGATTTCAGTGTGATTTATCGGTATATTGGATGGGCAACATGTATGATTCGTTTATTGTTCTTTTTCATGTAGACTGATCGTATGCCTACAGAAGCACAGTTATATGGAGGTGTGTCATGGCAGGGATAGCTGGTGGTGATAAGTGCAGTTGCACATTAGTTTCGTAGTATAGGCTACGTGTAGGGCCAAGAGAGCCTGGGACCTCAGGTCCATCTGGTCTCAATATGCAAACATGAGATGTCATTATCATATGATACTATGCTTAATCACCCTGCATTGTACTGACATTGTTCATCAAATTGCTTTTCTATTGTTGAAGATTGCATGAAGTATTTTGCTTGCATTGATCTAGTTCATCCAATTCTTCGTCCATTATGATAACACATGTCTTGATGTTAGTGTCAGTTGTATGTGCTGTTGTGGTGTATAGTGAGATTTTAAAAATGCTGTGTCCTTAATTTCAGACTTAGTGACTTGTACTGCATGTCAAAGTATTATGTATTGATTAAATGCATAGGATGTATGCACAATTAGCATACAATATACCAAGGAGGGGAGAACCTGGTTTGACGGTCCAATGAAGGGGCGTGATTGGCCCTGAGTATTGAAGTACATGTCGATGGAATGTTGGTCTGTAACTATCTTGAGAAAATATTCCTCCCACCGGTTATAAATTTGAACTTACTCCAGGCACGTTTTATACTGGCTTAATGAACAAACAGGGGTTGTCACAGCCGCTTAGGTGGTGGAGCGTGCAGAGAAGAACAATGACCCACTCCCGATCCTGTGTTTCAACAACATTTAAGGCATCGACTGCAAGAATTTGCTATTGTAGGTAAATAATAAGAGGAAGAACTCGGCGTACGATGAAAAGAACAAAAAATACATGTCTAAATAATGTTTCCCTTTTCCTAAAATAACTTCAGCGTTCTATGAATATCTAGCGATATCAGATGTTACCTCCCTCTGGACGCACGTAGCGGGAGATAAGTGCCTCAGTTTGGATTCGTACGCCATCGGAGCCGTATAACATCAGCCACTTTCTATCTACGCGTACACAAAAACTAGCTACGTAACATTTACTATGACACTCATAATGTTCCAGCGAAACTGAACTCCTACACTTTTCCAATTCCTGATAGTTTAATCCGGTTTCACCGTCATTGTTGTTATTTTTTTTTCTGCATTTATCAAAAGGAGTCTTGGATCATGTTTCAGTCCACGGGAACCAGTGACAAACCACGGACATCCAACTTAGTAGCTTACACTGACGCTGATGAACACATGAGGCTCAAATGTTTAATGTGTACGCGATTCAAGTCGAATATGTAACGCTCAGAATTACTAAAATGTCTGGGTATTATATTTGTTTTAAAAACAGAAAAGGGTCTCTCTCACTGTTGTTGTTGTTGTGTTGTATATGTTTCTAAGACCAGTGAACGGGCATCTTAATCAGTGAGCAACCACTTCGTAAACCAGTGAATAGACATCTTAATCAGTGAGCAACCACTTCGTAAACCAGTGAATGGACATCTTATCCATCAGCGAACCACACCGATCCTGTATGAATGAAAATGTTATACGTGCCTTGATCTTGAGGCTTGGTTGGGGGGGGGGGGGGAAAGACGCTATCCAATTAGGTGATCAACGACCAACAGCTGATATGATAGCGTCAGGGTTAGCGAACCATAGCTGACCAAGACCCTGTCTCACCTCTCTGTTGGTACACTCAGTAGCAGGCATAGCATGGCTAACGGGGCAGGGATCGCCATAATCCCCATAGTGGTGGAGTCTGCTAAAGAAGTATTAAACACCACCTCCCTGCTTTTTAACTGTACTCCGGGACTGAAAAAGTAGCTTGCATAACCCGCTCCCACGCCGATACAATCCTGTGTCCCAATATCTTCATAGCATCGGCAGCAAAGAACAACAGCTCCCAGTTACAGGGAGACAGCACAAGTAAGGTAAGACAAGACAAGACAAGATCTTGAAGCCTGAGTCGAACTGACGGAGAAGTTGGCATTCTACGAAACACTTCTACGCGTTTTCTGGAGCTGACAGCAGCAGCGGAGTCTGTCCTGGCTACGTCGCTCTCCAGTATCCTCCCCCATAACTCCTGGTGGTGAGTAACCCCCCCCCTCTCTTTCAGAAAGCTAGGGAGATGTGAGTACTGTAGACTCTCCAGTATCCTCCCCCCATAGCTTCTGGTGATGAGTCCCCCCCCCCCTCTCTCTCTCTCTTTCAGAAAGCGAGGGAGATGTGAGTACTGTAGACTCTCCAGTATCCTCCCCCCATAGCTTCTGGTGGTGAGTTCCCCCCCTCTCCTCTCTCTCTTTCAGAAAGCGAGGGAGATGTGAGTACTGTAGACTATCCAGTATCCTCCCCCCATAGCTTCTGGTGGTGAGTTCCCCCCCCCCTCCTCTCTCTCTCTTTCAGAAAGAGAGGGAGATGTGAGTACTGTACTTGTAGACTTCCTCCCGGTTCACTGACCTTAAATCCTTGAGCGTACACATTCACCGTGAAGGAGAATATGTACAGAGCGTGGCTGTTTCCGCAGTCAGTGGTTCAGATGTTAGCGCATTCTTTGCCCAAATCATCCACTAATCCTGCAGCGACCCAAAACACCGAACAGCCACATACAGAAATAGTTTTAGTGCTGCTACACAGAAATAAAAGAAAGAACATATGAGAGATAAAAACGGCGATTTATTTAAGTTTGCAAGCAAAGCACCGTAACTTGTCACCAGTTCGGAGCCACCTGAACGACCTTGACACAATGACCTCGTGACTCGAGTGGTGCGTGCTGGGATATGTTAGAATGTACCGCTTATGACGTCATGGGCTAAATATTCCGTGCTCGCTGAAGTATGCTGGCCATCGACCCCAAAGCAGCTAATGGACGAATTAACATTTATATAATGTAACATTATCCGGCTGCAGGGACTGCGGACTTCACTTTCGGCCGATACAGAACGCTATTTTGGGTGTAGCTGTTTCCTCAGAGATCTTGAACGAATGTCGTAACATTTTTTGTATGAATAAATGAGATGGTTTCATTCTTTGTATTGTTGATTGCATGAATCTGTTTTTTTTTTTTCAGGTGTGACTTTTCATCAAAAAATTTGCATAAATTCTATGTTACTTTAAATAAAGTACTATCTCTCTCTCTCTCTCTCTCTCTCTCTCTCTTAAATAAAGTACCATCTCTCTCTCTCTCTCTCTGGAATAGAGTGAAAGATGTATGATAAAAGGCAGAATGTCAGACGGGCCTGTGTGCCCAATTCTTAACCCTTTTGAAATAAAGATCAATCAATCAATCAATCAATCTGTGTGTGTGTTTGTGTGTGTGCAGGAGTGTATTTTAAGTTAGAATGGTCGATCAGAGTATTAGACAGACGAACTCCAACTTCAGCAGATTATTGGGCAACGATCTATTTACGTTAAGTCAAAGACTTTCTCTTACCAGCGGCTATCAGGTCCCACTACCTCAAGGGAGCCGATGGCAGTGAGGGAAAACCCTGATATATAAGATCAGCCTGGGAGCCTGAGATAACCTGATACCAACATTCTTTTCTGTACATCTTCTGGCCATTTCTCGGCTAGATAAAGAGGGCATATTTGGCGATCAGCGACCCATAGCTAAACATATTAGTGTCAGGATTGCCGAACCATAGGTGACCAAGACCCTGTCTCACTTTTCTGCTGGGAACCCCAGTAACAGGCCTAACCTGGCTAACGGGTGCAAGGATCGCCACAGCCCCCGTGGTGGTGGACTCTGCTAAAGAAGTATTGCACACCACCTGCTTTTTAACTTCACTAGGGCGATGAAAAACTAGCCGTCGTAACTCTCTCCCAATCCGACACAACGATGTGCTTCAACATCTTCTCAGCACTGACTGCAAGGAACACCAGTTTCAGCTCCAGAGAAGAAGAAGAAGAAGAAGTTGTCTTCTGGTATCCAAGTCTGATAGATTTAGAGGCATATGGACCTCATCCCTCTCTGGAAGCTGACTAAAAGAGTCTGTAAAGAGTTAATGCAAAGTGGAAAGTGGCTCTTTCACTATAGGAAAAGTACACTGACAAAGCATATAATGACCCTGCTTCTAAACCGTATCACACTTCGCATTTGTTACAAGAAAAGGTTATGCTATTGCATTTGTTACAAGATAAGGTTATCTTGTTGTATTTGTTACCAGATATGGCTATCCTATTGTATTTGTTACAAGATAAGATTATCCTATTGTATTTGTTACAAAACAAGTTTATCCTGTTGTATTTGTTACAAGATAAGGTTGCCCTGCTGTATTTGTTAATAGATAAGATTGTCAAACTGTATTTGTTACTAGATACGGTTGTCCTATTGTATTTGTTATAAGATAAGATTATCCTATTGTATTTGTTACAAGATAAGATTATCCTATTGTATTTGTTACAAGATAAGATTATCCTGTTGTATTTGTTACAAGACGAGTTTATACTATTGTATTTCATTACGAGATAAAGTTATCCTGTTGTATTTTAGTAGATAGCGCTACCCTTCTCATTCTTGTGAAAGCACACAAGACACGGAACAAGAACGAGGCTTGCACGCAATAAAGTGACACAAGAAAGTGTTGTGTGATCAGCCTGCAAACAAACACAAATAAAATACCAAGTACTTTGTTTAACTTGCTGTCTATCCTCCTGGGACTACCAACTGGTGTTCTCTGCAGTCGATGCTGTGAAGGTGTTGAGACACAGCATCGTGTCGGTTTGGGAGGGGGTTAGAACAGTTAATTTTGTTAAGACCCTGGAGTACATCTATAATGTGGAGGATAAGCGAAACTTGTTTAGCTGACTCCGTCATGGGGACTATGGAGATCCCTGCCACGTTAGCCAGACTGGGCCTTTTACGTGGGGGGGGGGGGTGCCAACGAAGAGGTAGGACAGGGTCTTGGTCAGCTATGATTCGCAAACCCTGACGCCAGCCCTAACTTGCCAAACGGACAGCATCTACGTACTCCCCCTCCCCCCCCCGCCCCCAACAGTGTTCTATAGGAAAGACAAATAATGGGAGAATGTCTGTGACCCCAAACAGGGGTCCCGGTAGGCTGAGCAAGGGCCTAGATACACGACAGGACAACGTACTACTCATTCGCCCATCCCCCATCGCCGATACTTGTGTTAACTAGGGTCCCTGGTTCGAGTCTTATCATTCTATTACTAGTTTTCTTTCTCACAAGTATTAATTGCTTTACATTTTAAAATCATAGCGTACATTGTTTTCAGTTTAATTTCTTCTTCTTCTTCTTCGTCTTCTTCTTCTTCTTCGTTCGGTTCTACCACCAAGATCGCCCCGTGAGCCTGCTGAATTACTCGATGTGGTCCTCGATGTGTTTTATGGTACCCCTATGGTCCCCGACAGGCCCACAAGAGATCCCCAAGAGGATCACAGGAGGTTCAGAGTATCACGTGACTTGGGCCTGCATTCTTGGTGGGTCTCAGAAGCGGGAATGCTTGACAGCGTGGTTTTCGTTGCACCAGTTTAATCTAGAGTTGGAAAATTTCTCACCGGAAAACCTCGACGTGTTTTGGATATCAGTATATCATCGCAAGGTGAGATGTGGTTGCCCATATAGTCCAGCGTTGGACTTTCTCACCGGAAAACCTCCGCGTGATTCGGATACGCGTACATCCCCGCCGGGTGAGAAGTGGTTGCCTATCAAGACTGCCCTGGTAATGTGTCTCCGACTTCAGTATTTTGTGGTCGTAGCCACGAATCCTCGTCACTTGTCAGTTTCACCCCTGGGGTGAGCCGGTTTAGGCATATTATCCCAGTATAGACGTATTTAGGACGTGACCGACTTCTAGAGCGGAGGTACCGTGACATGAGTAGCCATCAAATTTCACATCTGGTTTAAGCCGGTTTAGGCATATTTCAGCAGTATGGGTGTATACAGGACGTGGCCGGCATCTAGAGCAGAGATGCCGTGGTATGAATAGTTCTCGCCGCGAGACTACTGGACATACTGATTAAGCTTCACTTTATTCTTTCCATCACCTTTTCACGTCAGTGCCGCACGGCAACCCTAATTGCTTTTTCGCGTTTTCTTCATTGGCCGGGAGGAGTTTCACTCCACGCTCGCCATCCGAAGAATCTCGCCAGCAGTGTTGTTTATTTTAATTAGACACTAAGATTAATTGATTTTCAACGAATTATATATACAGATGTATAATTACCGCTTAAAATATTCAACCTACATTTTAATTAACGTAAAAAAACACGTAAATGAGGCTTAAATTATTAAATTATTGAGTACTTTCAGTGCACTGGTATCTATCAGACCCATCTCTGCGTTCTCGGCGTGTTTAATCTTTAGCAAAAATCGGTTATCTGGTTTGCGGCTTGGAAGATTACTCTGTGAGTTTGTGTATACTCGTGCGTATTTTCAAACATGGAATTGTGTGTATAATCTGAAACTGGCATTAAAAAAAAAACCACAACCACATGGAAGATATAAGATAAAGGGCCGTTTCAGTGCCGTTTAGGCATGCTGGACATACGCTGTTAGGACCGTATTTCCAAGACCTTCCAGTACACGAAAGCGTGATGTGGTCAGTATCACGCCTGGTCGGATTTACCTTCCCAGATTTTTCTGGTACCCATTTTTAGAGGCTGGGTGGACCCCAGGGCCGTTTTGGTGTTAGTACTAGGAAAAAAAATCCCCATTGCTGGGACCTGAACCAGGTACCACCAGATTAGTACACGGAATGACTAACCACTCAGTCAGTCAGGCACATAGAAGATACATAGAGTGAGCCATCTTGAAGGAAATATTTAGTTTGGGTGAGCGGACATTGTTTATTGTAAAGCTCACTTTTCTGTATATTGTTATTTGCTACTGTTTCTGCTAGTACCCTTCTTGCTGTTGGGTCTCCTAACTGGAGATCCCTGTAGTACAGAGTACTTAACCTGCGGTCAGTGGACATCCAGAGAGTTCACTGAAGGATTTTTTTTGGGGGGGGGGGGGGGGGTCCATGAATCAGCAAATGGATTGGCTCGGTTTAAAAAAAATCTTTTCATCATCAGTGCTATTTTTATTACTGTAAGTTTTAATGGCGAAAGGCGAGGGACAGGTCTTTGTAGAATACCCTTGAGGAAGCCCAGTGCGGCTTTGATAGGGGTTGATGCCCTTCCATGTCGCTGCAATGAGAGGGAGAGGGACAGAGAGAGAGAGAGAGAGAGAGAGGGAGAGAGAGAATGAATGAATTATCTTTATTTTTAAAAGGGTGAAGAATTGGGAGCGCAGGCCCGTCTTACATCTGCCCTTTATCACTTCATCTTTCTTTCTTCCCACACTCTCGATTTAATAAGAGAGAGAGAGAGAGAGGCAGACAGACAGAGACAGAGAGAATGGTTTAATGGAAGATCCACGGCTGTTCTAAAAAAAGAAGTGGGAGGTCGTGTACAGGGTTAACAAATGTTGAGAACCACTGTTGTATTACTTTCTTGCAGGATTTGTCTGGCGGCGGCTGGTTCCCTTGCGAACATCTCTGTTCAGCTGCGCCATCTTGGATTTTGATGACTGTCTGTAATCTAGGGCAACCTGAGAAACAGTCTTCAAAGGAGGATCCACGACAGTAGTGGATCATGTTCATCCATACTTTTGCTGGACAGGCTATAGTATCACTTTTCCAACAAGTTCATATATATATATATATATATATATATATGCCTCCATAGTGTAACCAGCACTCTCTCAACCTATGACTTGCCAGCCATCAAGCACTGAAATGACATAGTTCGAAAAGTAACTTGTTAGATATTGTTAGAAATTATTTTGTTAAAAAAAAACATATGTTAGAAGATCCGTATTTACAATGTATTTTTGTTTATGTATATGTCTGCGTGTATGTGTGTGAGCTATTTTACTAGTTTAATTACTTCTTCTCTTTTACTGTGGATGTAATAGTTAAATCTTACACTCTTTTGATATGTTTTTCCCTAATTTAATTTGTATATGCGTATTAAATCGAGTGTGTGGGAAGAATGAAAGACGGAGTGATGAAGGGCAGAATGTAAGACGGGCCTGCGTGCCCAATTCTTTACCCTATAAAAATAAAGATTATTCATTCATTCATATATTCTCACTTTGTACGTCAATTTTCAGGACCTAACATCTTCACCTCTTAACATTATCTATCTATCCGTCTATGTCTGTCTCACTGTCTATTGTTAAATTCCTGGGTTTCATATATATATGTATATATTGTTCATTATTTAGAGTTTATATCTTCATATTTTGTTTACGTCTAGAACATATATTTTCATCGTTTTTTTTTTACTATTTTCGTATTTTATTCAAGTCTAGAACTTACGTTTTTATATTTCATTCATTATCTTCATATTTTGTTAATGTATAGAGCTTCATTTTTATTAATCGCATTATGACATTAGAAACCAAATGGTACCATGGAATCTTAACATTAAAAAAAAAAAAATTTGGTAATTTTCCTCATGCTGTACCTGCTCCTAGAAAGGCTGTAACCGCATGAAGTTTATTGCCCTAGCAACCACTGTACAGAAATAACCCTTCGGCTAAAAACTCCATGTCGTAAAACTGGCAGTTAGGAAAGCATCTCTCTCAGATACCACAGAACCTCATTCAAAGAACTGTAACGGCGGAACGGATGGATGCTGATTCACTTTTTCGCTAGATCCTCTGGGAAGACCATTATGGCGCCGATAATACGTTTTCCACATCCCGACATTAACTCTCAGAATCTCTAATTAAATAGCAGCCATTGTCCGGAAAATGTGCTCTGCGGGAAATATTGTTACACGACCTTCAACTTGGCCCCCCTTTGAATTGCTGCTGAGACGAAAACCTGGGCCTTTGATCGGCGCGAACGTCACGGTTGTGTGGAAATGTTCCACGTAGTTGGGGGGGGGGGGGGGGAGGGAGAGAGGGAAGGAGGGTTCTCATGAGACTGAGGTTAAAACCTAGTTTACATCCGCTGCAGCAACGGTTCTTAAATCAGACTGCGCACAGACCAGCAGATGGACAGACTGGATTAGAGGAATGTTAGCATATTGCTTTATTTTTAATTAAGCTGGGGGGGGGGGGGGAGTTCAAAGGTTGTTCTCAGTCCAGAAAGGAGTTTCACACTGTTCTCAGTCCAGAAAGAGGTCCGTAGTTGTTCTCAGTCCAGAAAGGAGTTTCACACTGTTCTCAGTCCAGAAAGGAGTTTCACACTGTTCTCAGTCCAGAAAGAGGTCCGTAGTTGTTCTCAGTCCAGAAAGGAGTTTCACACTGTTCTCAGTCCAGAAAGGAGTTTCACACTGTTCTCAGTCCAGAAAGGAGTTTCACACTGTTCTCAGTCCAGAAAGGAGTTTCACACTGTTCTCAGTCCAGAAAGGAGTTTCACACTGTTCTCAGTCCAGAAAGGAGTTTCACACTGTTCTCAGTCCAGAAAGGAGTCTGCAGTTGTTCTCAGTCCAGAAAGGAGTCTGCAGTTGTTCTCAGTCCAGAAAGGAGTCTGCAGTTGTTCTCAGTCCAGAAAGGAGTCTGCAGTTGTTCTCAGTCCAGAAAGGAGTCTGCAGTTGTTCTCAGTCCAGAAAGGAGGCTGCAGTTGTTCTCAGTCCAGAAAGGAGTTTCACACTGTTCTCAGTCCAGAAAGGAGTTTCACACTGTTCTCAGTCCAGAAAGGAGTCTGCAGTTGTTCTCAGCCCAGAAAGGTGTCAACAGTTGTTCTCAGTCCAGAAAGGAGTTTCACACTGTTCTCAGCCCAGAAAGGTGTCTGCAGTTGTTCTCAGTCCAGAAAGGAGTTTCACACTGTTCTCAGCCCAGAAAGGAGTCCGTAGTTGTTCTCAGTCCAGAAAGGAGTTTCACACTGTTCTCAGTCCAGAAAGGAGTTTCACACTGTTCTCAGTCCAGAAAGAGGTCCGTAGTTGTTCTCAGTCCAGAAAGGAGTTTCACACTGTTCTCAGTCCAGAAAGGAGTTTCACACTGTTCTCAGTCCAGAAAGGAGTTTCACACTGTTCTCAGTCCAGAAAGGAGTTTCACACTGTTCTCAGTCCAGAAAGGAGTTTCACACTGTTCTCAGTCCAGAAAGGAGTTTCACACTGTTCTCAGTCCAGAAAGGAGTCTGCAGTTGTTCTCAGTCCAGAAAGGAGTCTGCAGTTGTTCTCAGTCCAGAAAGGAGTCTGCAGTTGTTCTCAGTCCAGAAAGGAGTCTGCAGTTGTTCTCAGTCCAGAAAGGAGTCTGCAGTTGTTCTCAGTCCAGAAAGGAGTCTGCAGTTGTTCTCAGTCCAGAAAGGAGTCTGCAGTTGTTCTCAGTCCAGAAAGGAGTCTGCAGTTGTTCTCAGTCCAGAAAGGAGGCTGCAGTTGTTCTCAGTCCAGAAAGGAGTTTCACACTGTTCTCAGTCCAGAAAGGAGTTTCACACTGTTCTCAGTCCAGAAAGGAGTCTGCAGTTGTTCTCAGCCCAGAAAGGTGTCAACAGTTGTTCTCAGTCCAGAAAGGAGTTTCACACTGTTCTCAGCCCAGAAAGGTGTCAACAGTTGTTCTCAGTCCAGAAAGGAGTTTCACACTGTTCTCAGCCCAGAAAGGAGTCTGCAGTTGTTCTCAGTCCAGAAAGGAGTTTCACACTGTTCTCAGTCCAGAAAGGAGTTTCACACTGTTCTCAGTCCAGAAAGGAGTTTCACACTGTTCTCAGCCCAGAAAGGAGTTTCACACTGTTCTCAGCCCAGAAAGGAGTTTCACACTGTTCTCAGTCCAGAAAGGAGTTTCACACTGTTCTCAGTCCAGAAAGGAGTCTGCAGTTGTTCTCAGTCCAGAAAGGAGGCTGCAGTTGTTCTCAGTCCAGAAAGGAGTCTGCAGTTGTTCTCAGTCCAGAAAGGAGGCTGCAGTTGTTCTCAGTCCAGAAAGGAGGCTGCAGTTGTTCTCAGTCCAGAAAGGAGTCTGCAGTTGTTCTCAGTCCAGAAAGGAGGCTGCAGTTGTTCTCAGTCCAGAAAGGAGTTTCACACTGTTCTCAGTCCAGAAAGGAGTTTCACACTGTTCTCAGTCCAGAAAGGAGTTTCACATTGTTCTCAGTCCAGAAAGGAGTTTCACACTGTTCTCAGTCCAGAAAGGAGTTTCACACTGTTCTCAGTCCAGAAAGGAGTTTCACACTGTTCTCAGTCCAGAAAGGAGTTTCACACTGTTCTCAGTCCAGAAAGGAGTTTCACACTGTTCTCAGTCCAGAAAGGAGTTTCACACTGTTCTCAGTCCAGAAAGGAGTTTCACACTGTTCTCAGTCCAGAAAGGAGCCCACAGCTGTTCTTAGGCCAGAAAAGGTGCCCGCAGCTTTTCTCAGGCCAGAAAAGGGGCCCACCGCTGTTCTCAGGCCAGAAAAGGGGTCCGCAAACGAATAAACGCTGAGTACCAGCGCACTGGAGCAAACACTAATATATATATATATATATTCTTCACTGGCGAGGTTAAAAAGCTCATTACACGAGAATGGAAGGGATGTTCCGTACATCTGGAGTGAGATTATTACCAGTTGTATAATCTCTACTTTTAAAAAAGCATAAACAGGTTTTTTAAGCAGCACAGTTTTCCCCCCTGTTGCTGTGGTGGACTATGGGTCTGTATTTCCAAGACCTTCGGCACGTGAGAGTGTGATGTGGTCAGTATCACGTCTGTCCTATTTACCTTACCAAATATCTCCGGTACCCATTTTTAGAGGCTGGATGGACGCAGGGGCCTTTGTGGTATGGTGGTACCAGGAAAGAAAAAAATCCTCACTCATGGGACTTGAACCCTATACCATCGGAGTAGTAGGCCGAGCTCCTGACCACTCAGCCGACCAGGTAGCTAAAGAGGAATTATAATTAGGATAATTTAACGCCGTCATGAACAACAACAACAACAACAACAACAACAACAACAACAACAACAACAACACTAAAATCCAAAGAAATCATGCAAAAAAATGCATGTATCGGTATCACATATTTTTATTTGGCGCTGCTCTAGCATATAATAGCAGTAGGAGACTGAAGAGCGACAGCAGTAGTATCATTAAAAAAATTTTTTTAATTTTGTTATTTCGTTATTTACTTTGGGTTACTGTTTCGTACGCGGGCGGAGCCAATGCAGCGCAGCTTAGTAGGAACATTATTCTACAACGTAGCCAATACCAACTTACCTGCGTCAATACTGCCATCGGATACAGAAAGTATCTACTGATGCGCCATTTTGTAGGAATACATGACTGACAGCAGCACCATCAGAAGCAGCAGCGTCGCTGTTCATAATCGTCAACCATTGAAATAATAAAGTAGACTTTTCCTCCTTCTTTGATTGGGTTTTTTTTTTTTTTGGTTATGTTGTTGTTGTTGTTGTTCGTTCCGGCTAGAGGATAGGGGTTCTCAGCCAGTTAGAAATTTCTCCTCTCTCGGGGATGGGGGAAATTTATGGTATCTCTGAAATTGAGAGGATGGGGGGGGGGGGGGGGGGGGAAGGAAGACAATTTTCAGATCACAGTCTGACAAGCTCAAACTGTTGAAATATTTCTACAATGTGGAAAGATCAGTACTCCAAAGTTTAAGCCTCATTTCCCTACTGCTCACCCTCTTTGAGACACTAAAATCCCTCTCCCTGTAATACTGAAGATTGTGAATTATATATTTCTGACTAAAGAAGGGGTTCTCGAATTATATTTCTGAATAGTTCCATATTATAGAATAGTTCTACAGGATTGAAGCTTAGAGATGCTCTTTGATTAACGCATCACAGGTTTCACAAAACTTTACCACATTCACCAGGTCAGAGCAAGTCCGATGAAATGTTCACTGGCATTATTTAATCCTGACAATTAAGGTATCAGATTCACCAGCTGGTAACATCACCTATACTAAGATGTAATATGGCATTATCTTTGTTATTTTCGTAGTTGAAGCACATAATCATTTGTTCACAATATCTAACTCTATCATATTCTACACGCAGCATTTCGCCAATGTTCTCAACTTCATGATATTCTACACGTGATACTATGACGATTCTAAACTCTCTTTTGCATCTGCAACACGTGGTCAACTAATTCCTTGTCTGCATTCTTTGCACAAAGTCTCAAATGTATCAGATCTTCAACGTTCTACGCAGTACTAAAATAAACACTTTTCGAACTTGAGACAGTTTCTGTCTGTCATAAAACTTAACTCTCGTTCTAAACTGATCTCCTGAATATCTGTTGCTCTAATTGTCCTTCTGTTCCATCTGCTTTACCTAAGTCTTCTTTCTCTCTCGTGTCTTCTCTGATGTGTGTTCTCCTTCTGCTGTTCTTCTCTAATTGTCTGTCCTCTTCTTCTCTTGTCTGGACTGGTCTCTATTCACTGACCGTCCTTGTTCATCCGTTTTCGTGCTGCCCCTCTCCAACTGCCCCGTGTCTTATATGTCGTAAGTCAATTGTCCATTAGGTCACGCCTCTAAATATTTAATTGGTCAGCTGGCCGAGTTAGTCACTCCTTTATTTCAAAACCGTGTGAAATAGCGTCCTAAGATTAGCAAGCTAATACATGTCAGTATGCGTCAAGTCATTATCTTGCACTTTCATGTCGGAGGTTTTATTGTGTGCTCGCTTTTCATTGTGTCTGTCTCTTCTATTCGTTTTTTCTATTTTGTTTACTTGTATCAGCGTCCAGTCATATAGTGTCACGAAAATTTGTTTTCTCTACCTTGCTCTAATTTTCATATTTACTTTTTATGTTACTATTAGATGTTACTATCGTGCCTGCAATATACTGAAATCATATCCATAATCACATTCATAATCATATTTATTATCATATTCATTAATAATAATAATACTATAATCATTACTTACGCGGCCATGCTATCCCCTCCTTTTCATCCTGGCGGAAAAAAGAGGGAGGGGGAGAATTCCTGATCGTTTGAGAACCCTTGAACTAGAATTCACTGATTGTTTGAGAACCCTTGAACTAGAATTCACTGACCTTGGTTATTACTTCGCGGAAGATGATTTTTTTGTTTCTTCTATGGGGTTGTTGTGACCGCGACTGTAGGTTATGATGCTTTTTTTTCCCTCACGCCTCCGAGGCAGGGAAAATAATAGAGGTTGATGCACTTCCATTTCACTGCAATGAGAGGGAGAGAGAGAGGAGGGGGAGGAGAGAGAGGGAGAGAGGGAGAGGGAGAAATATGTGTATTTATTTATTTATATTTTTTATTGTGAAATTATTTCACAAGAGCGCGCTCCGCGGAGACGAGAGCCAGTGAGGTCTATTGTACAAAGTGTGTCCGGTAAGTAATGAGGCTGATTCCATAAAATTCGATTTGTTCAAGATATACTTGCATATTGTTAAAATTCCTCGAAATAACATCATTGAGCATCAATACACCGCTGTCAGCAGTTCTGCCACGCATCTTAGCTCGTCTGGAAGTCTTGAATAGGGATTTCCTTCAAAGCTTTCGTCATGACAGCTTGCACGTCATTAACAGTCCCAAAATGGTGGCCTTTCAAGGTTTATTTGAGCCGGGGAAACAAAAAGAAGTCAACTGGGGCCATGTCCGGGCTGTAGGGAGGTTGCCACCGAGTTGCAACGTTTCGTTTCGCCAGAAATTCTCTCACTAGCAGCGACGCATGGCTCGGTGTATTGTCGTGGTGAAGAACCCAGGTGTTGGTGATCTCCAGGTGGACTCGTGCCACTCTGTTCTTAAGCCGTTTTAAGCAATTCCATGTAAAATGCTGCGTTGACCATTTGACCGGATGGTACGAACTCCTTATGGGCAACATCTTTAGATTAAATCTTCGAATTGCACATTTCATGGGCGCCCTGAGCGTTGTTCATCATCGTTGTTCCCTCTTTATTCGTTGAACGTCTCGTGTCACACAAACACTTGCTCTTTCGATAAAGCTTCCTTCCTGTAGGCTTTATATATCATAGCAAGCGTCTCGGTCGTGGATTTTTAAAAGTTTAGCACAAAACTTTATCGCTGCTCGACATTCCTCTGCATTTTGTCCGTTACGCGACGGTTAAACAGCTGTCAACTTCGCAAGCGATCCGCACTCTGTAAAAGCTCAGAGCCAAATGACGAGATATTGATCTTTTACGTAACATCCTTCACTAACCCTTCAGGCCTGGCGAATCCGCCCCCCCCCCCCCCGCCCCTGCTGATTGGCAGAATAAAATAGATCTCATCTGTTACCGGACACATCTTGTATTTTGTCCGACCCATCCTGGTTGCTAAACAATGGGTGTGGTTTAAGAGAAATGGGAAATATGGCCTCCAAAATATTGGGAAATAATTAAATCAGCCCGAACGGCGAAACACAAGGGAATGCATAGCCCACATTGTGTAACACTGACGAGGATGATCAAGGATTAATCGACAGAGTTTGTAGAGTATTTAAATCAAAAGATCATCTGATGTGTTTTGATCTAAGTCAGATATTGTCTCCTATGGTTAGTGTAGGTCAACTTTTCGCTGTAGCGGTATATTGGATATAGACGTCAACCCTACCACTGTTTTGGCTGTCGGCGCCCATGATTTTGTGCTCACAATCGAGTTGTTATAAACTTACTCGCTTTGAATGAGTGACTGGCTAAGTCCGTGTACGGAAGTGCACACCGAACGTCCGGAGAACTTGACTACTGGTTGAATGTGTGTAAGATTTAAGGAGAGAATGGATTGATACTTGAGCCGGGCGGATATGTATGCCCGTTGCTGCTCATCTTGAAGTTTTGTTATAATGGAAAGCTTGGACTCTAGACATGTTTTGTCGTATGAATTTTTCAACAGTTGTATGGCTTTAAAGATCAGTCCCAGTTCAACGGCCAGAATACTGCTTGGCCGATCTAGTTCGTGTTTATTTTGATACGTACCGCGATATATCTCCTACCCATCAAGTCATCATCATCAAGTTCCATATATTAAATATCCTGTGTATATTGTTAACAACTCGATAAGACAGATGAGCAAACAACAACCTGTCTCATGGGTGATCAGAAAAAGAAGGTGGACGCATGTCAGTCATGTGATGAGACAAAACAATCAGAGAATCCCAAAACAAGCGATCAGTTGGAACACAACAGACCGAAGAAAAAGAGGTCGATCACGTGAAACTCTAAAGAGGTTACTGTTAAGAGAGGCCACATTAGTAGGCATAAAATTCCTTGTTGAGGTTGAAAAGCTCGCCGAAAACAGGAAAACTTGGCGAACTACTATGCAAGCCCTATGTGACATTTAGCGACAAGGGAAGGATGTAAGATATGTATTGTTAGAACTAGATTTGACTGATTTATTCCATCGTGTGATGTCTTTCGCAAATGTATGCAAGAACTTGGGATGTCTGATCAATGTCTAGCTGCATCAGACACAAGCTACCAATCCTGCAACAAGACTGTCAACATTTGTGCCACCACAAAAGTGGTACCCTTACATTACATCCACGAACCATTTTTTTTTCAGCTTGGTAGTTACTGACCACCAAGTTATACCAAAAATCGATAACTGTTTTTATTTAATATTTGGCCAATATAAATACTGTATATTGATATCAGACTGATAAATTTCCGTGAATCACACCACAATAAGCCTCGTGAACCACAGGTGTGTAATCACTTGTATAGATTACCCGTTTTTTAAAAAAATCTCAAGCGTAACGTTGAGTTGAACGATAAATCTAAAAGAAAAAACAACATCCGAGTGGTTAGTCGGTCTCTTTGCCCAAACACGCTTCTCCACATTAAACTAAATTGTAACCCTCCGATTTAACTGTAGTCGCGGAGAGGAGATAAAGCGAAATAAGTCCAAGACAGCGCAATAATAAATTATTACGCTTTCGCCCCACATATTCGTAATAACTTGGCAACCAGAACCGGCAGATATATCCAGATAATTTCCACTCTGCATAAATATCTGAGCCCGGTGGGATGGGACACAACTATTTCACAATCTGCATAATACACGCTTCTCCGAACATCGACTGCTTTGGCTTAATGAATATTTCATATCGTGCCCAAATAGTTCTGGCATTTTCGCCAGCAACTTTTACGGTTACGCCGGCGTTAGGGATCATCTAGGCAAGTCCAGGAACCAGGCTAATGGCAGACTCGTTCTGATGAATCGCGGCGAATGTAGGTCACTGGGTCAGCGCACTGGGCATAGCGGGTTTTGCTGCAACACTTTTCATGGGCTCCGCTCCACAACGTGTGAGCATTTTCTCGCTTTCATGACCCAGAGAGCCCAGACTTTGTGTAATCTCACTGACACCGGTTCGGCGGTCGGAGAAGATGGCGGGATGTTGGGCCAGCCGGTCCAGTTTTTCACCTTTTTCGCTGTTTCGATTTAAACCCTTTGAAGTAACATTAGACTGAGTAACATCTTAAGCCCGAATAAAACTCGAATGTTACAGCTGGAATATCTAAAAATATTGCCGTAACATTAGTCTGTAGAACGTAAATGAGGGGGGAAAAAACCCCAGAAGATTAGTTTAGCGATCAATAACACTCAGATAATATTACTGTATTCAAGAGATTTACGAAAGCGATGTTTAGGCGCAGACTGGCAGTCTAGACACTGAGATAACAAGAACCAGAACAACGAATGAACTTTTTCGTCATAGGGTCAAGACAGACAGACAGCCTGAGACAGACAGACAGACGGCCACAGACGGACAGACAGACAGCCAGAGAGACAGATAGACAGCCAGAGACCGACGAAGAGACGGACAGACAGAGAAACAGATAGCCAAAGATAGACAGATAGATAGACAGACAGGCAGACAGACAGATAGATAGATAGATAGATAGATAGATAGATAGATAGATAGATACGGCAATCTTTGCTGCTCTTAATATACTTCCTATTTCTGTTTGTGTTAGACTGTTCCGTCAAATCATTCTCTCCTTTATCCCTCTTATATTCTCCCTCCCCGCCTCTACTCGACCCTTCTCATTTTATAGTTTTATCTCGTCAAAAGGCCTCATTTTTCTTTTTCTTCATCAATAATGTTGCGAGTGTTTCTACTTTCCATTCTATTACCAGTCTCTTATCACCGTTCTCCTCTGTATCATCTATTCTATTTCTGATATCCTGTCTATATAATTTCCCGGTGTGTCTCTCTCTCTCTCTAGCGCTAACGTCGACGGCTTATTGGCCATTCACAATCGACCCACTGCCAGTTATCGCAAGCGGTGCGCATTTCCGTGCCCATATATGGTCACAACCGTGCACAGTCATTGACGTGGACACTTCTATAAAGGAAAGTCCGTAGTCAGCATCCGATGACAGAAGCCAGCCAGAGTTCGCAACCATTAAATTGTGACGAACACCTGCCGGGAGGATTCCCCGAACATGATGCTAATTTTAACAAGGGAACCACCAGCTCTAAATAATTAGGGATGTAAATCACACTAGTTTGCGTATATCCGATATATCCAGTTTGTTGTGGGATTTATGCCATCGATTACTTTCTTTCATCATTTGAGAGAGAGAGAGAGAGAGAGAGAGAGAGAGAGGATATTTCTTTGTTCACGGTATGATGTTTCCTCTGTCTTGCTATCGATGACCAAAGCTGTGATTTGCTGCAGGATTTTGGAAAGAATTCATCGTTTCGAGGCTGTGTCTAAAAGTTTCCGGATTGATCTGAAGTAGACAGACAGACAGACAAGTAAGCAGGGAACTATCTGCCTAGCAGCTTGAGCGATGAACTGTTCACGTGGCAAATTACGTGATGAAAAGGAAAAAAAAGTGGGGGAAAAGGGGGCGGGGGGAAATCAGAGACCTATAGCTGACATGCTAGCGTCAAATGATCAAGACCCTGTCTCACCTCTCCGTTGGTGTCCCCAGTAACTGACAGCCTGGCTAACAGGGCAAAGATCACTGTAGTCACTATGGTGGTGGAGTCTGCCAAGGAAGCATAGCACCCCCACCCCACCCCACCCCCGCTTTTTATCCCCAGTCAGGGACTGAAGGAACAGCGGCCACATCCCGCCCCCAGGCCCTCACGATGTATCTCCACCTCATCGGCAGCAGAGAACTTTCTGTTATAGTCAGAAGAAGAAGAAGAAGAAAAGATGAAGCAGAAGAAGAAGAAGAAGAAAAGAAGAAGAATTTTTGTTTGATTGAATATTGTACTTTGGTATATGTACTCTCTTTGTTCTTTCTGGCAACACATTCATTTTCTAATACCCATCTACTGTCCAAGTACGATTTCTTGCTTGGACTGTTTTAGAAGTAAAACTGATGGCTAGAAATACCAGCCTGTTTGTTTCAAGTTGTCCTTCAAACTTGGTTTAAAGGTTAATAAAAGGGGAAAAAATGCTTCAGCAAGGGTTCGATGATGATGATGATGATGATGATGATGATGATGATGATGATGATGATGATGATGATGATGATGATGATGATGATGATGATGATGATGATGATGATGATGATGATGATGATGATGAAAATGAGTGTTGTTTGAGAAGATGCAGCTTCAGTGCTTGACTATCTCCTCTTTCTCTCTCTCTCTCTCTCTCTCTCTCTCTCTCTCTCATCGTGATCCATCACAAAGTGAAACCTTCAACCCGCAATGTCAAAAAAGAATTATTACTCAGCAGGACATAGGGACTGATATCTTTTTTCTTAAGTTCATTTAGAATTCCTTACGTTTTTATTATTGCATTTTATTTCTTGCCCTTTTCTTTTGTACCTATTTTTCTAATTCTTGTTAACTTTCTATAGGCCCTTGCAGTTTGTGAGTTGTATCTGTTTGTGTATGAGAACTATATACTTAATTACTCCACTTGTTAGTGAATTCACATATTTCAGCGTTTAATTATTCAATAGTTAGGCATATCTCTCTTTCAATCTCCAATTATTTCAGATGGTGAATTGTGTACCAGTTGAAAGTTTAATATACAGAGTGTGTCTTTCTGTAGTATTTAAAAGTGTATTTACTTCAGTATTAAGTATAACAATAGGAGTTACTTTCACACCAATAACAGCAGACAGGAAAATAAAATGACCCCACCTACTGAAAAATGGTTACATAAAGAAGGACTTCGAATAGGCCATCGAATGTATATCACCTATCAGGTAAAATTCTTGCAGTAACACACATTCATTCATTCATTCATTCCTTTGCATGTCCCTTGCGGAACTTTGCCTCCCAAACAGCACTCCTGTAGGCTTCTCGGTTGTGAGCAAGATGGCCTGCTGCTGATGCATCCATTTCCAGATCATCAACGATGTCTTGCAGCCATCTTCGTTTCGGTCTTCCTCTTTTTCTTTTTCCCATTATGTATCCTTCCAATACGGCCTTCTCTAAATTATCATGACGTTTAATGTGTCGAAAATATTTAAGTTTTCTCTCTTTAATCCTCTTTACTAGCCAGCCTTCTTCAATATTAAGCTCTTGTAGTATAGATATATTTGTTCTTTTTTGTGTCCACGATATTTGGAGAACTCTTCTATAGCATTTACATTCAAAGGCATTTATGTGCTTCTCAGCTGTTTTGTTAAGTGTCCAGGTCTCACAGGCATATGTTGCGATGGGAAAGATGCATGCCCTTAAAAATCTTATTTTTGTGGTTCTGTCTGCTCCTCTCCACAGATTCTTTATTTGTTTTACTTTCTGAAGAGCAATAGATGTCCTCCTTTTAATTTCCCGCATAGTATCTCCATTATTAGTTAGTAGTGATCCAAGATATTCAAAACTCTCCACTTCTTCCAGTTTTTCCTCACTGATACATATTTCAGTTGCCTTGTTTGTTTTGTCATGTAACACACATATTAAATAAAAATTTCCACATTTTTGGCTTCTCTGAAAGCCGTTTAAATAGGAACATAACCGATGAAGATATTAGAATTAACGGTTTTAACCTGATCCGGCGTGACTCAACCAGGAAACTAGAAACAGGTCTAGTAATGTCTGTCTCCACAACTATCCAGTTTAGTCGTAGAGAAGACCTCGAATCACCAGAGGTAGAGTGTATTTGGGCGGAAGTTAAATTGCCAAACCAGAGTCCATTAGTTATTAGACTTTTGTACCGTAATCCAGATGCATCATCACTGTGGTATGATCACTTCACGACTATGATAGATGAGGTTTCAATGTTTAAGTTCAAAGATATTATCATTCTTGGAGATTTCAACATAGATTTAACACAACCAAATCCAACTTGGAGCAATACTATATTATCCTACAATTTTTGCCAAATTGTCACCAAACCTACTAGAGTAACAGAAGTATCATCCACATTATTAGATCATATATATGTAGCCCACCCAGAAAATATCATTGAATGTAACATCCCTCATACTTGGTTGAGTGATCATTACCCAGTCTGCTGTACGTGGACAATAAAGGGGTATAAACTTCCTAAACACAATCACACCAGTATGAAATTTAGAAGCTTCAGAAAATGTAACTTAGAATTACTCCTTAATGATCTGCGAGCATCTTCACTTACACACGTGTATCAACTAACTGACCCTGATGAGGCAATAGAATATTGGCTAAAGATCTTCAGAGATGTATTAGACAAACATTACTTTAGGAATCTGGTACAGAATAAATCGGACAGTAAATCAATTTGGAAAGCCATAAATACCCTATCAAACAAAGGAAGGAATTTGACTTTCAAGCCAGCAGTCATGCATACACTAGGGCACATATCAGTATTCATTTCAGAGAAGAAATCAACGTTTTTAAATCATCAATACCAGCTCCTGTATG
Organism: Achatina immaculata; assembly: GCA_009760885.1. Classification (NCBI taxonomy): domain Eukaryota; kingdom Metazoa; phylum Mollusca; class Gastropoda; order Stylommatophora; family Achatinidae; genus Lissachatina; species Lissachatina immaculata. The sequence continues at coordinate 21,261,453 of CM019696.1, forward strand.
CGACTTACATGAACTACAAACATTCCTTGACAGCAGATGTACTGATTTTAAACAGTTACACATTCCATTCTTAACAGTCAGTGAAAGTCACAGTTATCTCTTAGCCTTAAAAAAAAACAATACAGCTGGGCTTGATGATATTAGTAATAAGATCATACGTTATGCTATACCTGTCATTTCACATACACTAACATACATTTACAATCAGTGCATTGCAAAATGTTATTTCCCCGAGGCTTTTAAAACTGTTAAGGTGTATCCTCGCTTTAAATCTGGCTCATCCAACAATCTTACCACCTATAGACCAATATCCATATTATCGTCATTATCAAAACCACTCGAAAAACACATACACAAAATAACTCTACGACGCATGCAAGAGAACAATTTACTCATAGACAGTCAGTCAGGCTTTAGACCCAATCATTCCTGCCACACAGCTCTTACCAAAATGACAGAAAACTGGTTAGTAAACATAAATGACGACAGACTATATAGTTATCTTTGTCCACTTTAAAAAGGCATTTGATATGACTGACCACAATATTTTTGTAAGAAAAATAACGATTTATAAATTGTACCCTGACCTAATAAAATTAATTGCATCATTTCTTTCAGACAGACAACAGGTAGTATTCTTCAACAATTCTCTATCAAATTCTGCTGTAGTTGACACTGATGTTCCGCAAGGTTCTATTCTAGGCCCGTTGCTCCTTACTATCTATATCAATGATCTTCCACTTCATCTTAAACACTCTTCTTATGACCTTTTTGCCGATGATTGCACAGTCTACACCGGTGACTACTATTGTGTTAATCTAGAATCAACTCTTCAGGTCGAGTTATACAATTTAATTAGATGGAGCAAAAACAATGGCATGATTATAAACACAGATAAAACAAAATCAATGCTCATAACAACAAGACAGAAACTACAAAAACGCAACAAAAACAACACTTCGGCACAGCACGGAATCATCACAGATAGAAAATGTTAGCGAGCACAAAACACTAGGTCTTATTATTGACCAATATCTGACCTGTAACTCTCATGTGCAAGGTCTAACAAAACTCATCGCACAAAAGTATACCAGTTAGTCAAAATTAAACACTTCATCGATCAAGACACAAGGAAGACATACTTCATTCATTCATTTGCATGTCCCTAGGGGAACTTTGCTTCCCAAACAGCACTCCTGTAGGCCTCTCGGTTGTGAGCAAGATGGCCTGCTGCTGATGCATCCATTTGCAGATCGTCAACGATGTCTTGCAGCCATCTTCGTTTTGGTCTTCCTCTCTTTCTTTTTCCCATTATGTACCCTTCCAAGACGGTTTTCTCTAAATTATCATGACGTTTAATGTGTCCAAAATATTTAAGTTTTCTCTCTTTAATCCTCTTTACTAGCCAGCCTTCTTCAATATTATGTTCTTGTAGTATGGATATATTCGTTCTTTTTTGTGTCCACGATATTTGGAGAACTCTTCTGTAGCATTTACATTCAAAGGCATTTATGTGTTTCTCAGCTTTTTTGTTAAGTGTCCAGGTCTCACAGGCATATGTTGCGATGGGAAAGATGCATGCCCTTAAAAATCTTATTTTTGTGGTTTTGTCTGCTCCTCTCCACAGATTCAGGAAGACATACTACATATCACATATACAAACACATTTAGATTATTGCTCAACAGTTTGGGATGGTTGCTCAGTGTCAAATACAAAGAGGCTTTGCTTACTCCAAAAGCGAGCAGTAAAGCTTATTAGTGACAAAGATCAAGCACAAACTACTAACCAGCACAAACGTATCAAAATACTGCCTCTTAAGAACATGTTCCTCTTCAACAAAGCCAAGTTAGTACATACAATTCTTTCACGGCATGCCCCGCCTTTATGGAACCTGTTTAAATTTAGCCCAAAGTGCAGCCAATGCTTGAATAACATATGTCTTTCAAAACCTAGACTTGATCTTTACAAGAAAAGCTTTAGTTATTCTGCTGCTCATCTTTGGAATACCCTCCCATCTTGTATAAAAAAAAAATAAATTATACTCCTTCCTACAACTACAAACTTTCCCAATATCTATTTGATGTCGACTACATCCCTCCATGAATCATAAAACTTAAAAGTTATCTTAAACTGCTTTTACATATACCCAATACAGTTAATTGTTTATTCTGAATAGTCCCGAAATTTTTGTTTAGTAGATAGTCATGTATATATGTATGTAGTTACTTCTGTACTGAGTGAATGGATAAGAGCGAAACGTAAATGTTATATTTTATTTTATGTCTCCAGCTTCAATGTTAATTATGTTTGTTACATGAACAGCATATTTGTAGAATGTCTGGAATAGAGTGAAAGATCTATGATAAAGGGCAGAATGTCAGACGGGCCTGCGTGCCCAATTCTTAACCCTTTTGTAATAACGATAAATCTCTCTCTCTCTCTCTCTCTCTCTTTCTCTCTCTCTCTCTCTCTCTGGTCCGTGCCAATCAGCCTTTGGTCGTTTTGGACTCTGTTCTATGCCCCTGTTTTTGTCCATCAAGTATTTTGATTCATTGTCTTCCTCTGTCTCTTTCTTCCTTCCAGTCTTCTTGTTTTTAAGTGCTCCAATTTGCCTCTTCTAAAAACATGGCCTACAAATCTGGACTGCCGTGTTCTGAGTTTTGCCACAGTTTCTCTTGTTTTTTTGCCCAGCCTCACTTAGAACCTCTTTATTTGTTTTCTTGGCTGTCCATTCTCATCAATTTTCTTATGAACAACATCTCCGCTGCTTCCAGTAGATCTTGAGAACTCTTTGTCCATGCTTTTCATCCATATAATAATAAGGGTTCAATGTAACACTGAATACCTTTCTGTCTGGTGGTCATCGACAGAGCTTTATTGTACAGTATGTTTTTTTCAAAGATATGCAAGATAAAATAAACAAGCTAACTCAGAATGCAAACAACATAGGACTAAAGATCAACGTAGGAAAGACAAAGTTAATGAAGCAAAATGTGAACAACAGAAATGTACTCAGAGTAGATAGCAAGTTAGTGGAGGAGGTCAACGAATTTGTATACCTTGGCAGCAGAGTAGTAGAAAATGGAGACAGCACAGAGGACATCAACAGCAGACTTACTAGAGCAAACCAGGCTTTTGCAATGCTGCAGAATATATGGAAATAAAAAAAAACTAAGCATAAATATGAAAATCAGGATATTTAAGAGTAATGTTCTAAGTGTACTACTCGATGGAAGTGAATGCTGGAAAATCACCAAAACAATAGAAAACAAGTTGAATTCTTTCCAGACTAAATGTTTACGAAGAATTAGAAAGATATTTTGGCCAAACACCATAAGAAATAACATCTTATTAGCAGAAATGCAGATGAAGCCATTGACAACAATTATTGAGGAAAGACGATGGCGATGGTTGGAACATGTGCTCCGAATGACTGACAACTCACTACCAAAAATAGCACTAAGATGGACACCACAGGGGAACAGAAGTAAGGGTAGACCAAAAGAGACATGGAGAAGAACAACAGAAAGAATGTTGAGCAATAGAGGGCTCACCTGGGCAAGAGCAGAAAAAAAGGCGAAGGACAGGCATTTGTGGAAAACCCTTGCAGAAGCCCCATGTGCCCTGGGCACTTAAGGTTCAGAGAGAGAGAGAGATGTTTTTTTTCAGTTTCTTAAATGCAGACTTGGCCTGGTCTATTCTGCTCCTTATTTCTGTTTCACATCTTCCGTCTTTTGTTATTATTGTTCCTAAATACTTGAATTTGTCCACTTGCTTTAATTCTGTGGCGTGTAAGTCCATGCTACATTTTCGTTATTTTTTTGTTTTTGTTTTTGTTTGTTTTTGATATGGCCATGACTTCTGTCTTCTTATTATTTAAACTAAGTCCCTTCTCCTCACTTTTTTCTAAGATTTTGTCTAAGGCTTGTAGCTCTTCTTTGCTTTGGGCTATTAGTACCGTCTCATCTACGTATCTTAGATTGTTTAGGTTGTATACTTCCACTGCTATCCCAGACATGACTTCAATGTGTCTCATAATCTTTTTGCTATAGAGGGAGAAAAGTTCAGGGGATGAAACACATCCTTGCCGTACTCCTATTTTTATGTTTTGATACTCTCCTATTTGATTATCAATCCTGGTTGCAGCTATTTTTATTTGTTTCCAACATAGCTGTTTTATGATTCTCAGGTCTTTTCCATCTATATTTATGTCTTTTAACATCTGCATGACTTCTTTGTGTTTTACTTTATCAAATGCTTTGCAGTAATCTATAAATCATAGATACAGATCTTTTTTTCAATTTCTATGTCCCGTTCTATTAGTTATTGTCTGATATATATCTCTTGCATTACTTGTGCCTTTTCCTTCACTGAATCCACATTGTTCTTCTGCAATATCTGGTCTTATCTTACTCCTAATTCTCCCCATGATTACGCGAAGCAAAATTCTTGTTATGTGACTCATAAAACTGATAGTCCTTTGATCTTCGAACTCTACTGATCCGTATTTTTTGGGCAAGGCTATACATTTTGATGCTAGAAAATTATCTGGAATGTATCAAGTATTGTAAATGTCATTGGTCAGTTTTGTTACTATTTCTATTCCGAATTCTCCTATTGCCTTTATTTCTTCTTTTGTTATGTTATCTGGTCCTGATGTTTTGTTGTTATGTTACCTGGTCCTTGTGTTTTGTTGTTATGTTACCTGGTCCTTGTGTTTTGTTGTTATGTTACCTGGTCCTTGTGTTTTGTTGTTATGTTACCTGGTCCTTGTGTTTTGTTGTTATGTTACCTGGTCCTTGTGTTTTGTTGTTATGTTACCTGGTCCTTGTGTTTTGTTGTTATGTTACCTGGTCCTGGTGTTTTGTTGTTATGTTACCTGGTCCTTGTGTTTTGTTGTTATGTTACCTGGTCCTGGTGTTTTGTTGTTATGTTACCTGGTCCTGGTGTGTTGTTGTTATGTTACCTGGTCCTGGTGTTTTGTTGTTATGTTACCTGGTCCTGGTGTTTTGTTGTTATGTTACCTGATCCTGGTGTTTTGTTGTTATGTTACCTGATCCTGGTGTTTTGTTGTTATGTTACCTGATCCTGGTGTGTTGTTGTTATGTTACCTGGTCCTGGTGTTTTGTTGTTATGTTACCTGGTCCTGGTGTTTTGTTGTTATGTTACCTGATCCTGGTGTTTTGTTGTTATGTTACCTGATCCTGGTGTTTTGTTGTTATGTTACCTGATCCTGGTGTGTTGTTGTTATGTTACCTGGTCCTGGTGTTTTGTTGTTATGTTACCTGATCCTGGTGTTTTGTTGTTTTTCGTGTGGCGCATAGCGTCTTCCACTTTTCTGTTAATATATATGGTTCGTTGTTATTACTCTCTATATTTACCTCTTCCCTCTCATCGTAATAAAGTTCTCTTGTGTATTCCTCCCATCTCCTCAGTATTTCTCCGCTATAAACGATGATACTTCCTTGCTTTGACTTTAAACAGCCTGTCTTATGCTATTTTCTTCTTCCCGTTAGTCCTTCAGTGTTCTTATACATGTCGCAGTTGTCATCTTGATGATGGCCATTCTATTTCCCTTCATTTCTAGGTCAGCCATTTTTCTTCAGCTTCGTTACATTAATTCCTGATTGTGTTGTTCATCTGTTTGTCTCTGGTCGGTTCGCTTTTAAAACATTCTTCTTCTGTCCATCATTTCCAGTACCTCGTTTGCCATCCATGGCTACTTTGCTTTTCGCTTTTTGTGCCTTTAATATCTCCCTGGATGTCTGCTGGATAGATTCCTTCAGCATGCTCCACTGTTCATCGACTGTCTCATTTTTTTTTCTATGGCACTATACCTCTTCCTTATTATTGTGCTATACTGTTCTTGCAGACCATGGTCTCTTTTCAGCTGTACCTTTTCAATCCTTCTCTGTGCTCTTAGTCTCTTCATTCTGACCCTTAATCTTCCTTCTAGCAACGCTTGGTCAGTGTTACAATCTGCTTCTGATCTCGTTTTCACAGATGTTAATGAGTTTCTAAATCTCTTGTTGATCATGATACAGTCTGTGTTTTCTTATCCTGTGATTCCCATGTCCATAGCCTTCTGGGTTGTTACTGGAACCATGTGTTTCCAACTATCATCCTATTGTTTTCACCCATTCTATTAATGTATCTCCCATTTCGCTTCTTTTCCCGAGTTCGTATTCTGCTACTGCTTCCCCATCTTGATATTTCCCTGCTTTTACATTTAAATCTCCTTGCGATATGTTGACTTCATATATTTCACACTGGCTCATTGCTTCATCCACATTCTTGGTTTATGGTTTATGGTCTGTGTCATCATCCCTCCACTCCGGGTATGTCCATAGGTTCTCAGACCCCCCCCCCCTCTCGACATATCTATCAGCGTCCTGTGGCTGATAGTGCCTGTCTTGTGATGCTTGACAAGTTGTCTCCCATGCCCAGTATGCCTCTCGTTCCTGGTCGTGCCGATCTGTGTTCCTGGCTCTCTCTAAGTAGCTATGTAGATTCACTGCCCTCGAAGTCCCCCCCCCCACTCTGCCTATCCCTCTGAGTGAGTTAACAATATCAGCTCGATCCAGTGGTTGTCCGTGTGCAATGATGGAAGAGTCATCCAGTCTATCAGCTCTCTCATTTCCCAGGATTCCCACATGGCCAGGAGCATAGATGAAGGTGACTCTGGGAATCCTTGATCTCTGCAGTGACTCAAGCCACTGCCTGCGTACAGAACCTGCCTCCACCTTCCGGACTATACTCATTTAATCACTTGGTACGCAGACGCGGGTGTAGTCTTGTAACTCCTGCCATCCACATTCTTATAAAATTCCTCCGTCTGTCGCCATACAATCTGCTGTTGGTGAGTATATCTAGATTAAGTTTATGATCTCATCACCTCCACTAAATGGCGAGTACTCGCTCGCTTTATCTCCATGTGATTCCTCTTCTTTACTCTGCATTGAAAGGGAATACAGAGACATCCAGTGTTTGCCAACTTCTCTGTTTCTAAGCACATCCCATGCTCAGCCAAGACTTACGATTTGCCGATGACCACCATAAAAGGACAACTTTTTTTCTGCCACTGAATGCAGGAGATGCTGATTGGCTGCTCTCCAGGAATGACTAAAGCCAAGAACAAGTTAACCAATCAAAACAGACCAAAGTTCTAGCCATTGTTTTTATTGGTGTGTCCTAAGAAATGAATAAAACTCTCATTTACCTCCTTTTTTTTTGTTGACGTAGACAATTGGGAAACAATGTAAAGTTTCAGACCACGTGGTTGTGGGAAACCCCCGAAAATATGCGCATGAACATGATATCATAGGTCACTGCGCATGTGTTTTTGCCATTGTTTGAAGAAGGAAAAAAGAGGATAAACAGATGAACCTGAATCCGTGCACGTTGTTTGTGTTCTCTGCACATGCCGGGGGCTGAGCAACCTAAACACAGGGCCTGACTGTTTCCAGAAAAATTGTTTCAAATTTAGATAACGGCCATATTTTATGCGGTAAAAATCCCCGAGTAACTCATGTCTCTACTGACGTCCGTGGCCATGCCAACGGAAGCCAACATATGTCAATCACTTCCGGTTTAACAGCCGACACACCCACGTCTTGGACGTCATTGTTCCAAATGTTGCGAGATTAAGATGTGAGCTGGTCCGAACAATGATAATGATAATGATGATGATGTTGATACTAAGGATTGTTCTGATACGGTACCATGGACGGTGTGTCTGAGGGCGAAGTGAGCAGAATGTCATGAATATAAAGTATTGTGTTTTTTTCTAATGAATATAAAGTACTGTGGTTTTTCTAATGAATATAAAGTATTGTGTTTTTTCTAATGAATATAAAGTACTGTGGTTTTTCTAATGAATATAAAGCATTGTGTTTTTCTAATGAATATAAAGTACTGTATTTTTCTAATGAATATAAAGTACTATGTTTTTCTAATGAATATAAAGTACTGTGTTTTTTCTAATGAATGTAAAGTACTGTGTTTTTCTAATGAATATAAAGTACTGTGGTTTTTCTAAGGAATATAATGTACTGTGTTTTTCTAATGAATATAAAGTAATGTGTTTTTCTAAGGAATATAAAGTACTGTGTTTTTCTAATGAATATAAAGTACTGTGGTCTTTTTAATGGAAGAATAGCAGAGTAGTTGTTACGGGTATTTGTATTTTGAATCCTGTACTCTTGGATCTTGGATCTTTGTCACTGCCGACGTACATGTTCGCAGACTGCTTTCCCTTTCCACGATTCATTGTTAAAGATTATGATTGAGGCTTCCCTCCAACCTCTCCCACATCCACCCACCCCCACCCCCAACACACAGACACAAATACATATAAGCGCACAATTTAAACCGGGTCAAGACTGCACTGTTGTAATGTGAAAGAAACATTCATCAACATAACTTACTTGTATGCCCTAAACTAGACGAAGTGCGAACAAAACTGCTTACAAGACTTTACAACTGTCTGCATGCCAAAGCTGAACAATTACCTTTTACAACTTTCGTTATTCCAAGGCCGAACAACTACAGCTTACCATTGTCCGGGCTCTGAGGTTGAATAACTACAGCTTACCATTGTCCGGGTTCTGAGGTTGAATAACTACAGCTTACCATTGTCCGGGTTCTGAGGTTGAATAAATACAGCTTACCATTATCCGGGTTATGAGGTTGAATAACTACAGCTTACCATTGTCCGGGTTCTGAGGTTGAATAACTACAGCTTACCATTGTCCGGGCTCTGAGGTTGAATAACTACAGCTTACCATTGTCCGGGTTCTGAGGTTGAATAACTACAGCTTACCATTGTCCGGGTTCTGAGGTTGAATACTACAGCTTACCATTATCCGGGTTATGAGGTTGAATAACTACAGCTTACCATTGTCCGGGTTCTGAGGTTGAACAACTACAGCTTTCTGTGTTCCAAGGCTGAACAATCAGTTTGCAATTGTCTATATTCCAAGGCTGAACAATCACAGTTTGCAGCTTTCTATATTCCAAGGCTGAACAATCAGTTTTCAATTGTCTATATTCAATGGTTTAAGGCTGAACCTACAGCAATAACAAACAGAGACAACGACAACAATATTAAATACAGACAACGATAATAACAATAAACAGATACAACTATAGCAATAACAGACAGAGACAATGACAATCAGAATAAACAGAGACAAGGAGAACAAAAACAAACACAGACAACAGCAGCAATAACAAAAAGATAACACTGACAATAACAAGAACAATAATAAACAAACACAGACAACCACAACATTAACAAACAAACACAGAAAACTACAACAATAACAAACAAACACAGACAACGACAGCAACACAGTGAACTACAACAATAACAAACACAGACAACTACAGCAATAACAAACGAACGCAGACAACTATCACAATAACAAACACAGACAACTACAACAATAGCAAACAAATACAGGCAACTCCAACAATAACGACACAGACAACGACAGCAATAACAAACACATACAACTACAGCAATAACAAACAAACAGAGACAACTGCAACAATAACAAACACTGACAACAGCCACAATAACAAACGTAGGCAACGGAAGTAATAACAAGCAAACACAGACAACTGATACAACGACAAACACAGACACATGTAACTACAATAATAAAAAAAATCCAGGAAAGCAAAGCTTTACAGCAGTGACTGTTCAGGTCTCTCATTGTACCAGACCAAAATAAACCCAAATAAAACCTCCCCACCGCTTTTAATGATAAGAAGAAACAGTCGGAGAATCCCAAAACAAGCTATCAGAGAATCCCAAAACAAGCTATCAGAGAATCCCAAAACAAGCCATCAGAGAATCCCAAAACAAGCCATCAGAGAATCCCAAAACATGCTATCATCAGAGAATCCCAAAACAAGCCATCAGAGAATCCCAAAACATGCTATCATCAGAGAATCCCAAAACAAACTAGCATACAATCCCAAAACAAGCTGCTGAGAATCCCAAAAACAAAACAAGCCATCAGAGAAACCCAAAACAAGCCATCAGAAAATCCCGCCCCCCTCCAAAAAAAAAAAAAAGCTACCAGAGAAACCCCAAACAAGCTATCAAGTGGAATACAACAGGCCGAAGAAAAGGAAGTCAAATACATGAAACTCTAAAGAGGACATTGTTAAGAGATGCCGGTTTAGTGGACATAACATTTCTTGACGAGGTTGAAAAGCTCGCCGAAAACAGGAAAACTTGGCTAACTACCATGCGAGCCCTGTGTGACATTTAGCGGCACGGGAAGGATGTAGGATGTAAGAAGACCGGTTCGAGGATGAAAGACTTAAAAAGATTTGGGTCAGGGATGTTAAATGTAAATTTTAACCCAAAAGTTTCATCAGTAGGCCATTTATCTAAGTTTACTTACAGGCCCTATTTGTTATACTTTTCTCTACACAGAGAAGTGTCTTCAAAGCAGGAGCATTTCCATAAGAAATTTCCACACACACACACAAACAAACAAATACACACACACACAATTCAGTATATTTCCACACACACACACAAACACAAATCAGGATATTTCCGAAAATAAGACGATGAAAAAAAAACCATGAGAATACGCGACGATATGGGACGTGTGTTTTATATAGAATACAGGAGGACATTTAGGAGTCCCAGGTGAAGTAATACGACTCCTGAAACAAATCCGTAAAATATGAGTCTGTCTCGTATACTGGTCTTTCATGGCGAAGGTCGGGGGTTCGAATCCGGCCGGCGGCACCCCAGTCACCCAGCTGTAGAAATGGGTACCCGCCTTCTTCTGGAGTTGGGGAAGGAAAGGCGGCCAGGCGTGATACTGACCATATCACCCTCTAGTGTGCTGACAGGTCAAGGAAAATATGGGCACTAACACCATATCCCTATGTGCCTCTAAGACATGACAGGGTTACCTTTACTTTTTTTTTTACTTACTCGTATATTATGCGGTTGATCACTTTACTTAAAACACCACACCCAATTTAAACAACAACAAACAAACACATACGCCATGTTTTCACTGCGAAGTGACGTAAGGTCTATATTTAGCATCTAATCTAAGTGCCGTGCCGCTTGGCGTAGGCGATCATTTCTCTCCACAATTCCCTGTCTTGCATTGATTATGAGATCCGCCGGTGACTTTCTTCCTAGCCACACTGACAACCAGCCCATCCAGTAACTTCTCTCTCTGTCTCTTCTTCCTTCAATTTTTCCGGTTGCCACAGTGTGTTCCAATTTTCCTATTCTCAGGAAAAGTCCTACAAATCTCGCTTGTCTGCCTCTGATCTTTGCTGTAATTTATATTTAGCTTACACTACGATTTAAAATTTGAACCTATAAAAATATGAATTAAACGGAATAAAAGCGGTTATTTTGTGCGTAGTTTTCTTAAAACAAAGTCACCTAAAAGGTGATATGTTTGTCCACAACTATGGACATATATGTACAATTTTATACGAAACAGCATCTACCCATCTTCGTCGGCCACAGTTCTCAGATACTAAGTGTCTTTTACTATCCGCTGTTAAAAACGTACGGTTTTATTTTTGAGCGTAAGTAGTTGTACTGGATTTAAAATACATAAAACCACTGATTTCATATTTATCATCCATTTACTGGCATCAACTTGCTGTATTCTTAAACATGACGGAATTCATAATCAGGTCACAAGCAGTTGTCTGCTCTTGGCGTAGGCATCACACTCACGGCCAGGAAGTCTTTGCCAACTTTAACACCGTGTGCGATCCCACCTGAGGCGACAGTGCAGGCCTGGCATCGAAGTCTCGTGCTCTCGCAGAGTGCCAGGTGTAAGTGCTGCTTGTCCGAGTTGCTGTTTGGAGGCCGCTGTTACACGAGGTTGACCAGGCCTGGGACGGTCATTCGTGGAGCCTGCTGCCTGAAATCGCTGGTGCAACCACACTGTAGTGGAACGGTCACAATGAAAGTGTCTGGCAACATCTCTGGTTGTCATTCCAGTGCCGAGCATACTTAACAGCCAGCTTGACATCTCTCGTATGGCAACAGTCGGAGCGTGACAAAAACATTAATCTCGGTGGAAACAAATGATGGCCTTTCACTAACGTAGGCTTGTCTAATATGTGTGCCAAGTGTGTGATTTGTCATTTTGTTGTTGTTTTTGTTTAAAAAGGCCATAAATTAAGAAAAAGTTGGTTTGCATCTGCTGTGTACCAAATCTAAAGTAAACACAATATCGCTAGGAAAATGTCACTACATTACCTGCCACACATGCATGTAGTCGGAGCTTGAAAACCGCTCACGTACATAAAACATTTCACCCTGTACTTCAGTTCCATCAAGCGGTGCATTTTTAATGGCGGCTAGTATACTTTAAAAGAAAATTCTCAAATCTAGAAAGATCGGCTTTTTCATGGATCAGTGTAAATCTACCTGTTTTCAGTATATTTCCACACACACACACAAACACAAATCAGGATATTTCCGAAAATAAGACGATGAAAAAAAAACCATGAGAATACGCGACGATATGGGACGTGTGTTTTATATAGAATACAGGAGGACATTTAGGAGTCCCAGGTGAAGTAATACGACTCCTGAAACAAATCCGTAAAATATGAGTCTGTCTCGTATACTGGTCTTTCATGGCGAAGGTCGGGGGTTCGAATCCGGCCGGCGGCACCCCAGTCACCCAGCTGTAGAAATGGGTACCCGCCTTCTTCTGGAGTTGGGGAAGGAAAGGCGGCCAGGCGTGATACTGACCATATCACCCTCTAGTGTGCTGACAGGTCAAGGAAAATATGGGCACTAACACCATATCCCTATGTGCCTCTAAGACATGACAGGGTTACCTTTACTTTTTTTTTTACTTACTCGTATATTATGCGGTTGATCACTTTACTTAAAACACCACACCCAATTTAAACAACAACAACAACAACAAAAAACAAACACATACGCCATGTTTTCACTGCGAAGTGACGTAAGGTCTATATTTAGCATCTAATCTAAGTGCCGTGCCGCTTGGCGTAGGCGATCATTTCTCTCCACAATTCCCTGTCTTGCATTGATTATGAGATCCGCCGGTGACTTTCTTCCTAGCCACACTGACAACCAGCCCATCCAGTAACTTCTCTCTCTGTCTCTTCTTCCTTCAATTTTTCCGGTTGCCACAGTGTGTTCCAATTTTCCTATTCTCAGGAAAAGTCCTACAAATCTCGCTTGTCTGCCTCTGATCTTTGCTGTAATTTATATTTAGCTTACACTACCGATTTAAAATTTGAACCTATAAAAATATGAATTAAACGGAATAAAAGCGGTTATTTTGTGCGTAGTTTTCTTAAAACAAAGTCACCTAAAAGGTGATATGTTTGTCCACAACTATGGACATATATGTACAATTTTATACGAAACAGCATCTACCCATCTTCGTCGGCCACAGTTCTCAGATACTAAGTGTCTTTTACTATCCGCTGTTAAAAACGTACGGTTTTATTTTTGAGCGTAAGTAGTTGTACTGGATTTAAAATACATAAAACCACTGATTTCATATTTATCATCCATTTACTGGCATCAACTTGCTGTATTCTTAAACATGACGGAATTCATAATCAGGTCACAAGCAGTTGTCTGCTCTTGGCGTAGGCATCACACTCACGGCCAGGAAGTCTTTGCCAACTTTAACACCGTGTGCGATCCCACCTGAGGCGACAGTGCAGGCCTGGCATCGAAGTCTCGTGCTCTCGCAGAGTGCCAGGTGTAAGTGCTGCTTGTCCGAGGTTGACCAGGCCTGGGACGGTCATTCGTGGAGCCTGCTGCCTGAAATCGCTGGTGCAACCACACTGTAGTGGAACGGTCACAATGAAAGTGTCTGGCAACATCTCTGGTTGTCATTCCAGTGCCGAGCATACTTAACAGCCAGCTTGACATCTCTCGTATGGCAACAGTCGGAGCGTGACAAAAACATTAATCTCGGTGGAAACAAATGATGGCCTTTCACTAACGTAGGCTTGTCTAATATGTGTGCCAAGTGTGTGATTTGTCATTTTGTTGTTGTTTTTGTTTAAAAAGGCCATAAATTAAGAAAAAGTTGGTTTGCATCTGCTGTGTACCAAATCTAAAGTAAACACAATATCGCTAGGAAAATGTCACTACATTACCTGCCACACATGCATGTAGTCGGAGCTTGAAAACCGCTCACGTACATAAAACATTTCACCCTGTACTTCAGTTCCATCAAGCGGTGCATTTTTAATGGCGGCTAGTATACTTTAAAAGAAAATTCTCAAATCTAGAAAGATCGGCTTTTTCATGGATCAGTGTAAATCTACCTGTTTTCAAGAAAGGAAAGGAACGAGTGTAGATGCACTCCTTTGACAAAAATGAACGTCAGAGAAAATGCTCTACTCAGACAACTCCCCGTGGGGTAGAGAAAAAGGAAAAACAAAACAAAAAAATAAGCTATAGCTTTATATGAGTATATACATTCACTTGAAAAATAAAATCTTAACAGGCGAGTACTACATTGTACGAACTCGTGCTCGACTAGTTCCGCCTCTCTTAGTTGACAATATAAAGTAGGCCACGAATAAATGTAGGGTGTATCACGATTCCATAGAATTTGGAATACAAATAATAATTCTCGTGATTCGATAATAGAATCCCTAAGCAAAAATCAATACACCTACAATCGTTTTTTTTTCCTTTTCCCCTCTCTGTATATTTTGTTTGAAAGGAAAGGAAGCCAAATAACTCCCCACGTTTCGCAATAAACATATGCACCTGTCATGCTAAGCGGGCAAATCAATGACAGAAAAATCTGCAAGCAAAGTATGTAGTGTGTCTTCGAACTGGACGGGATTAAAGGGTTAAAAGCGTTTCGACATTTCTTTGAAAACGTGACCATATGTACGGACTTTCGATTTGTTTATTAAGTTTGTTTAGTTCTCACGCATTTTGTCATTTCTTATTCTGCAGTGAAAGTTCTAGATACGTCATCTTTTTATCTTTGCTTTGCTCTGTTTTTAATGTAAATTCTCAGTTTGTTTTCTCGGAAACTGATTCGCTGAACAAACACACATACATACACACGCGCGCACATACATGTACGTACACACACTATCTTTTCCTCCTACTTTTCTCATTCTAACCTTATTATATCTGGCCACATTACTTTCTTGACGTCCTATTTTTATCTAGTCACATTACTTTCTTGACGTCCTAATTTTATCTAGCCACATTACTTGCTTGACATTCTAACATGACTTTATCTAGCCACATTACTTGCTTGACGCCCTAACTTTATCTAGTCACATTACTTGCTTGACATCCTAACATGACTTTATCTAGTCACATTACTTGCTTGACGTCCTAACTTTATCTAGCCACATTACTTTCTTGACGTCCTAACTTCATCTAGTCACATTACTTGCTTGAAGTCCTAACTTTATCTATCCACATTGCTTGCTTGACGTCCTATGTTTATCTAACCACATTACTTCCCTTGACGTCCTAACTTTATGTAGCCAAATTGCGTACTTTTCTATGTTTATCTAACCACATTGCTTCTCTTGACGTCCTAACTTTATCTAGCCACATTACTTCCTTGACGTCCTATGTTTGTCTAACCACATTACTTGCTTGACATCCTAACCAAGAGGACATATGCCAGCTAAGTGCCACTTTTCTGTTTATTTCTTGCTTCGTTACTATCCTCTTCCCTGATAAAGGCATACGGCCGAAATATTTGATTGCTCCTGTTTATTTTACATTTCTACTTGCTCATCTCATGGCCTCTTTTTGCCATTCCTTGTCATCTTTCCTTCTTTCTATCTTTCTTTGTAAAACTGCACTATACATCTCTCGTAATTTTAGAACGTCTCCTTTCTAGATGTTATTGTTCAGCCGAAAGCGTTAGCGTTCGATACCTGTTTCTCTTTTAGTTTGCTTTTGTTGACTGTTGTTATCTTGACCCGGGGAGTATGCTGAGATCTTGCTTTACTCCGGTACTCAGTCAGTGAATTAGTGGATAAAGTCGAAAGAGTTTCAGAGTTTACGCTGGCCTAATTTCTGAATGATGAGAGAAAGAAGAAGTTTAGGCAGCAGCAGCAGGAGAAGAGAAGAAGATAATGAGTCGACTAGGACGACGGTGATGATGTTGGTGCTAATGATAACGATGGCGATGAAATGATGATTATAGAAAACAAAAAAAAAAGAAGAGGAGATAGAAAGAAGAGGATAGGTGATACATATCATATTGTTGTCCATGATTATGATGATTGTACTGAAGGAAGAAGAAAGAAGATGATGGCGGCGACAACGACGACGATGATAATGATGATGAAGGAAAATAAGAAGATAAAGAACGTATAAACACTTGCAAACATTCACATGAACATCACAGACTGTTTCATGGCTAAGGCCTATGATACGCGCCTGTACCTTGTCTCAGGTATAACACTATAACAACAACAACAACAACAATAACTCATTGATCTATTGATCTTAGCCTTATGATCCCAGGCCGGCAAGGCAATGTAATTAACTAAGCCATACATTTATATTAGGAAAAAAAAGATAAAAGAACAACAACATTTTTAAAAAAACCTCCTTTTTTCTTCTCTTATTCTGCAGTGAAAGTTCTAGATACGTCATCTTTTTATCTTTGCTTTGCTCTGTTTTTAATGTAAATTCTCAGTTTGTTTTCTCGGAAACTGATTCGCTGAACAAACACACATACATACACACGCGCGCACATACATGTACGTACACACACTATCTTTTCCTCCTACTTTTCTCATTCTAACCTTATTATATCTGGCCACATTACTTTCTTGACGTCCTATTTTTATCTAGTCACATTACTTTCTTGACGTCCTAATTTTATCTAGCCACATTACTTGCTTGACATTCTAACATGACTTTATCTAGCCACATTACTTGCTTGACGCCCTAACTTTATCTAGTCACATTACTTGCTTGACATCCTAACATGACTTTATCTAGTCACATTACTTGCTTGACGTCCTAACTTTATCTAGCCACATTACTTTCTTGACGTCCTAACTTCATCTAGTCACATTACTTGCTTGAAGTCCTAACTTTATCTATCCACATTGCTTGCTTGACGTCCTATGTTTATCTAACCACATTACTTCCCTTGACGTCCTAACTTTATGTAGCCAAATTGCGTACTTTTCTATGTTTATCTAACCACATTGCTTCTCTTGACGTCCTAACTTTATCTAGCCACATTACTTCCTTGACGTCCTATGTTTGTCTAACCACATTACTTGCTTGACATCCTAACCAAGAGGACATATGCCAGCTAAGTGCCACTTTTCTGTTTATTTCTTGCTTCGTTACTATCCTCTTCCCTGATAAAGGCATACGGCCGAAATATTTGATTGCTCCTGTTTATTTTACATTTCTACTTGCTCATCTCATGGCCTCTTTTTGCCATTCCTTGTCATCTTTCCTTCTTTCTATCTTTCTTTGTAAAACTGCACTATACATCTCTCGTAATTTTAGAACGTCTCCTTTCTAGATGTTATTGTTCAGCCGAAAGCGTTAGCGTTCGATACCTGTTTCTCTTTTAGTTTGCTTTTGTTGACTGTTGTTATCTTGACCCGGGGAGTATGCTGAGATCTTGCTTTACTCCGGTACTCAGTCAGTGAATTAGTGGATAAAGTCGAAAGAGTTTCAGAGTTTACGCTGGCCTAATTTCTGAATGATGAGAGAAAGAAGAAGTTTAGGCAGCAGCAGCAGGAGAAGAGAAGAAGATAATGAGTCGACTAGGACGACGGTGACGATGTTGGTGCTAATGATAACGATGGCGATGAAATGATGATTATAGAAAACAAAAAAAAAGAAGAGGAGATAGAAAGAAGAGGATAGGTGATACATATCATATTGTTGTCCATGATTATGATGATTGTACTGAAGGAAGAAGAAAGAAGATGATGGCGGCGACAACGACGACGATGATAATGATGATGAAGGAAAATAAGAAGATAAAGAACGTATAAACACTTGCAAACATTCACATGAACATCACAGACTGTTTCATGGCTAAGGCCTATGATACGCGCCTGTACCTTGTCTCAGGTATAACACTATAACAACAACAACAACAACAATAACTCATTGATCTATTGATCTTAGCCTTATGATCCCAGGCCGGCAAGGCAATGTAATTAACTAAGCCATACATTTATATTAGGAAAAAAAAGATAAAAGAACAACAACATTTTTAAAAAAACCTCCTTTTTTCTTCTCTTAATTTGATACCTTGTCAGGAGTCATGTCAAGGGCCGTGCCGACTGTACTTGTATCCTGTGTTAAACAATTCTGTTTCCTTCAAAATTCAAAGATAAATGAAAGACAAAAGGGATTATGTAGATAGCTGGGAAGTATTAATGAAAGACAGAAGTGGCTATGTAGACAGTTGTGAAGAATTAATGAAAGACAGAAGTGGCTATGTAGACAGTTGTGAAGAATTAATGAAAGACAGAAGTGGCTATGTAGACAGTTGTGAAGAATTAATGAAAGACAGAAGTGGCTATGTAGACAGTTGTAAAGAATTAATGAAAGACAGAAGTGGCTATGTAGACAGTTGTGAAGAATTATGAAAGACAGAAGTGGCTATGTAGACAGTTGTGAAGAATTAATGAAAGACAGAATGGCTATGTAGACAGTTGTGAAGAATTAATGAAAGACAGAAGTGGCTATGTAGACAGTTGTGAAGAATTAATGAAAGACAGAAGTGGCTATGTAGACAGTTGTGAAGAATTAATGAAAGACAGAAGTGGCTATGTAGACAGTTGTGAAGAATTAATGAAAGACAGAAGTGGCTATGTAGACAGTTGTGAAGAATTAATGAAAGACAGAAGTGGCTATGTAGACAGTTGTGAAGAATTAATGAAAGACAGAAGTGGCTATGTAGACAGTTGTGAAGAATTAATGAAAGACAGAAGTGGCTATGTAGACAGTTGTGAAGAATTAATGAAAGACAGAAGTGGCTATGTAGACAGTTGTGAAGAATTAATGAAAGACAGAAGTGGCTATGTAGACAGTTGTGAAGAATTAATGAAAGACAGAAGTGGCTATGTAGACAGTTGTGAAGAATTAATGAAAGACAGAAGGGATTATATAAGTAGCTGAGAAGCATTAAAGAAAGAGAGAAGGGATTATATAGATAGCTGGGAGGTATTAATGGAAGACAGAAGGAGTATGCAGATAGTTTTAAAGAATTAATGAAAGACAGAAGGGATTATATAGTTAGCTGGGAAGTATTAATGAAGGACGGAAGGGATTATACTTGTATAGTTAGCTGGGAAGTATTAATGAAAAAAAACAGAAGGGACTATGTTGATAGTTCGGAAGTATTAATGAAAGAGAGAAGGGATTATACAGATAGCTGGAAAACATTAATGAAAGACAAAAAGAACTATATACATAGCTGGGAAGTATTAATGAAAAACAGAAAGGATTATGTAGATAGTTGGGAAGTATTAATGAAAGGCAAAAGGGATTATATATATAGCTGGGAAGTATTAATGAAAGGCAAAAGGGATTATATATATAGTTGGGAAGTATTAATGAAAGACAGAAGGGATTATATATATAGTTGGGAAGTATTAATGAAAGACAGAAGGGATTATATATATATAGCTGGAAGTATTAATGAAAGACAGACGGAATTGTTTATATATATATACATATATATATATATATATATATATATATATATATATATATATATAGCTGGGAAGTATTAATGAAAGACAGAAGGGATTACATATATATATATAGCTGGGAAGTATTAATGAAAGACAGAAGGGATTACATATATATATAGCTGGGAAGTATTAATGAAAGACAGAAGGGATTATATATATAGCTGATAAGTATTAATGAAAGACAGAAGGGATTATATATATAGCTGGTAAGTATTAATGAAAGAGAGAAGGGATTATATATATAGCTGGTAAGTATTAATGAAAGAGAGAAAGGATTATGTAGATAGCAGGGAAGTACCAACGTCTTTGTATTCCCACACGTATATAGGAGCTCCTATCTTTTTGGGTTGTTTTTTTCCCCAGCATTTTCATCAGCGTAGAATGAATAATACAGGTAGTCCCCGATTTAAGAACGTTCAACTTACATACAACTTTTAGTCACGAATGACAACAAACCTCCCCCCTCTCTCTCTCACACACACACACACTCTCTCTCTCTCTCTCTTCGTGTCCAGTACAGCCTATTATGTTAAAAATTCGAGTTACATACAATGGTTTGTAATTACAAACTTTTCGCTACTTTGTAGTGCGCATCAAAACGTCTGCAGGAGTTCGTCGCTCTGTTTTAATGCATAGAAAGCTGTTATTACTACATAACCAACGTTAGATGTGAAAGGTATATTTTGGTCTTTCATATTTTGGCTTTTCATATTTTGGCCTTTCATATTTTGGCCTTTCATATTTTGGTCTTTCATATTTTGGCCTTTCATATTTTGGTCTTTCATATTTTGGTCTTTCATATTTTGGCCTTTCATATTTTGGCCTTTCATATTTTGGCCTTTCATATTTTGGTCTTTCATATTTTGGCATTTCATATTTTGGCATTTCTTACCGGACTTTCTTACAAGGAGGCGGCCAAAATTCTAAGTCATATTTTTCATACAATTTTCATATTTTTATCTGTTGTGTTGTTTTTTGTATGTGATCACTGAAAAGGGCTTTCGCCGAAATATTTGATTACTGTATGTCCTTCATGTATATGTAGTCATCTGGCGTTCTGCCACTCCTGTTTCTACCCAATTTCCTCACTCTTTCTATCTTTTTTTTTTTTTTAGTTGTAAAACTGTGCCACACACTCATTTATTTTCTTTCATGTTTTACCAGTCCAAGTTTCATCTCTTAACTCTTTCATTATGTTCACGGATGTTGGTTCACAGGTGTCGGTGAATTCTTATGATGATAAAAGAGGCGCAGAATGGAAGTAAGAGAAATGGCGAAAGTACGGAGGATGGCAAGAACATCAGTCGCCGAGACTGGGCATATTTTGGTACGATTTGTTTGTGACTTCATTAGATAATGTTTTGATATACCATGTGTTGGTTAATTTAGAAAATGACTTGTTTTTCTGTGCGACTCCTTCATAAGTGCTACTCTATATTACAGTTCCAAAGCTATCAGTAGTTCATTCCAGTTTCTATTTCATAGATCATGATCATCATCATCATCATCGTCATCATCGTCGTCGTCGTCGTCGTGTATACAGAGTACTTCAAACTGACATCACTTAATAACAACATTCATAGTGGTATAAACAATCACAGGCAATAAACAGCTTCAAATATCAAAACTTGTATTCAAATATATAAAACCGTATGTATAAAATTTACAAAATATATGGAGTGGCATATATATATATATACACACACTCCCTCTCTCTCTCTCTCTCTCTCTCTCTCTCTCTCGTTCGTTCTAAACCTTTAGGTGTCCATGATACATGAGGATTTCGCCAGGGTTTTTCCAGAAACACCCGTCCTTCACCTTTTATTCCACTCTTGTCCATACAGCCCTCTGTAGCTCTGCATCTCTCTGTTGCTTCTTCTCCGTGTAATCCTTTGGTCCATCCTTACTCCTGTTATGTCTGTCTCATATTTATGGTAATGAGTCATCTATCTATATACACATACGCACATACAAATATAGCCTGTAGATAAAGCAAAATTAACCACTTGTTATTTGATGCTCAGATTTCCGGGTTTATTTAAGACTCGCATCACACATTGTCTTGAGGAACAAAAGCGGCCCGCCTTTTCCCGTGCAGTCTTCCTCTCTCTGACGTCTCCATTCATACATTCGAAAAATTTGTTATAAAAATCTTTTCTGCATTTATTTTAATATATTCTGGCAGAAATTCACTGCCCGTATATTGCATTAAGCCCACGGCATTTGATGGTCAATGCTAATAAATACAAGAGGGGGCGAAACAAGGCTATCTTTTCATGTGTTTCAGCTAAAAGACTCAATAACCACATACAATTATATTTTCATGTGTTTCAGCTAAAAGACTCAATAACCACATACAATTATATTTTCATGTGTTTCAGCTAAAAGACTCAATAACCACATACAGTTATATTTTCATGTGTTTCAGCTAAAAGATTCAATAACCACATACAGTTATATTTTCATGTGTTTCAGCTAAAAGATTCAATAACCACATACAAGTATCTTTTCATGTGTTTCAGCTAAAAGATTCAATAACCACATACAGTTATATTTTCATGTGTTTCAGCTAAAAGACTCAATAACCACATACAATTATATTTTCATGTGTTTCAGCTAAAAGACTCAATAACCACATACAGTTATATTTTCATGTGTTTCAGCTAAAAGATTCAATAACCACATACAAGTATTTTCATGTGTTTCAGCTAAAAGATTCAATAACCACATACAAGTATCTTTTCATGTGTTTCAACTAAAAGACTCAATAACCACATACAATTATATTTTCATGTGTTTCAACTAAAAGACTCAATAACCACATACAAGTATATTTTCATGTGTTTCAACTAAAAGACTCAATAACAACACACAAGTATATTTTCAGCTATAAAATCTTTGACACACCTGCATCATGAAAAAAACTCCCACAAATCACACCGTGACTTCCAGCAAGGCCAGACACACCAGAAAACAGAGTATGATAGTAATGAATCACTTGTTAACTCTTTTACGTCTTTTCCGTAATATATTTTACAATAAAGCCTCCAACCCTTTCACGTATCTACTACGATCATCATTTTAAACTGATCAACAAGTGTTCCTGTGCTGCAGCCACAAAAGCCATTTCAAGCACAGCTTTCTTAAGACAGAATTCGCCTGAATTCAGTCGTCTAGCTTCCATTACTCTGACTTCTTTCGTCAATAGTTAAACTGTGAGGTAATGCAAAATATAAAGAAATAACTTTCGTATACTTACGGAGCAAAATACGCATGCTATACATGGACTGAGTAACACGGAACAAGTATGTGGTTAATGTACTCGTCTCTCATAGAGAAAGTTTTTTGAACTTGGCCAGGGAAGCTCCAGTCAGCCACCTGTAAATAGGGGCGGGGGAATTTTTTTTTTTTTTTTTGTTTACCCCGGGCTCCACAGCCCTCCAAGGTTCACGGGTGGACTCTCCATCCCTCCCCTACCCCTCCCTCCACCTTGAATAGGAGCACTTAGCTCTTTCTGAATCCGGAGAAGGAAAAGACGGCCGTGCGTGAGTGCTGATCACATACTTTATAGTGCTCTGGCAGGTCCAGGGAAGTGTGGCCACGGACACCTCCTAATTTTCTCTATGGGTTGTGAGGGTTAACTTTATCCCTCTATGGCTTGTGAGGGCTAACTTTATCCCTCTATGGGTTGTGAGCGTTAACTGTATCCCTCTATCGCTTGTGAGCGTTAACTTTATCCCTTTATGGCTTGTGAGGGCCACCTTTATACCTCTTTGGATTGTGAGGTTTAACTTTATGCCTCTGTTGTTTGTGAAGTTAACTTATCCCTTCTTGTGGGATTTGAATGTATCCCTCTACAGCTTGTAAGGGTTAATTTTATCCATCTATGGTTTATGAGGTTAACTTTACTCTTCCATAGCTTGTGAGGGTTAACTTTATCCCGCTATGGTTTGTGTTGGTTAACTTTACTCCTGTTTGGCTTGTGAAGGCTAACTTTATTCCTCTATGACTTGTAAGGGTTACCTTTATTCCTCCATGGATTGTGAAGGTTAACTTTACTTCTCCATGGATTGTGAGGGTTAACTTTATTCCTTCATGGCTTGTGAAGGTTAGCTTTATTCTCCAGGGCTTGTGAGGGATAACTTTATCCTCCATGGATTGTGAGGGTTAACTTTATTCCTTCATGGCTTGTGAGGGATAACTTTATCCTCCATGGCTTATGAGTGTTAACTTTATTCCTTCATGGCTTGTGAGGGATAACTTTATCCTCCATGGCTTATGAGTGTTAACTTTATTCCTTCATGGCTTGTGAGGGATAACTTTATCCTCCATGGCTTATGAGTGTTAACTTTATTCCTTCATGGCTTGCGAGGGATAACTTCAACCTTCTGTGGCTTGTGAGGGTTAACTTTAACTCTTAAACAGGTTCGCAAACTGCCACACCCTTAATCACATTGTACTGTTGTGTTTACCTGTGTGAAGTGTACTTGCAACTCTTGGCAGTCGGTGTTGTGATGAAGATTTTGTACCACAGCCATGGATTATGGCTCAAGAGCTGCAGCGCGGGTGTGATGAGGCACTTGTCAGAGCCAGCCGAACCCGGGCACTGACCGACATTTCTTCTTACCTGGCAACAGGTGGTGAACTTCATGAACCAGACGGGTGGGGGGCTCACTGAATTGTCTATGGTAGTGGAGCTAGTCAGGAAGCTGACAAGCTAAGAATATTCTACTTCTTCTTCTTCTTCAGCTTTCCGAGCCATTAAGGCTCACTGCTGCAGATAAAGTTCTAACCCATTCCTCTCTATTGGTAATCTTCTCTCTCCAGTTGGTGACACCAGTTTCTTTTATATCTTCTTCAATGTTGTCTTTCCATCTCTGTCTTGGTCTACCCCTTGGTCTTGTTTCCCTCATCTCCTGTGCATACATCATTTTTGTCTGTTCACTTACACTCTTTCTACATGCCCCAGCCAGGCAGTCTGTTCAGTTTCAAGACATTTATAATACGTTGGGATTTAAATAAGCTGTTCAGTTCAGTGTTCTTTCTATCTCTCCATTCTCCACTGTTGGTATCTTTTATCGGCCCAGAGATTCTTCTTAGGATCTTGTTATCACAGATCTGCAATTGTTCATCTTTCTTTGTTGTACTCCATGTTTCTGATCCATACATGACGGCTGGTCTTATTATAGTTTTGTAGATTGTTATTTTGGTGTTTTGGGACAGTATTTTGGATTTTAACAGGTGTTGCAAGGCGGAGTATATTTTGTTCTCTATCTGTACTCTGCTTTTAATTTTCTCGCTTAATATGTTGGTTCTGTTGAAGGTTACGCTTAGATATTTGTATGTTTCTACTTTCATAATAATCATCTCTCCAACATTTATATAATCTGGATCATTCTGCCTCTAGTCTCTTGATATCTTCATATACTCTCTTATCTTGGTCAAGCCCACCTTTAGTGCTACATCTCTCAGGTGTATGCAGGTATTGATGACTTCTTGCATAGTTTCCCCCCACCAGGTCGATGTCATCAGCGTATCCAAGTATTTTAGCTTGTTCTTCTGTAATGCTTTCTTCTTTCATTTTTCTGATTAAGTTTTCTAGTACTAGGCGGAATAGTAATGGAGATATTGTATCACCTTGTTTTAAACCAGTTCTTATAGAGAAGAGTTCTGACTTTCTTCCTTTATACGAGTATATTACTATATTTTGTGCATCCTCCATGCATATTCTGGTCAGATTGATTAACGTATTAAGTATCTCAAATTCTTTCATAATTTTCTATAGGCTGCTTCTATCTATGCTGTCATAGGCTTTCTTAAAGTCAATGAAGAATTTATGTATTTCTTTTCCACATTCCCAGTACTTTTCTGCTCTTTGACATAAGTAAACTATTTCGTCTATGGTTGATCTATTCTTCCTAAAACCTGCTTGATAGTCTGCCAGTATGTTCTCGCTGTATGGTTTTAATCTATTTAAAAGTATAATAGATAGTATTTTGCAGTTTGTCTGTAGTAATGATATTCCTCTGTATTCTCACTTGCTCTTATCGCCCTTTTTAAATAATGGGATCAGTAATGATTCTCTCCATTCACTAGGGAGTTTTTCTTCTCTCTATATTTGTTGTATTAGTGCACATATCTGTTCATGTAGATTTAGACCTCCTTCCTTAATCAGTTCTGCAGCAATTCCATCTGAACCAGGTGCTTTGTATTTTCGTGGAAACATGATCCTGTAGATGACTTCTTCTAAGTCTGTTTCCTCTATTTAAGGTTCACAAGTCTGTATTTCTTCTTATGGTAATGTGCTTACAGGCTCGTCACAGTTTAATAGTGTTTCAAAATATTATTTCTATCTGATACAGATTTTCTCTTCATTATTTATCATGTTTCCATTACTATCCTTCAAGCTCTGCAGAGGTTGTTTATACCCTTGCTTTACTGTTCGCAATTCTTTTTAAATTCCCTGCTTTTCTTATTCTGATGGCATGTCTGCATCTCGCTTACTATGTCTTTCATATATTGTCGTTTTTGTTGACGAGTAACTTTTTTAGTTTCTTTACATTGTGTGTGGTATTTCTCCTCGTTTGTTTTGTTGTTCATGTCATTCAACCATATCTGTCTCGCTGTTCTTTTCTTTATAAATAAGGTAGATAGAGGTGTATGGTGCAGTTTTACAAAGTGAGGGAGGAAATGAACAAGGTGAGAAAAAAACGAATATAAAGTATGAGAATGTATAAATGAAAAACATACAACATCCGATATTTCGGCGTGAGCCTTATTCGAGGATACATGCAAAAACAAAGTACAAACATAGGCCCTTTTCCCGCCTTCTATAGACGCTACATAGACGATGGCATTGGGATCACATCAATGCCAGAGGAAGACCTTAACAACGTTATCAGTTTTGTTAAAGAATACAATCCTGTCATTTCTTTCACCTCCCATATCTCTGCTACTTCCGCTAACTTTCTTGACATTGCCGTCACTATCGGCCCCTCCGGGCTTACTACTTCTATCCACTATAAACCTACAGACTCTCACAGCTACCTCCTGTACTCTTCCTCCCATCCCAGATCGTGTAAGGACTCTATTCCTTTTTCCCAGCTTCTTAGGCTGCGACGTTTGTGTAAGGAGGATTTGGATTTCCAGGATCAAGGCCACAAATTACTAGATTTCTTCCGTCAACGCGGCTATCCAGACCACGTTCTCTCGTCGTCTTGGAACCGCACTAGCCATATATCGCGGCAACAAGCCCTCACCCCTAAACCGCACTGTAGCTCGGACAGGGTGAAACTAGTACTCACGTACCACCCCCATAGCTTGGCAGTTAAAAACATACTGTTTCGCCATCTCCACCTCCTCCAGACCGAGCCTGAGACACGTGAACTTTTTGGGGAACCCCCATTGGTGGCTTACAGACGTGACAAAAACCTCAGGGACCTTTTAATTCGTAGTCATCTTAAGACAGATGACACTTTTTATGGTACCAGACGTTGTGGACGCCGTAGATGCAACACTTGTCCGTTTGTTGTCGAGGCCAGCCAGATCTCTTTCCCTAAATCCACGTTATCAGTACAGGAGGGTTTCACCTGCACTTCACGAAATGTCATTTATGTTATCATGTGCAAACGTTGCGGTTTGAAGTACACAGGGGAAACTGGCTTACGGTTAGGAGATCGATTTCGCCAGCATCTCAATGATATTTCTAAGAGGGCCTGGACACCTGTGGCTAAACATTTTTGCCTTGGTAACCACAGGGGCAAACAGGACATTTCGGTTAGTGCGATCCGCTCTTGTTCCGCAGATGTACGATCTCGGAGGGTCCTAGAACAGCGCCTTATTTTTCAGACTGGCTGTCTCCACCCAGCTGGAATTAACAATGTCTTCAGCTTTCTGTAACTTCTTTATTTTTCCACTGGCCTTTTTTATACTCTAATTTCTTTCTCTATGCTACCCCTCCCTACTACCATCCTATTTCCTTCTCTGCCAACATATTGGTCTTGTCCCATTCACCAGTTTTACATTTCCTCCCTGTAGGTGTTTAAGTTCTTCATTCATTATCTCTGGCGTCCTCTTTTCTCTCCACTTCCCCCCCCCCCCCCGACACCTCTAGCGGCTATCATGTTTCTATTGCCTTCCCCCAACCCCTCTCTCTCCGCTTCTTCGCTATGATTGGCTATATCGGGAATCTTTTGTCTGTAGGCAACGGATTTTTTTTTCTCCTCCTCCTTCTTCCACACACATTTCCGCTTTACTGAGAGCAAGACGCTTCAGATAAGTTATATATGTTTGTATTCTGTTTTTGCATGTATCCTCGAATAAGGCTCACGCCGAAATATCGGATGTTGTATGTTTTTCATTTATACATTCTCATACTTTATATTCGTTTTTTTCTCACCTTGCTCACTTCCTCCCTCACTTTGTAAAATTGCACCATACACCTCTATCTACCTTATTTATATTAACCAGTTTTACTGCAGTCGCCATCCCTTTTATCTGTTCTTTTCTTTATGAGTTCCTCTCTGCAGACTTCATCGATCCAGTTCTTTTTTTTTTTTTTAGTTATAGTCTTGACTCCCAGGCATTCTTCCGCTGTGTTCTTTATAATGATTTTTATATCTTCCCATCTGTTATCAATGCTTTTATTTTCTTCATTCCCTCTTGTGTTTATCTTATGGTTTAGCTATTTTCTGAATTTTTCTTTAGTTTCTTCTTTTTTTTCAGAGCATCTCTATTTATTACTGAGCTTTTATTTAATTTACTATAACGATTTTTCTAAATTTTAGTTTAGCTCCAACAAGATAATGGTCGGTGCTACATTCAGCTCCTCTGTAACTTCTGATCTGAAGTATGTTTGTTGTGTGCTTGGTATCAAAACATGGTCTATCTGGTTGCATGTTAGATTATCAGGGGATTTCCATTTTTGTTTATGGATGTTCTTATTTTGAAAACGTGTGCTCCTTATTCTCATTCCATAAGCTTCTGACATATTTATTAGTCTCCACCCATTATCATTAGATGTTTCATGCAGACTTTCTTTTCCTGTGATGTGTCTGTGTTACTCCTCCTTTCCTATCCTTGCATTGAAATCTCCTAGTATTACCAATATATCTTGTTTCTGGG
This sequence comes from Achatina immaculata, assembly GCA_009760885.1. NCBI lineage: Eukaryota > Metazoa > Mollusca > Gastropoda > Stylommatophora > Achatinidae > Lissachatina > Lissachatina immaculata. The sequence goes on from CM019696.1 coordinate 21,290,323, forward strand.
TCTTCCCTAAAACTCTCTTTAACGTGTTGTAAAATTCGTCTTTGACTTCATCCTCTGTATCTTCTGTTGGTGCATGCACATTAATCATTGTTATATTTTTCTTTGTTCCCTTCATGTAGAGGCTGCTGATTCTTTCACTGGTGGCACTGAAGCCCATCACTAAGTCCCATACTTTTCTCTTGACAGCAAAACCTGTCCCAAGTTCATGTCTTCCATTGGTAATACCTCCGTATACCAGTACCATTTCTCCTATGACTGTTATATCTTCTCCAAGCCACCTGATTTCCTGTAATGCTGTAACATCCGTGTCATCTGTTAACTCTTTAGCCGCCTCCTTGTCTGTATAATCTTCTTATATTCCATGTTCCAAATCTCAGAATATTTTTGACGTTGCAAGGTCATAATCCATTTTTATCCGTCCAATTTCGAGGCCTCTCTATCTGTTCCATAATACTAATCTTTTTTTACGGGGATGGGGTTGTTGGCCGCACACTCCAACCCCCACCCTGGAGGACCAGAGTGCAAGTTTAGTCTGACCCCTACCCGCGCAGCATACCCTTTTCAAAGTTCTGTTCCTCCTGTTGTGAACTTTTTGCTTGTACTTCTTAAGTCTTTCATACAATAGAATCGTTTTACGGTAAACCATAACCCACTCCTTATCCTAATCGATGTTCAAACTTCATCTTCACCGACGATGCCTGATAAGGAAGAAGAAGAAGAGGAAGAACAGAGGTGAGAATGAGTTCTTCGACGGAACTTTCCAGGTGTCTGTTGAGGCTCCACCACTGTGGCGACGGATCAGGGTCTTCCTTGATGACCAAGTCGCACTATGACTGTCTCAGGGTAAGCAATGTTCAGTAACTAGATCAGGACTTTCATCAGCAATGGGACTAGAAGTCCTGACAATGAAGAGGTCGTCAGCCGGCTAGAACATTGTCAGTGTTCCCTTCCTAGTGTTTTATTTATTAGGTCACGGACTGAAGACTGCATTCAGAGAATCAAAGGAACCAACAAAGTACAAATGTCCCGGGCGCAGAAACAGGGAGTGCGCCATTTTGACCTTCTGCTCTTGTTTTATGTGCAATAAGGGATGAAAGGGACATACGTAACAACAAAAACAACAACACCGCCACCAACAACAACAATAACTACTACTACTACTACTACTACTACTACTACTACTACTGCTGCTGCTACTACTACTACTGCTACTACTACTACTACTGCTGCTGCTACTACTACTACTACTACTACTGCTGCTGCTACTACTACTACTACTATTACTACTACTATTACTACTACTGCTACTACTACTACTATACTATCATTACTAATTCTACTCCTACTACTACTACTACTACTACTACTACTACTACTACTACTACTACTACAGATATTGCTATTATTCTTATTCCTTATTTCCCTGTCCCCCAACTCACCCCCCACCCCCACCCCCACCCCTCCTATATCATCGTTACACCTGGAACATAGTTCAGAGCCTCATAACTTACCGCATAGTACGAGTTGGCCTTGCTAGTGCCAATTCCCAGACCTAACGTCAGCGAAAGTTGAACTGCGATGCAAGTTCAAGTTACTCGGATTTCGTGTTGCTTTTGTGGCATACTCCAGAGAGTGTAATAAGTTCAGCTTCATGGAACTCTAGGATCAGCAATAAGGGTAGTTATGGACTATCTATCTATCTATCTATCTATCTATCTATCTATCTATCTATCTATCTATCTATCTATCTATCTATCTATCTATCTATCTATCTATCTATCTATCTATCTCATAGCAAATGTCGTAGGGGGATGAAGGGTTAGAAACTTCATTATGCTGGGCCATCAGCGTATGAGGTAGGGTGGCCAGTTCCTTTCCTCGCTGCCTTTCCTTCCCAGATTTTCTCTGACACCCATTTTACAAGGCTGGGTCGACCTCGGGGCAGTATTGATTAAAAAAATAATCCCGCTCAGCTGGGGATTCGAACCCTCGACGATTCGGTTACTAGACAAGTGCTCTAACCACTACACTGGACGGTCAACTCTTACTATGTACAGCCTCCTGTTTCTAAACACAGTCTACATCAAGGGTGTCCAAATGGCTGTGCGCGAGATATGCCCGCAGCCCGCAAGGTTACCAATATACTTAATAACCGGCCCCTTTTCTTATTTTTATAGAAGGTTGCAAAAACTGGTTGGTATAGGTGCAACCTGTCACTCGTTGTCCCCATACAGATTCACTTCTATATTAAAATACCCCAGATTCACTTCTTTATTTGAACACCCCAGATTCACTTCTATATTAGAATACCCCAGATTCACTTCTTTATTTGAACACTCCAGATTCACTTCTATATTTGAACAACCCAGGTTCATTTCTGTATTTGCACAGCCCAGATTCACTTCTATGTTTGAACACCCCAGATTCACTTTTATACTTGAACAACCCAGATTCACTTCTGTATTTGAACACCCCAGATTCACTTCTGTATTTGAACACCCCTGATTCACTTCTATATTTGAACACCCAAGATTCACTTATTTTTATCGTTTTTTTTTACACATTTATCCGGGTCCTTGTTTTCTTGTAAAGTTTCTTTGTTCATAAATTACTGATTCATTCTTCTCTTTCTCTCCCACTTAACCTCTCAGAAAGTCACACCTGTTCCTTCTCTTTCCGTTCGGTGTCATCTGGCTTTGGCACGGTGTGCTCCTTTCCTGTACCTACAAAGGGAAGGAAATATCGCATTTTAGTGTGCGGCATTTTCAGGACATTTGAAAGCTGTTCTGCAGCTAACACGCTGATTCCTGGTCTTCCCCCCCCCCCCCCCCCCCACGACTGTAGAGTCGGAACCCCAAAACCCTCGACTCTTGAGATAATTTTCTATCGCCCGTCCAAGGAGGCAGGTAACCCTATCCATGCCTTAGAGGCACATGGGGCAGGGATATGGTGCTAGTGCCCGTACCTTGTATTTTCCTTGGCCTGTCAGCACACTGGTCGACTGTACTTCCCCCCCCCCCCAAATCCCAGAAGAGGGTTAGGTACCCATTTCTACAACTGAGTGACTGGGTAAACTCCAGCCGGATTCGAACCCCCCCCCCCCCCAATCACCCGGACCTTCGCCATGAGAGACTAGTGCACAAACCACTTCTCCACCCAGACGCCTCCCTGTCTAAGGCTCCTTAAGATATGATATTCTGCTGCAGGCTCAGACAGACTCTGACTCAAACTCTGACAGCCTATCACAGACTGTGACAGAATATGATAGACTCTGACTCAAACTCTGACAGCCTATCACAGACTGTGACAGAATATGATAGATTCTGACTCAAACTCTGACAGCCTATCACATACTGTGACAGAATATGATAGACTCTGACTTACATTCTGACTCAAACTCTGACAGCCTATCACAGACTGTGACAGAATATGATAGACTCTGACTTACATTCTGGCTTAGACTATGAATCTGACTTAGACTATGATAGACTCTGACTTAGACTGTGACAGACCGAGTTAGATTATGACTCTGACTTAGACTCACTCAGACTATGACAGACTATGACTTAGAAAATTACTCTGACTTAGACTCATACTTAGACTGTTACAGACTATGACTTAGACTCTAACAGACTGTGACTCTGACTTAGACTATGACTTAGACTATGACTCTGATAGACTCAGGCTTAGACTATGACAGACTATGACGCTGACTTAGACAATGACTTAAACTATGACTCTGACAGACTTAGACTCTGAATTAGACTCTAACACTGCTACTGGTTCTGGCTGACCCGATTGTCTAATAACCAACGTCAACACCATTCAAAATTTTCCCTGCCCTGACTTTTCATGTGCACCTGAGTAGCGCAGTGGTTCGTTGACTAGCCTCTCAAGAGGAGGTCAGTGACTTTCATAAAGTCCGGCCGGAGATGCAGAATGGGGTTTGTGCTGAATGGGGTTTTTGCTGAATGGGCTTTGTGCCGAATGGGTTTTGTGCTGAATGGGGTTTGTGCTGAATTCAGCTTGTGTAGACGATAGAACCGTTTGTCTGATATCACGGCTATGGAGGACAGGGTCAATAGGGAAGAACAAGATATAATAAACTAAATCAGACTAAAGTAATACGCACTGTGTAACCTGAATCATCATCATCATCATCATTGTGCCATCTTCACTACGAAAGTTGGCGGTAATGAATCTCCACTTTCCTCGGTCCCTTGCCTTGATGCTGCACTCATCCAGGGCCTAACCTGTCCATTCTCGTACGTTATCTTCACTTACTACCTTTCGCTCTTTTTCCTTCCAGTTTTTTTACTTAAGAGTCTAGGTTTATTCTAGTACAGTAGTGCAGAATGGATATAGAATTTTATAATTCTCATTTTTGTTTTTAGATTCCTGGATAACAGGACTGTCCTCGTGGTGTTGAGTGTGTGTCCTGCCGTTCCTATTCTTTTCTTTATCTTCGTCTCACATCTCCCATCATCTTGTGGTATATGTATCTCTGCCTCACATCTCCTTTCCTCGGGTAGTATATGTATCTCTGCCTCACATCTCCTTTCCTCGGGTAGTATATGTATCTCTGCCTCACATCTCCCTTCCTCGGGTAGTATATGTATCTCTGCCTCACATCTCCCTTCCTCGGGTAGTATATGTATCTCCGTCTCACATCTACCATCCTCGGGTAGTATATGTATCTCTGTCTCACATCTCCTTTCCTCGGGTAGTATATGTATCTCTGCCTTACATCTCCTTTCCTCGGGTAGTATATGTATCTCCGTCTCACATCTCCCTTCCTCGGGTAGTATATGTATCTGTGTCTCACATCTCCCATCTTCGGGTAGTATATGTATCTCCATCTCACATCTCCCATCTTCGGGTAGTATATGTATCTCCATCTCACATCTCCCATCTTCGGGTAGTATATGTATCTCTGTCTCAACTCCCATCATAGGGTAGTATATGTATCTCTGTCTCACATCTCCCATCTTCGGGTATTATATGTATCTCCGTCTCACATCTCCCATCTTCGGATAGTATATGTATCTCTGTCTCACATCTCCCATCTTCGGGTAGTATATGTATCTCCATCTCACATCTCCCATCTTCGGGTAGTATATGTATCTCTGTCTCAACTCCCATCATAGGGTATATTATCTCTGTCTCACATCTCCCATCTTCGGGTATTATATGTATCTCTGTCTCACATCTCCCATCTTCGGATAGTATATGTATCTCTGTCTCACATCTCCCATCTTCGGGTAGCATATGTATCTCTATCTCACATCTCCCATCTTCGGGTAGTATATGTATCTCCGTCTCACATCTCCCATCTTCGGATAGTATATGTATCTCTGTCTCACATCTCCCATCTTCGGGTAGCATATGTATCTCTGTCTCACATCTCCCATCTTCGGGTAGTATATGTATCTCCGTCTCACATCTCCCATCTTCGGGTAGTATATGTATCTCCGTCTCACATCTCCCATTCTCGGATAGTATAAGCCCTAGGTAGGTGTAGCTTGTCTTTGTTTCAGTTTCTCTTTGTTATATTCATCTGTGGGTTTTTATCTTTTCTGCTGATTACCATTACTTTGGTGTTTCCTGCTGAACATCATATAATTATGATCAAAATCTACAGCGGTCGGATATTGGTTTTGGAATCATAACATTGAAATAGATGAAATAGTTATCGGAATTGCCCGAACGTGGCAGGTAAAGACCCTCTCTCGCATTCTTCTGGTCCTCACAAATGCTGTCAACAACTTTGAAAAAATCTAACAGGAACAGATGTTTGGTAAAAGTAGAAATAAGGCGCACAGACAGGGGCGAAACAAATAATGTCATCTTTGGGATGAATTTAATTTCATTACGTAAAGTGCCAGTGTAGCTTACCAAGCGCAGCCCATATCTATAAGTAAAAAAAGGTAACCCTGTCATGCCTTAGAAGCACATAGGGATATGGTGTTAGTGCCCATATTTTCCTTGACCTGTCAGCACACTAGAAGGTGATATGGTCAGTATCACGCCTGACCGCCTTTTCTTCCTCAACTCCAGAAGAAGTCGGGTACCCATTTCTACAGCTGGGTGAGTGGGGTGTCGCCGGTCGGATTCGAACCTCCGACCTTCGCCATGAGAGACCAGTGCACTAACTACTTCGCCACTCAGACACCCATATCTATAAGTATCTGGAGTTTATAATGAACTTTATGAGATCCATTTTATCTCAGAAAGAACATATTGGTGCTTAGAACTCCTTTCGCTATCGTGAGAAAAATGAGGATGTTCCCTATTATAGGTATAGTACTAGATGGAAAATATAACTGTAACAAAGATCTCTCTCTCCTCTCTCTCTCTCTCTCTCTCTCTCTCTCTCTGAACCTTAAGTGCCCAGAGCACATGGGGCTTCCGCAAGGGTTTTCCTCAAATGCCTGTCCTTTGCCTTTTTTCTGCTCTTGCCCAGGTAAGCCCTCTATTGCTCAACATCCTTTCTGTTGTTGTTATCCATGTCTCTTTTGGTCTACCCTTACTTCTGTTCCCCTTTGGTGTCCATCTTAGTGCTATTTTTGGTAGTGATTTGTCAGTCATTCGGAGCACATATCCCAACCATCGCCATCGTCTTTCCTCAATAATTGCTGTCAGTGGCTTCATCTGCATTTCTGCCAACAAGATGTTATTTCTTATGGTGTTTGGTCAAAAGAGTCTTCTAATTCTTCGTAAACATTCAGTCTGAGGATTCAGCTTGTTTTCTATAGCTCTTGTGATTTCACAGCATTCACTTCCATAGAGTAGTACACTTAGAACATTACTCTTAAATATTCTGATTTTCATCTTCATGCTTAGTTATTTTTAGATTTCCATATAGTCTGCAGGATTGCGAAAGCCTGGTTTGTTCTAGTAAGCCCGTTGTTACTTTACAACCAAGACATACAAATTTCTTGACTTTTTACTGCTATCTTGTTATCTGCTCTCAGTACGTTGCTGTTGTTCTAGTTTTGCTTTGTTAACTTTGTCTTTGCTAGAGAGTTATGTGCCAGTCATGTTTCTTCAAGAAGCAGAAGTCTGGAGAACAACTGAAAAAAAGGCCAAATTATCCACATTCTACATAACTTTACCCAGTTTATCTGTCTGTCTGTTTGTCTCTCTATCTATCTATCTATCTATCTGCCTGCCTGCCTGTCTGTCTGTCTGTCTATATCTATCTGATTATCTATCTATCTATCTATCTATCTATCTATCTATCTATCTATCTATCTATCTATCTATCTATCTATCTATCTATCTATCTATCTGCCTGTCTGTCTATCTATCTATATAAAATGCCTTCCTGTCTATCTATCTATCTATCTATCTATCTATCTATCTATCTATCTATCTATCTATCTATCTATCTATCTGCCTGCCTGTCTGTCTATCTATATAAAATGCCTTCCTGTCTATCTATCTATCTATCTATCTATCTATCTATCTATCTATCTATCTATCTATCTATCTATCTATCTATCTGTCTGTCTGTCGTCTGTCTGTCTGTCTGTCTATCTATCTATCTATCTGTCTGTCTGTCTGTCTGTCTGTCTGTCTGTCTATCTATCTATCTATCTATCTATCTGTCTGTCTGTCTGTCTGTCTGTCTGTCTATATCTATCTGCCTCTCTATCTATCTATCTATCTATCTATCTATCTATCTATCTATCTATCTATCTATCTATCTATCTATCTATCTATCTATCTATCTATCTATCTATCTATCTATCTATCTATCTATCTATCTATCTATCTGCCTGCCTGTCTGTCTATCTATATAAAATGCCTTCCTGTCTATCTATCTATCTATCTATCTATCTATCTATCTATCTATCTATCTGCCTGCCTGTCTGTCTATCTATATAAAATGCCTTCCTGTCTATCTATCTATCTATCTATCTATCTATCTATCTATCTATCTATCTATCTGTCTGTCTGTCTGTCTGTCTATCTATCTATCTATCTGTCTGTCTGTCTGTCTGTCTGTCTGTCTATCTATCTATCTATCTATCTGTCTGTCTGTCTGTCTGTCTGTCTGTCTGTCTGTCTATCTATCTATCTATCTATCTATCTGTCTGTCTGTCTGTCTGTCTGTCTGTCTGTCTATCTATCTATCTATCTATCTGTCTGTCTGTCTGTCTGTCTGTCTGTCTATCTATCTATCTATCTGTCTGTCTGTCTGTCTGTCTGTCTGTCTATCTATCTATCTATGTGTATCAGCTGCAAGAGAGACGGTGTGGCTTTTTCCGTTTGTTTTTGTAAGTTTGACTATTGCCACGGATCATGCCTGGGTACCTACCTCGTGTAGCGTTCATTATTTCGTGTGCGAATATGTCGTCACCTTGCCCGAAGCACACCGTCTTCAGCCACCTCAGCGGTGATATGTGTGTTTTCATCCATAACGTTGTTCTTGAGGAAAGAACCGAGATATGAAATTAACTGTTTTAGAGGAGTAGAGTCTGTAACAGTGAGAAGAGCAGATTTAGTAAACAACAAAAAAAACGTGTTGTATCAAAGAGTTATGTAGTAACGGAAAATTTTATATACGTTTTATATTCGTCTGTGTTTGGTTTTGTGCTTTTGCTTTTGTTCCTGTCCAGTTTGGTGTTGACACTTAAATTTCCTTAACAGTTAAGCTTTTCTAACAGTTAAGTTCAGTTCCTCCACTAGCTGCGTTCCCTTAACAGTTAAGATTCTGTTCCTCTTACATTTTAATTCCTCTGATAATTTACGTTCCTCTTAAAGTTATATTCCTCTGAAAGTTACGTTCCTGTGATAACTATGTCCCTCTGACAGTTAAAATCCCCCGAAAGTTACGTTCTTCTAACAGTTAAACTCTCTGATATTTACGTTTCCTTGATAGTAACCTCCGATAGATTCCTCTAATAGTAACGTTTCTCTTATAGTTAAATTTCTCTGATAATCACGTTCCTCAGCCAATTAAATAGAATATATATTTTTATAAGGTAATAATGTCTGTTATTTCTATGATTTTATATTGTATTTTTTGTATGTTTAGACTGGTGATTATACACCATACACTGACATATTACACAAACGAAAAGAAACACAAGTAAAACAATTCTTCATTAAATAATCATGGAACTTATGTTGTCATTAAACATCAGTTTACAAGATTAGGACAATCAAAAATAGGATCATCAATTTATATTGTTATTCATCAGGTATATCGTTAACAACATAATCATTAAAATGATTCCTTAAATCTTCAGATTCCTAGATTATCTTTATCGACAGTGAAGCTTCTAAATAATCAATTTTCAACCCCTTGTACATAGTCATAACAAAAATCTCTAATCTTCATCCTTAATGATTGAGTATCTGATGTGTATTATAGGGAACTAACTGGCAATAATTGTTACAAGACACGTATTTATAAATGTCAGCAATACCTACTTATGTTCAATCATTGCACATTACCAAAACCTCTAATTCTTACATAAACAAATATGTTACACTAGAATTATAATTATTCATGTACCCTTGAGTTATCCTAATCATACCTAAGTGAGGTGGGATGGATCGGATGAGTCAGAGCACAGCCTTGCACGCGTCCACATGACAAAAATATATAAGCCCCAATATTAACCTAACACTTTCATGTTTATTCGTAGACGAAATGCATTCTCATACGCACTCGAACGACATCTCTCTCTAAACCTTAAGTGCCCAGGGTACATGGGGTACAGCAAGGATTTTCCTCAAATGCCTGTCCTTTGCCTTTTTTTCCTGCTCTTGCCCAGGTGAGCCCTCTGGTGCTCAGCATCCTTTCTGTTGTTCTTCTCCATGTCTCTTTTGGTCTACCCTTACTTCTGTTCCCCTGTGGTGTCCATCTTAGTGCTATTTTTGGTAGTGAGTCGCCAGTCATTCGGAGCACATGTCCCAACCATCGCCAGCGTCTTTCCTCAATAATTGCTGTCAGTGGCTTCATCTACATTTCTGCCAACAAGATGTTATTTCTTATGATGTTTTGCCAAAATATTTTTCTAATTCTTCGTAAACATTTAGTCTGGAAAGAATTCAACTTGTTTTCTATGGTTATAGTGATTTTCCAGCATTCACCTCCATAAAGTAGTACATTTAGAACATTACTCTTAAATATCCTGGTTTTCGTATTCATGCTTAGTTTTTTAAATTTCCATATAGTCTGCAGCATTGCAAAAGCCTGGTTTGCTCTAGTGAGTTTGCTGTTGATGTTCTCTGTGCTGTCTCCATTTTCTACTACTCTACTGCCAAGGTATACAGATTCGTTGACTTCCTCCACTAACTTGTTATCTGCTCTCAGTACATTTCTGTTGTTCACATTTTGCTTCATTAGCTTTGTCTTTCCTACTTTGATCTTTAGTCCTATTTGTTTGCATTCTGAGTTAGCTTGTTTATTTTATCTTGCATATCTTTGTGACTGCTTGATAATAGACAAATGTCGTCCGCAAAGTCAAGGTCCTCCAGCACTGTGTCAAAGGTCCATTGTAATCCTCTGCGTTTGTCTGATGTTGCCTCCTTCATTAACCAGTTTACTGCTAAGATAAATAATGGTGATGATAGTACACATCCCTGCTTCATTCCTGTTTGTACCCTAAAGCTGCTGGAGGAATGTTCTCCACAGATAACTTTGCACTGAAAACCCTCGTATAGGGCTTTGATTACATTCACTATCTTATGGGGGAGGCCATGCCATCCTATGATTTTCCACAGTGCATCTCTGTTGACACTGTCAAAGGCTTTCTCAAAATCTATAAACAATGCATTTGTTGCGCTATGTCACTCATTTTCCTGTTCTAATATTTGTCTAACTACAAATATGTGGTCTATGCATGATCTTCCTTTCCTAAATCCTGCCTGCTCTTTCCGAAGTTTTCCCTCAAGTGCTGGTGCAATTCTGTTGATGATTATTCTGCAAAATACTTTACTGGTGAGTGGCAATAGGGTAATGCCTCTCCAGGTCCCGCAATCTCTGAGGTCACCCTTCTTTGGTAGTTTTACTATAAGGCAAGTTTTCCACTCCTCTGGAGCTTTTTCTAGATCCCAAATTTGGTGTAGTATCTGGCAGAGTTGTTTTGGTGTTTCTGTTTCTTCTGCTTTCAACATCTCAGCAGTCACTTCATCTTCACCTGGCGCTCTGTCTAATTTTAGCTTCTTTATTGCCTCCTTTACTTCATTTATTATTATTGGTCCTGTATTGATGTTTAGTTCCGTTTTAGCTTCAGGTATGTCTATTGTTTGTGCTGCTTGTGTTCTGTTTAGTAGGGTGTTAAAGTGTTCCCTCTATCTTTCAATTTTTTCTCTTTCTCCACTGACCAGTTGTCCCTTATGTGTCCTTATTGCACTCTGACATCTTGCGCTGAAGTTACCTATCTTCTGCTTTGTGATTTTGTATATGGTCTTCATGTAATTTGCATATGCTGCTTTCTCTGCTGCTTCTGCTAAGTTGTCATAGTATTGACGTTTATCTTGAGAACGACAACATGACCTCCCACGATCCGCTTAGCGTACGAATCCCGACCTATCAAAATTCTATCATGTATTCTTTATATACTGGGTCAGTAAGCCGATATTTTCTCGCAGTTGCGCACCTCTGAAAACTGCCAGGTAAGTGACCCATTATTCCTACTTTTAGGGTTGCCAATCAACCCAGGTAATTAAGACCTTATCTATTCCCTACAGATAATCACATTCCTCAGACAATTAAATTTCACTGATAATCACATTCCTTAGAAATTTAAATTCCTCTGCTAATTTCGTTCCTCAGACAATTAAATTCATCTGATAATCACGTTCCTCAAACATTTAAATTCCTTTCATATTCGCGTTCCTCAAATATTTAAATTCCTCTGATATTTATGGTCCTATGAGAGCATGCATTTCCCCCTTTATGATCCTTTAAATCTTAATCTTCCAGAAGAAATAATCACCCCGTGTTTCTCATATCATGTTATTTTCTCCCGATCTTCAGTTCATAACCTCAGCCAGAAGGCTTTTATAAATCTTAACCCTGCTTACTAACTGATATACATGAAGTCAAAACATAATTTAACCCTTTGCGAGCCAGTGTCCAAAATATAGTAGAAAACAAAATGTAGAAGTTTTAATATAAAAAAATGCTCATATGTACATGAAAATATTAATCATGTACTTGAAAACGGTAGGGACATAAAGTAGATTTTCCCTTCCTTCTCATAGTCTACGGGACAACCTTGAGCAAGGTGACCCCCAAAGAGGGTTTTGTGAAGCTATAGGAGCAGGTGGTGAATGAAGCAGTGGGGGCAGGTGTGAATGGAGCAGTGGGAGCAGGTGATGAATGAAACAATGGGAGCAGGTGGTGAATGGAGCAAATAGGAGCAGGTGGTGAATGGAGTAGTGGAAGCAGGTGGTGAATGGAGTAGTGGAAGCAGGTGATGAATGGAGCACTGGGAGCAGGTAGTGAATGGAGCACTGGGCGCAGCCAGCAGTCATTGCGGGCCATGGACCCCACTCTAAGATGGCAGGCGGAGGATCTCAGCTGTGAAGACAATGGATGCGGTCACCGACTTGTAACAGTCACTGCTTCAGGTGGGGTCAAGACATCAAGGAAATCCTGAGGGTCTGTTATTGCGAAACGCTGGTCAGCTTGCGCAAAACCTTATTGCATTCAGGAAGGCAGTGAGAGGCACATAGATCTGGAAAGGACACATGACACGAATGAATGAATGAACTTGGAAAACGATGCATTCATTCAAGATGTATTATCTTTCGTTTTTGTTTTGACCTACTGTGCAAACCGCGGGTTCCACCAAGATATTATGAGAACCTTCGAGGCTTGATTTACTATGTGGATATTGACAGCGCGGGCAGCTTCCTGTACTGTATTGTAGACGCAAAAGGCGGAGTTTGATGTCAGCTTGATGAGCGCTATCACGGAACCATACCTCGAGTGAGAGACAGAAAGAGAGAAAGAAAAGAGAGAGAGAGAGGGTTGGGGCGGGGGAGAAAGAGAAAGAAAAAAAAGGGGGTAAATGTGCATCAATTTAACTTACTGCTACCCGTCAAAAATAACGAGATAAGAAATGAAAGTATGCAGTCATTCATTGTCCGTAGCGTCTCATCCGGGACATAAGCCTCAGGAGAAGGTTTTCCCGATTCTTGCCACGTTCTCCAAGTCATTCCCCTCTTTTCCCCTTCTGCTTTTAGAACCTGTACTGAATCCTTTGTCCCATGTATCCTTTGGTATTCCCTGTTTTCGCTTCCCTTGATGGTTCCAAGTCAAAGCCTGTCTTGTCATGCTTTAATTTCCCTTTTCTCAGTGGGCCTTTGCAATCCATCTCCACTTTCTAGCTCTGACCTGTGCATGGACTGGTTCACGTTCGTTGTGTAAAAATCTCCTCATGTCTGATCTTGACCTGCCGTTTTGTCTTGGGAATCCTTCTCAGACAAATGCTTATAGTTGTCTTCAACTTTTGTTGTGTTGTCTTTGTCACTTTTCGTGTCTCTGAGACACAGAGTAACACATTTTTTTTTTTTTACAGATGTGTGGTCATTGTCACTTTCCATGTCTGTGGGATAATCTGTAGTTTTCACATTTTGTGTTGTCTTTGTCACTTTTCATGTCTATGAGATATTTTATAATTTTCACATTTTGTACTGTCTTAGTAACTTTCCATGTCTGTGAGCCATATAGTGACACAATAAACATATGTAAACTTTATCTATATAAAAAAGGAAAAAAAAAACAAAAAACAACTTCTGTTCTGGATTTAACAAGAAACCATTTGATCTCTGCCTACATACTTTACCACTACACCTGATGTTTCGCATGTCTCCTGGTTCAGAAACAGAAGTCAAAACATAGAACAAGCGGAATCATTTAAGAAGCTCTAAGTGAAAATAAAATAAATTGTGAACATACATCACTGCAGCGTGATTTTAAAAAAAGCAACTTAATATCAGTACGGTTATTTTATGATTGTTTCTCCTATATCGTAAATCGGGCAGAAAAAAAACCCACAAGTGCAATGTGGAAAATTATATAAAATTATATAAAATAACAACAAATGTTTACTCGAAAATTTTATTGCTGTTTTCCTGTTCTAAATATACAGGGATAACGAAGAAAGATGCAGGGCTTTTGTGTTTAACAAATGTTGTGATCCAGAAATGTGAATGCTCTAAACTTCATACTCTCTACAGCACGCAAAATAGATGTATCAATGGCCGACCAGGCGAGAGACTGACAAATGTGTCATGAGAAACCTTGAATATTTTCTGTTATGATGAGAATCGTTAATCTTTAACACTAAGTCTCTTTGCTTTCACTAGAGGAAGACTACAAGACAAGTCTAAAGTAGAAGGAAGCCCTTAATATAATCCTTCAGTTTTGTATCCATATGGCAGCATCAAGTTCCACTTCCAAGGAGGATGATGGTTCGAGTCCAGCCAGAAACGCTTCAGGTACTAAGCTGGGAAGTGTGTAAATGACTAGTTGTAGAATTGGGTATTTGGCTAGGTGTAGAAATGGGTACTAGGCTACCTGTAGAAATGGATATTTGGCTAGTTCTATAAATGGGTACTTGGCTAGTTTTAGAAATTGGTACCTGATTAGTTTTAGAGATGGGTACATGACTACTTCTAGAAATCGGTACTGGGCTACTTGTTGTAAGAGTGCTTGACTGATTGTACAAATTGGTGCCTGACTAGTTGTAGAGATGGGTACTTGGTTACATATAGAAATGGGAATGTGGCTAGTTTTAGAAATGGGTACTTCACTAGTTTTAGAAATGCGTATTTGGCTAGTTGTTGTAATGGGTACTTGGCTAGTTTTAGAAATGGCTACTTGTCTATTTGTTATAACTGGTAGTTAGCTAGTTTTATAGTTCATGTAACGGGTACTTAGCTAGTTTTATAGTTCCTGTAACGGGTACTTAGCTAGTTTTATAAATGGGTACTTGGCTAGTTTTAGAAATAGGTACTTGACTAGTTATAATGTTTACTTGGTTAGTTTTACAAATGGGTACCTGGCTAGTTTTAGAAATGGATCCTTAGCTAGTTTAGAAATGGGTATTTGGCTAGTTTTAGAAATTATACTTGACTAGTTTTAGAAATGGATACTTGGCTAGTTGTTGTGACGCGTACTTGGCCAATTTTAGAAATGCGTCCTTGGTAGTTTTAGAAATGAGTACTTGGCTAGGTGTAGAAATTGGTACTTGGCTAGGTGTAGAAATTGATACTTGGCTAGGTGTAGAAACTGGTACTTTTCTAGGTGTAGAAATTGGTACTTGGGTGGGTGTAGAAACTGGTACTTGGCTAGGTGTAGAAACTGGTACTTTTCTAGGTGTAGAAATTGGTACTTGGGTGGGTGTAGAAACTGGTACTTTTCTAGGTGTAGAAATTGGTACTTGGGTGGGTGTAGAAACTGGTACTTGGCTAGGTGTAGAAACTGGTACTTGTCTAGGTGTAGAAACTGGTAGTTGGCTAGGTGTAGAAATTGATACTTGGCTAGGTGTAGAAAATGGTACTTGGCTAGGTGTAGAAATTGTTACTTGGCTAGGTGTAGAAACTGGTACTTTTCTAGGTGTAGAAATTGGTACTTGGGTGGGTGTAGAAACTGGTACTTGGCTAGGTGTAGAAACTGGTACTTTTCTAGGTGTAGAAATTGGTACTTGGGTGGGTGTAGAAACTGGTACTTTTCTAGGTGTAGAAATTGGTACTTGGGTGGGTGTAGAAACTGGTACTTGGCTAGGTGTAGAAACTGGTACTTTTCTAGGTGTAGAAATTGGTACTTGGGTGGGTGTAGAAACTGGTACTTGGCTAGGTGTAGAAATTCTTACTTGGCTAGGTCTAGAAATTGGTACATGGGTAGATGTAGAAATTGGTACCAGCCTCTACTGTGCCGACATGTCATGGAAAATACAGACACCATGTCCTTTAGATGCCTCTATCGCATAAACGAGCTACTTTTAGAAACGTCACTTCATGAAATTTAAAATAAAAATGTGACAGCAGAAAGTGACTCACTTGTTTAACATTGAAAACACAAGGAAAAAGTTTGGGGCCAACAAGAATCTGGATATTCTCCATTGAACTTTGACCGCAGACGGTGGGGGTGGCATGTAATTGATGGTTCTCTTCATTAGGGTAATCTTATTCTGGAATCTTATGATTGAATTCACCTGCGGTGAGGATCCCAGTTCAGATGCGCTGGAGTTAATCAAGAAAAGGGATTGCTTTTCGTCAGAGATAAATTAACACTTGAAATTTGGAAAGTAATGACATATATCAGTGCTTGCCCAGGCGAATGTTGTCAGACTGACCTGCAGCCGCATAACAGTAGGCGGGGCTACCAGTTTCTGTCAAAACCACTGTCTTGTGGGTGGCTAAGTAGCGTTAAGAGTACTCTGACATCTTATATGCTTCATGTGCTGTCAGGCGTCACACAGGGCTCGAAGTGTATCCCTCTATGAGTCTCTACTCTCGGCGAGTTTCTGAGTCTCAGCGAGGGATGGCCAGTCATCTTATCCTCTCTTGTCAGTGTTCTCTTTAGGGGCTCTCGAGTTCGGCTTTCTTTTCTGTTCTTCCCCCCCCCCCCAAGATATTTCCCATTTGATGGCTTTCTTTGTGATTGTGTGATTGTTTCTTCTCCTCACGTGACCCATATATGCCCCGCCTTCTTTTTTTGATCACTGCTGAGAGCGTTTGCTGTATGCTTATAGTCTGTCGGAATAAAGGTCACGAAAGAAAAAAAAAATTAGGAGGTATGAATCCCAAGGCAGCTGCCGAACAGATTCTTAAGGCAACCCACTTACAGGTATCCCTTGCAAAGTTGATAGTTTTTCAGGGATATGGGTCTTATTCTTCATCTGGAGCAGAATTGGGAAGAAGGGGAACTGCGACATGGGCAAGGGACTTTCTATTTGCAGTGATCTAACTGAAGTAGGATATTTTGCTGAGCAAAGCTCAGAACTAACATCCTCTAGCTTTACAAATCATTTTATAGAGCGGTAAATGTCTTTTATTATGGTATGGACAAACAAGCAATTAATCATAGAAACATTATTATGTCCAAGCTTGAAAAATCTTTAATCCTGAAAGTTCCTGATTTGTTGGATTAAAAAACAATAATAAATATTAACAAGTAGTGATTAACCTGGAAAAAGTCTTAGATATATAACATTCATGAACTACTGCATGAGAA
Source organism: Achatina immaculata (assembly GCA_009760885.1). NCBI lineage: Eukaryota > Metazoa > Mollusca > Gastropoda > Stylommatophora > Achatinidae > Lissachatina > Lissachatina immaculata. The sequence goes on from CM019696.1 coordinate 21,307,532, forward strand.
GGATTCTAAAAATCAAATGGCAGGACAAGACCAGGAACAATCAAGTCTGGGAGAATAGCGGGACAAGAGCCTATGAACGTACATATCATGTCTAAAAAAGATGAAGTTTGACTGGTCATGCACTAAGGAAACCAGACACCAGCATAACACAGCAGACACTAACATAGAACCTCCAGGGAAATAAAAACCAGGGAAAGGTCCAGAACAACTTGGAGTACGGAAATTATGATGAATCACCAGAAATAAAAGATGCACTTTGGGTGGAAGTGGAGAACAAATCCAAGAACAGGGATGTCTGCAGGAACTGGCCTATACGCCCAAGGGAGTTACGGGCAAAGATGATGAATCGTGGAAATAGACCTTCCCATAAAATAACTGTCACATCGTGGTCCAACCCGACTCTGTGACGAAGTTTCAGATATTTGGGTGGAGCGTCCACTGTAATCCCTCCACTGCAGGCTGCAGTTGTCATCAGTCTGTAGTCTTAAGATCCCAGAGCTTTAGAGGACATCACTTTGACTCGAACGACGTCGTGAAAACGAAAGGGCAGTTCGCAGTTCTTCAATAAACTTACTGCAATACCATCTCGATGCTATCACAAAGGCAGTGGAGCATTGCTAGAAGCATATGGATAACCAGATAGATCACGTTTAAAAGAAACTTGTGTGAAGGTAGTGAATAAAGTTTTTTGGAAAGAAGGTACTTTAGCTTTTATTTGTAAAAATTGTAAGCACAAATTTAAAACACCATTTTCTTCTCCAATGTGTCCTTTGCGAAACCCACGAAGACCTGAGATTTGAAAGCCAGGCTTGCGTCAAAGTTAGCAGAGACTTTCAAGGAAGCCATGAAACAAAATAACGAGAAAGAGTTATAGGTAGATGTTTTCCACATTATTTTTTTTTCTCTAGTGGTGGAGAATATAAACGTTTAATATAACCTGTTAGCTAGCTTCAATGTCCAGTCTAATCTATTAGCTAGCTTCAATGTCTAGTCTATCCTGTTAGCTAGCTTCAATGTCTGGTCTAATATGTTAGCTAGCTTCAGTAGCAAGTCTTTCCTGTTAGCTAGCTTCAATGTCCTGTCTAATCCGTTAGCTAGCTTCAATGTCTAATCTAACCTGTTATCTATTTTCAATGTCTAGTCTAACCTGTTAATCTAGCTTCAGTGTCTAGTCTAACCTGGTAGCTAGCTTAAATGTCCAGTCTAACCTGTTTACTAGCTTCAGTGTCCAGTCTATTGTCTGCTGTCGCTTCTGGGACTGCAGCATAGTGTCCTGAGACAGATCGTCAGGTTTCACTTTGTCGTGGTCCTGTGTGAAGTCAGGTATAGACACCTCGTCCACTTTCTCCGACAGTGTATCAACTGGGCGTATGCTATATCGCCTTCCACGCTGTCAAATAGAAATGAACAGTATCTATCTATCTATCTATCTATCTATCTATCTATCTATCTATCTATCTATCTATCTATCTATCTATCTATCTATCTATCTATCTATCTATCTATCTATCTATCTATCTATAAAGTAGTTTAAAGTACGGCTTGATTGTTGTATTTTTATACTGCTCTTCTATGAGTTTATTAGTTTTGAATGAATGTAAGTTTATTTAATGTAGTTACATTTCAGTAATTATTTAATTGTGTCTTCATGATTGTTATGCTGATTAACAAATGCTGAATGACTGTGGCTGAGTGAAAGATGTATGATGAAGGGCAGAATGGTAGACGGGCCTGCCTGCCCAATTATTAACCCTGTGAAAATAAAGCTTTGTTCCGTCCGTCCGTCCGTCCGTCTGTCTGTCCGTCTGTCTGTCTGTCTGTCTGTCTGTCCGTCTGTCTGTCTGTCTGTCCGTCCGTCTGTCCGTCTGTCTGTCCGTCCGTCTTTCTGTCTGTCTGTCCGTCTGTCTGTCCATCTGTCTGTCCGTCTGTCTGTCTGTCTGTCTGTCCGTCCGTCTGTCTCTGTCCGTCTATCTGTCCGTCCGTCCGTCCGTCCGTCCGTCCGTCCGTCTGTCTGTCTGTCTGTCTATCTTTCTGTCTGTCTGTCTGTCTGTCTGTAAGAAAACCCCGTGAGCAGGTCATGAAAAACGATCAGATTAAGTGAGTAGGCCCTGAAGAAAGTCAGGTTTACTGACCATGAAGTCTGTATTTACTGACTGTGAACTTTGTCTTTACTGACCGTGAAGTTTGTGTTTACTGACCGTGAAGTTTGTGTTAACCTGGGCCCTGTCTCGCAACTTAGTGGCCCCCTTCTGGCTCATGATATGCATCTGTCGGTACATGATGTCCGAACTTTTCAGAAGGGTCTGTTCGACGGCAAACTGGAAGAAATGTATATATTTACTTTCTTTCTCTCTGTCTCTCTCTCCCAATCCAAAAATCAGAAAATCTCTCTGTTGCATACACAGTCTATATCTCTCCCTCTCTCTCTTTCTCTCTCTCACTCCAAGTCAGAAACTCTCAGTGTTGTACGCGCGCACACACACACACATACAAGTACACACACACACACACACACACACACTTCCCTGCGTACATTGTATACAGAATATGGTGGGGAAACTGGAGATTAAACGAATTTCAAGAAAACGTGATTTCCCTTCTGCTGTTCTGCACTTTTCTCTGCTCAATACTTCACTGGAACTGCAAGAACTGATAGGGTCTACGATGTTTTCTGTAGGTTCAAGAGAGGCAAAATGTTTATAAAAGTGAAAATAGGACGAGAAAATGAAGATAACACGTTATCCGACATTTAATTTTTAACACATAAAATGAAGATAACACGTTATCCGACATTTAATTTTTAACACAGAAAATGAAGGTTATTTCACACAACACATTTTCATTTGTGTCGTGCTCAAACAAGCGTTGCGTATCAATCTCCTGCTGAAGGTGACAGCAAAACAAGTGAAGACGCAATAGTCAAACTGAATGAGACAGCCTGTTCAGAAGACATGCTGACTGCTTGTGCTACAGTTAACAAACCACAGTTGCCAAGACCCTATTCTGCCGTGGAAAAAAAAGAGTCTGAGCAAGTGAATAGGAAGGTCAATGGGATAGCGAGCCAAAAATACTACGAGACGAAGTCGGACAAGTTGGGCGGAAAAGTGCATGAATGTAACATACTGTAACCAACACGAAGAAGAAGAAGAAGAAGTGAAACCAATATCGCGTGCCATATAAACAGGAAATGTGAGCCGGAATGGAACTCCAGTCCCTCGACTTGCATATCTAAACTTCCCTTGCTCTTACAGTGCACCAGGCCAATCTGGTCCCCATGTCTGTGTGTCTTGCAGCTGTAGCTGTCCGTTCTATTATACAGCAGCCGACTCTTGGCTCTTTTGCTTTCAACTTTTCTTTGGTGTATGGCTTTCACTGCCTGGTCTTTAAAATGTCTCAAGATTTCTCTGTACAAGAAAACAAACTTATAAGATCTCCCCCTCCCCTTCCCCCCCCCCCCCACAAAAGGGAGGGGGGTACAAAAACCTAACAGATGATGACCATAACCTGTTGAACATAAATGAACATGTCATCATTTTCCGCGTAATATCAGGACTCAGTCTTTGGCAGTTCTCCTTCGACACCACAAACTCCGGAAACACGTCCAATGCGGGTTTGGATTTGTTGAGATCTTGAGTCGCAGTGACAGATGTGAACTTGTTGAAGCATTGAGTCGCAGTGACAGAGGTGAACTTGTTGAAGCATTGAGTCGCAGTGACAGATGTGAACTTGCTGAGACATTGAGTCGCAGTGACAGATGTGAACTTGTTGAGTCATTGAGTCGCAGTGACAGATGTGAACTTGTTGAGACATTGAGTCGCAGTGACAGATGTGAACTTGTATAGACATTGATTCGCAGTGACAGATGTGAACTAGTATAGACATTGAGTCGCAGTGACAGATGTGAACTTGCTGAGACATTGAGTCGCGGTGACAGATGTGAACTTGTTGAGGTATTCAGTCGCAGTGATAGATATGAACTTGTTGAGACATTGAGTCGCTGTGACAGATGTGAACTTGTTGAGACATTGAGTCGCAGTGATAGATATGAACTTGTTGAGACATTGAGTCGCAGTGACAGATATGAACTTGTTGAGGCATTGAGTCGCAGTGACAGATGTGAACTTGTTGAGACATTGAGTCGCAGTGACAGATATGAACTTGTTGAGGCATTGAGTCGCAGTGACAGATATGAACTTGTTGAGGGATTGAGTCGCGGTGACAGATGTGAACTTGTTGAGGCCTTGAGGGAGAGAGAGGTATAGAGAGAGGGAGAGAGAGGTATAGAGAAAGAGGGAGAGAGAGGAAGATGGAGAGAGAGGAGAGAGAAGGAGAGAGAGTGAGAGAGAGAAAGAGAGAGAGAGGGAGAGAGAGACGGAGAGAGAATGACAGAGAGAGAGGGAGAGAGAGAAAGAGAGATAGGGAGAGAGAGAAAGAGAGATTGAGTGTCCTGTTGACAGAGATCCCTTAAATCTGACACTGAATATATCCTTCAAAGCTGAAAATGAAACACTGGCACGATGAAATCATACAAGGTGCCAAGCTCTATAATTCTATGTAGGGGCACAAGAAGGAAAAAAAGACAGCAGTGTCCAATTTATCGAATAAACAAAACTGCAGACCTCAGGAACCCACGAAGATGATCTGTTCCTTCATTTTCTTTCTCTTCTCTTCTCTCTAAGAAGTACGCTCCATTATTATGTCTATCAACTTTTGACCGGTCTCAGTTTTTCTCTCCCATTTCTCTTATTGTCCAAACTTTCAGACTAGCTACAAACTTCCAGTCCTGCCTCGATGTGCGATCGATCCGTCTTTTAATATTAAGTGACTAGCCCCTGCCAACCAGTCCAAGACAAAACAGCCGTTAAATCAGCAATTTAAATAACCACACGGTCTGGAGCAGTGGTTCTCAGAGCTGGCAGCACCGTCCTACTAGGGGCTTCGATAAGAGCCTGAAAAAAGGAGGCAGTGAGGGAAAAAGAAGTATCTTTAACATTCTGCAAACTCACCCGTCCTTCCACCATGTGATTAGACCCTCAAGGAGGCGCTAGATGGGTTGGGGGGGGGTGAGGGGAAGGGGTGGGGATCAGTACAGACGAAGAGTGCGATGGGAAGATCTGTAGGAGTAGTGGGGGGGGGGGGGGGGAAAGAAGGAGTGGAGGGGGTTGTGAGAGAAAACAGATCGGACACAAGTCACAAGAAAGAATTGATATGTGGACATAAGGGCGATGGAAATGTGCTCTGGGCAGCATGAACTTCGGCGGCGGGGAAGAATTTGTGAACCGCTACCGCTCCAGCGTTTCGAGAATTACAGAGCACAACCTGCTTAGAAAAATGACAACATAATTTGTTTGAAACCACTGCAAGATAGCAATCAGAGTAGAAAAAAATATATATAGCTACAACAACAACAACAACAAATCCATCTTAACTTGACATTAGCGCTGTGTATGCAATCTCCGGCGTGACTGTAGCAAGGATTCTGCGTCAGCGAAAACTGTGCAGCACGGCGCAGCATTTACTGCAGCAATTCTCAAGGGGTAAAAAAAAAAAAATGTCTGGCCTGAGAGAATCTGCTGGCATGTTTGCACCAATTTCCAGGCCCGCTGTTTCAAAAAAGCAAAATGAATAGAAATATAACGCAACATTAGTTTAACATATGAGCTGCCAAGTGTTATAGTATACTCAACATTAGCTTAGCACGATACTTAATGAGTGCTAGCATACCCAAAGAATGGGTTCAGCTGTTAAGCCAGTCAGCTGTGACAAGCCTAGCGTGGCTTTACTGTCCAGGGCATGCGGGAATATGTGGCAGACAGACTTGCTGGACAGACTAAAATAAACGGCAGACTGTCAGTGGACCAGATGGACATTGCTAGAGCTGTATTGGATAGACTGCGGGAAAATGAAGAGCGGGAATGGACGAACAATGTAGCTGTGAGAAGACTGCTGGAGCTAGGACAAGTTAAAGGCAGGAAATCCGAACTGTATGGTAGAAAACTCATTGTAAACAACCAACATTAGACAGGAACTATCAGCAAACAAACTCTTGGATGGATGCTGCGGCATGCGGCGGGGCATATATGGGTTTGTCCCGAATGCAGTGAAGCCGGAGTCTGAATTTTGAACTTTGGACTATACCCACTTATACACAAATTTTGTACAACTTTAGAGCTAAGGTTGGTGGGCTATAGCAGTTAGTGATCTTTATGTGTTCTCTGGACAGCAGGACTTCGGTGGTCAGATATTCTAGTTCGCAGTCCCCTGATCTGCTTACTTCTGCCGCAGGGATGGAGGCTTGGACCAGAGTGAGAAGGTCACCATATGCTCTGTTTGTTCTGTCTTATCTAAAGGGTTCGTATCTTCATACAAAGGGGCTCTGGGACACGGGGGGGGGGGGGGGGGGGTGTGACTGTTAAGTGGAGCTCTAACAGATGGGGCTCTGTTAGGTGGGGCTCTGTAAGGTGGAATTCTGTTATGTGGGGGTATGTTACGTGGAGTTCTGTTAGGTGGGGCTGTGTTAGTTATGGCACTGTTAGGTGGGGCGCTGTTAGGTGGGATCTATTAGGTGGGGTTGTTAGGTGGGGCTATGTTAGGTGAGCCCTGTGTTAGGTGGGGCTCTGTTAGGTGGAGCTGTGTTAGGTGGAGCTCTATTATGTATGGCAGTGTTAGGGTAGGCTCTGTTGGGTGGTCTATGTTAAGTGGGGCTCTGTTAGGTGGGGCTCTGTTAGGTGGAGCTGTGTTAGGCGGGGCTCTATTATGTGTGGCAGTGTTAGGTGGGGCTCTGTTAGGTGGTTTATGTTAAGGAGGGCTCTGTTAGGTGGAGCTGTGTTAGGTGGGGTTCTGTTAGGTGGAGCTGTGTTAGGTGGGCCTCTATTAGGTGTGGTTCTATTAGGTGTGGCCATATTAGGTGGGGCTCTGTTAGGTGGGGCTCTGTTGGGTGGGTTTCTTGTATACAGATTACGTCTATATCATATATGTGGAGGAAGTCTTACAGTTCTGGCTTCTTGTTCTTTACCCCTCCTGTATTCAGCACACCCACTTTTAGGCCTGGCCTCCTTTTTTGTCAGTAGCTCTACCCCGCTTTCCCCTGATCTCTTAAGTTAGCAGAGGCACTGGTAGCTTGGCTTTCTGATTTTTTGTTGCTTAGATGTACTTACAGTATGTCACAGTGTCTTGTGTCTTCTTCAGCTGAAGAGAAATAATAAGAATATCACAGAAGCAGGGAATAACACGTGCATCAGTGAATATCAGAAAGAGAGTTCTGGAAAGGTATACCCAGCTTATCCTGCTCTATGAGAGTGAGTCGTGAAATCGATGCAAAGATCACTAGAGGCAACAGATATGTGGTTTCTGCAAAGATCACTAGAGGCAACAGATATGTGGTTTCTGCAAAGATCACTAGAGGCAACAGAGATGTGTTTTCTGCAAAGATCACTAGAGGCAACAGAGATGTGTTTTATATAATGATTACTAGAGGTAACAGAGATGTGGTTTCTGCAAAGATCACTAGAGTAGAGGCAACAAGATGTGTTTTATACAACGATTACTAAAGGTAACAGAGATGTGGTTTATGCAATGATCACTAGAGGCAACAGACACGTGGTTTCTGTAAAGATCACTAGAGGCAGCAGAGATGTGGTTTCTGCAAAGATCACTAGAGGCAATAGAGATGGGGTTTCTGTAAAGATCACCAGAGACAACAGAGATGTGGTTTCTGCAAAGATCACTAGAGACAACAGAGATGTGGCTTCTGCAAAGATCACTAGAGACAATACTCACGTGGTTTCTGTAAAGATCACTAGAGACAATACTCACGTGGTTTCTGTAAAGATAACTAGAAACAATACTCACGTGGTTTCTGTAAAGATCACTAGAGACAATACTCACGTGGTTTATGTAAAGATCACTAGAGACAATACTCACGTGGTTTATGTAAATATCACTAGAGACAATACTCACGTGGTTTATGTAAAGATCACTAGAGACAATACTCACGTGGTTTATGTAAAGATCGCTAGAGACAATACTCACGTGGTTTATGTAAATATCACTAGAGACAATACCCACGTGGTTTATGTAAAGATCACTAGAGACAATACTCACGTGGTTTCTGTAAAGATCACTAGAGACAATACTCACGTGGTTTCTGTAAAGATCACTAGAGACAACAGAAACCTGGTTTCTTAGAAGAATGTTAAGAGTACCAAGAACAGCCAAGGCGACAAACAAGTAACCTATAACAAACACAAGTCTATAAAGAAAAATATTTAAATACATAGAAAATTACAGATATCGTTCATTTGGAATATTATGAGAAGGGTGGGGCTTGGAAACAACACAACAACAGGAAAGATAAGTGGGAAGAAAGGCAGAGGAAGACCAAGAGAAAAAAAACAAATGGACGATCAAACACGATGGCAAAATAAAAGGCCAGCAACTGATGGAAACTATCACTGACCTAGATCTGTGAAGAAGCTTGACAGTCAACGCCTGCCTGCACAGCACATGATGATGATGGTTAACAAAAAATTAAATCGAGAACATTTTCGAGCGAAAATTTATTGACTTTTATTACTTCTTTTTTTTTTGTTTTTCCTCACAATTTTCTTAGTTTAAAGAAGAGGGGAAAGATGAGAAAACGTGAGGGAGTAGACAGATCAGACAGTATTTTCTTGTTTTTGTTTGTTTTTTGTTTTTGCATAATATTCCTCTCAACCAAGGTCTGGCGTTTGATCTTTTCCATTTCTGATAAATACGAACATATCTCGACATTTGTCTCTGAGTTCATGTCTAGGTACCTTTCACTTGTGTTCAGAATTTTGTAACAAACAAACAACAAAAACGTCTATTTCTGATGACATTTGATATGTATGTATTCACGCCACCTCCATCATTCCTTCAGGCGAGGAAAGTTCACGGAATCATGCTCCGAGTTGTACTTTGGGCGAGCAGAAATATGATTCATCCATAACAGTCCACATGTTACGTGACTTAAGACTGGTTCCAGACAGGTTTTGTTGTCTCAGAAAGTCTGCTCGGACTTTTGGAAACTGGGTATGTAGTCCAAAGTTTTGATGATGATGGAGACCAGATTGGCACATAGGCAGAGTTGGTACGAGCGAAATATATGTATGAACATCCAGTGGTTTGTTCTTAAGTCTAACAGTGACAGTGATGTTCATGTTCATACTGATGGTAGTAGTAGTAGTAGTAGTAGTAGTAGTAGTAGTAGTAGTAGTAGTAGTAGTAGTAGTAGTAGCAGCAGCAGCAGCAGTAGCAGTAGTAATGGCATTGGTAGTAAAAGTAGCAGTAGTAATACTGACAGTAGTACTAGTGGCAGTAGCTGCAACAGTAGTAGCAGTGGTAATAGAAGTAGTAGTAGAAGTAGTGACTGTAGTGACAGCAGTAGTAGTAACAGTATTATTACTATTATTATTATTACTATTATCATCATCATCAGTAGTAATAATAGTGGTAGTAATAGAATTAGTAGTAAAAGTAGTGGTTGTAGTATCATCATCATCATCGTCATCAGTAGTAGTAGTAATAGTAAAGATAGTCCCATAGCAAATGCCGTAGGGGATGAAGCGTTAGAGAGATCATTATGCTGGGCCATCAGGGTATAAGGTAGGGTGGCCAGTTCCTTTCCTCGCTGCCTTTCCCTCCCAGATTTTCTCTGGTACCCATTTTACGAGGCTGGGTCGACCTCGGGGCCGTATTGGTCGGATAAATTCCCGCTCAGCTGGGGATTCGAACCCTCGACTATTCGGTTGTTAGACGAGTGCTCTAACCACTACGCTAGTCGGTTCCCAGTAGTAATAGTAGTAGTAATAAAAGTAGTGGTTGTAGTGATAGCCGTAGTAATAGTATCATTATCATCATCATCATCAGTAGTAGTAGTAATAGTAGTAGTATCAGCAGCAGCAGCAGCAGCAGTAGTAGATATAAAATATACAATTATCATGACTAAAAGAAAAGAAAATAATCGATGCTGACTTAATTTGCTACAATAAAACTCATTCGTAGGCTCCACAAAATCGACGTTCTCATACTCTCCAATTTAGGGCCCCAGACTATCATAGCCGCAGCCTGTTAGACCTCCCCCCCCCCCCCCCACTTCCCTGGAACCATGTATAGCCTTTGTTTCTTCTCTTTGCTTCAGCGGAGCCGATGTCGTGAAATCTCCTGTTAGCCCGCAAGACCAACATGGTGTACAAGGCGCGGTCGTCTAAATATTGCATGTCCGATGCCATAAATCGGGACCACACGAACCATGTTCTGGGTTTTTCCTTTGCAACGTTCCCTCCCCCTCCCCGCCACCATGTCGAATAACTCGGTTACATGTACTGTTTTAACACTGTTCACGTGGTTAGAGTCTGTTCATGATAATTTTTCACGTGGCTCTGAACTTTTGCTTTCCATCTTGTCGACATCCTGCGCCTGAGTTTTATTAAGACGTAGACAAAAGCCTGCTTTCCTTCTTTTTCTGTTTTTCGTATTGAAAACAGAGGGGAGATAAGCAGTTGTAACCTCTGAAAACAATGACGAGGGGAGGAATAAAAATATTTTAACTTGAAACCATTGCACTTAAAAAAAAGGCGTCTTAGTGGTGAAGTGGTTAGTGCAATGGTCTCACATGGTGAAGATCGGGGGGTTCGAATCCTGACGGAGCCGCCCCAGTCGCGCATCTGTAGATATACTTCTTCTAGAACTGGGGAACGAAAGGCGGCCATGCATGATGCTGACCACGTCACCCTCTAGTGTGACGACAGGTCAAGGAAAATATGGACACTTGTCATGTACTCTCAGACAGAGACGGGTTAACTTTCGCAACATTTTTTCACAGACAAAACTGAATGACGTCACAAAGCAACGTAACGACGCCGCAGTTAGAGACGTAGTAACGGTCGAAGCAGCAGCAGCAGCAGGGACACAGGGAAGCTGTGAAGAAGTATAGAGCTGCAGGTCAGAGTCATTTAAAATTCCACGAAGAAGAAGAAAATCGTCCAGAAGTACTTAGATGCCTTCCTGAAGTAAATAACCCATCCGGAAAAGGAAAAACTTCATTTTGGGCGCAACTGAGGTAAAGAAAGAGACCTGGATTTGATTTTATTATCTCTCGGTTGTGGCCAGGTCACGACGTCGTTAGCACTCCACTATCAACGAATCACTTTTAGAACTTACCACCTGTTAGTGCTCCACTATCAAGAATCACTTTTAGAACATACCATCTGTTAGTGGTCCACTATCAAGAATCACTTTTAGAACTTGCCACCTGTTAGTGCTCCACTATCAAGAATCACTTTTAGAACTTACCACCTGTTAGTGCTCCACTATCAAGAATCACTTTTAGAACTTACCACCTGTTAGTGGTCCACTATCAAGAATCACTTCTAGAACTTACCACCTGTTAGTGCTCCACTATCAAGAATCGCTTTTAGAACTTATCACCTGTTAGTGCTCCACTATCAACAAATCACTTTTAGAACGTACCACCTGTTAGTGCTCCACTATCAACGAATCACTTTTAGAACTCACCACCTGTTAGTGCTCCACTATCAACAAATCACTTTTAGAACTCACCACCTGTTAGTGCTCCACTATCAACGAATCACTTTTAGAACTCACCACCTGTTAGTGCTCCACTATCAACGAATCACTTTTAGAACTCACCACCTGTTAGTGCTCCACTATCAACAAATCACTTTTAGAACTTACCACCTGTTAGTGCTCCACTATCAACAAATCACTTTTAGAACTCACCACCTGTTAGCTCTCTACTATCAACTAATCACTTTTAGAACTCACCACCTGTTAGTGCTCCACTATCAACAAATCACTTTTAGAACTTACCACCTGTTAGTGCTCCACTATCAACAAATCACTTTTAGAACTCACCACCTGTTAGCTCTCTACTATCAACTAATCACTTTTAGAACTTACCACCTCTTAGCGGCCAATGTTTATTAAGGAAGTCAGAGACAATTCGCAGTCGTCGCCCGCTGACATGAAGCTACAGTTTTGTTCTCCCCATAAGATGGATTTCCTCTTGAGAAATTAACATTTTTAATTATAGAAAGTTTCGTTTGTTCTTCCTCGTCATTATGTTATCGCATCCCTTTCACCTGAATGGCACTTATGTCGCTGGTGCTTTCTCACCTGTACCACACCCACGCCCTCACACTGACACAATATCCTTAAGTGCCTCTAGGGCATGGCAGGGTCACCTTTACCTTTCTGTCTTTAAATGACGCTAAAACTATTCATTTTTTGCAACAAAATTTCAAAGTTTCGGTTGTTCTTGAAACAGTTTTTTTTTTAAAAATTGACTGACAAAAAAAATACCTACAAAAACGGAAAGTGGGTCACCAAAGGAACGCTGATCGTTCACGATTTCCTTCTGAAAGTGATCCATTACTTGAAGTGAATGTTTTGATAAACACTGAAATCTCACTAATACCGAATGCTTCTATTTTATGTTTATTATTTAACGTCGTTAAAATGAATCCAGAACAGTACGCAAACTCCTTTCACGTCTGAGAAAATGCCTGCACAATCCTGCATCGATTGCGCATAAACGCCGGTATAGAAAGTTAACATACTGCAAGAATAAAAGTTACTGGACTTTTAATGTATTATAAAGTGTTTCTAAAACATGCTCAATATAGAGCCTTAAACGAAAATGCCGGGATATGCTGATGACGTCGACCTGGTGGGGGAAACTATGCAGGACGTCACCAAAATACACCTGAGAGATGTGGCACTAAAAGCAGGCTTAACCTTTTAACTAAGATAAGACAGAGGATCTGAAGATATCAAGAGACCAAACGTACAATGATCCAGATTATATAAATGTTGGAGAGATGATTATTAGGAAAGCAGAAACATACAAATATCTAGGCACAACCTTCAACAGAAGCAACATAGTAAGCGAGGAAATTAAAAGCAGAGTACAGATAGAGAATAAAATATAGTTTGCCTTGCAACACCTGTTAAAATCCAAAATCTTGCCCCAAAACACCAAAATAACAATCTACAAAACTATAATAAGACCAGCCGCCATGTATGGATCAGAAACACAGATGAACAACAATTGCAGGTCTTTGAGAACAAGATCCTAAGAAGAATCTTTGGGCCCATAAAGAATACCAGCAGTGGAGAATGGAGAGCTAGAAAGAACACTGAACTGAACAGCTTATTTAAATCCCAACGAATTATAAATGTCTTGAAACTGGACAGAATACGCTGAAAGAATAGAAGAGAACAGACAAACAAAAATGAAGTATATGCAAGAAATGAGGGAACGAACGAACGAACATACTTTATTTTCAAAGGGTTAAGAATTGGGCACGCAGGCCCGTCTAATTATTCTGCCCTTCATCATACAGCTTTCACTCAGTCACAGTCATTAAGCATTTATTAATGAGCATTAATAATCATAAGACACAATTAAATGATTACATAAATAAATAAAAAATTATCTCTTGTCCATACACTCCACACTCCGATTTATGCAACAGTATGAAAAACTTGCATTCTTATATTCACTCAAAACTAAAATTTATAGAAAAGCTGTTAAAAATTAGAACAATCAAGCCACACTTTAAACTACTTTAGATTATGCTTAGGGAGGCATATAGTCCATATCAAACAGATGTTGACAAAGTTTGAAGTTATAAGAACGAATAATACGTGTACGTTTTACATAAGTTGGTAGGGCATTCCAAAGGTGAGCAGCTGAGTAAGAGAAGCTTATTTTTAATATGTCAAGCCTTGGTTTTGGGAGAATACAATTGCTTAAACGATGACTGTGTTTTGGATTGGATTTGACCAACGACCACAGATAGGGTAGAGCATTGTGCGATATAATGTTATGAATTAACTTGGCCTTGTTGAAAAGAAATCTCTTCTTGAGGGGTTGAATATCAAGATGTATGTGCTGCATGTTTGTCATCTATAATCCTTAATGCTCGTTTTTGAAATGAGTAAAGTCTTTTCACTTTCGACATGAAACAACCATCCTAGACTGTGGAACAGTAGTCCAAGCTTGTTTGTACCTGTGATGTATAGTATATTCTTCTGGTGTCTATGTCAAGAAAATGTTTAATTTTAGTAAATTTGTAAACTTTTTGTGCAATGATTTTGGTTATATTGTCTACATGATGATTCCAGCTGAGGTGGTGGTCAGTCATGAGACCTAGAGTTTTATGTTCACTAACATTCTCTATCTGTGAAGTTCCAGCATGGAGCTGTAGTGTTGTTTTTGGTGAGTTTGTCAATTTTTATCTTGTTGTAATGATCATGGATTTTATTTTGCTGGTGTTTATGAGCATTCTGTTATTGTTGTTCCAGTTAATTAGACTGTTTATTTCAATTTGAAGAGCTGACTCAAGGTTAATATAGTCATTGTCACTAGTGTAAACTGTGCAGTCAACAGCAAAGAGGTCACAAGATGATTTTTTGAGATGAAGTGGAAGATCATTGATGTAGATGGTAAACAGGAGAGGACCAAGAATAGATCCCTGTGGAACATCATTATCAACCACAGATGAACTTGACTTAGCGTTTTTGGGGCAAACTACCTGCTGTCTGTTGGAAAGAAAAGATGTAATACATTTTGTCAATTCAGGGTGTAATTTATAAACCTCAAGCTTTCTAAGATTTCATGATCAATCATGTCAAATGCTTTTTTTAAAGTCAACAAATACAGCACCACATAATTTATCATCGTTTATATTAGATAACCAACATTCTGTCATTTTTGTCAGAGCTGTGTGGCAGGAATATTTCAGCCTAAAACCTGACTGACAGTCATCAATCAAATCATTTTCTTGCATGTGTTGTAAGGTTGTTTTTTGTATGTGTTTTTCTAGGGGTTTAGACAAAGTTGATAAATTGGAAATTGGTCTATAGCTTGAGGGATTTTTATCCGACCCAGATTTAAAAAGGGGATATATTTTTGCAATTTTAAAAGCCGGAGGAAAGTGACAATGTGCATTGCATTGATTGTAAATGTATGTTAATGTATCTGTTATTACTGGGGCAGAGTAGCGTAACATCTTGTTGCTGATTTCATCAAGTCCTGCTGTGTTGTTGTTTCTTAAAGATGAAAGATAATTGTAAACTTCACTAACTGACATGAAAGGAATACTGGGTTGCTTTAGATTTGCACATTTGCTACCTATAAATTTATTTAATTGCTTAAGTCACAAGTAGGGGTTGGTAGTGAAGATTTTAAGATATTGACTTCTTCTCTGAAATGATTGCTGAACTCTTCACAAACGGGCACATGATTATAAGTCTGCAAGTCAGACTGTTTTCTCTTGTTTGCTAGAATGTTAACTGCTTTCCAGACAGACTTACTGTCTGATGTATTCTGAATAGGTTCCTAAATTAATTTATCTTTTCTTGTCTAAATAAATACTGAACTCTATTTCTAAGCAACCTGTGGCTAGTGAATTCCTTATTTTTGTGGGCCTGATCCCTTTCCCCTATGACTTGCAATATCTCAGGTGTTATCTAGGGGCACTTCACTTGATGTTTAACTCTCACCTCTTTAATAGGAACATACTTGTCAAATATATCCCTGAAGGTTTTTATCCAGTATCCAGGGCCTTATCAGGGTCAGTTAGTTGGTACACATGATCTAGAGGTGCTGCTTGTAACTCCTTCAGAAATGATTCTAAGCTGAATTTGCTAAAACTTCTAAATTTAATACTGCTATGTTTATTTTTGGGAATTTTCTATGTCGTGTCCATGTGCAACAGACCGGGTAGTGATCACTCAGTGATGTGTGAGGGACTTTACATTCTATAATGTTTTCTGACTGAGCTACACATATGTGATCTATTAGTATGGATGATGTTTCAGTTGCTCTGGTAGGTTTAGCGATAATTTGGGATACTTTTTATGATAAAACAGTATCATTCCATGTAGCATCTGTTTGTCTGTAATTAATATTGAAATCACCAAGAATAATTATATCATTTAAATTAAAAGACAAAATATAATCCATCATACTTGTAAAGTGATCATACCAAGATACTGTTGCATTTGGATTACGATACAGAAACCTGATTAAGATTGGGTTGTGCTTTGGAAGTTGATTTCCAACCATATCGATATCTGGTGTCTCAAGGTCTTTTCTACGGCAAACATATACATACATACATATATATATATATATATATATATATGAGTGTGTGTGTGTGTGCGGTAACATATACAACTAATCTTGTCTCAGGTTTCCTATTCGGGTCACATCGAAGTAAATTATAACCGTCTATGTCTTCATCAGTTATGTTTTTATTTAGACAACTTTCTGAAAAGCCAAAGACATGGAAGTTGTGATTACCTATATTAGTTGCCTCAGAAAGTTTCCCTAACAGGTGGTAAATGTTTAAATGACCATTTCTAAGACCATCCTTTCGGAGCCACTCATCAACTATCTGGGCCATTTTCAACAACTAGTAAACTATTATGGTAAAGTTACAACGACAATTAATTGAATGACAAGATATTTCAACACGAAAAAAAAAAGAAACAAGACCGGGGGTAGACCAAGACAGGGATGGAAAGACAACATAAAAGAGGATATAAAAGAAATTGGTGTCACCAGCTGGAGAGAAAAGATTAGAAATAGAGAGGAATGGAGGCGAACTTTATCTGCAGCAATGAGCCTTATTGACTTGGAAAGATGAAGAAGAAGAAGAAGATTAAAGACATGCTGCAGCAGGTTTCACAGAGGATGTAAGCAGAAGTTCAGTGTATGTGCAGTTACTTAAGGTCCTCATGCTGAAGTGTAATGTTATTTCTGAAAACAAAAAAGCTGAAAGAAAATTCTTATACAAAATGGAATAGATAACTTTAACGTGAAGGGTTTAAAATATTGGACACTGATTTTGGGAAACCCTGCAATATATTATAAGAAGTTTTGATTTTGGGAAACCCTGCATTATATTATAAGGAGATTCCAGGTTCTTTTCTTCTACTACTAAAACTTCTACTACAAAAATTTTTACTACTAAAACTTCTACTATAAAAATTTTTACTACTAAAAACTCTATACAAAAATGTTTACTACTAAATCTTCTACTACTAAAATTTTTACTACTAAAATTTCTACAACTAAAATTTTTACTGCTAAAACTTCTACTACAAAAATGTTTACTACTAAAACTTCTACTACTAAAATTTTTACACTAAAACATCTACTACTAACATTTTTACTACTAAAATTGCTACTACTAAAACTTCTAATACTGCTACTACTACTACTGCTGCTACTATTACAACTACTTCTTTTACTGCTTCTGTTGCTACTATTACGTCTATGTCTGCTATTACTTCTGTTATTACTATTATTTCTATTACTACTTTTACTACTAGTATTACTTCTAATGCTGTTATTACTATTGCTACTTCGACCACTACTACTGCTACTGCTTCTTCTTCTACTTCTACTACCGCAACTACTACTACTACTACTACTACTACTACTACTACTACTAATCCTACTACTGTTACTAATACTAGTACTACTACTGTTACTACACCTACTACTACTACTACTACTACTACTACTACTACTAC